>JAZKJV010002636.1:0-600000 GCA_037367405.1 Ottelia alismoides | reverse complement strand
TAATACGCTTCACGTAAGATGTCTTTCCTGAGTTCAAGTGTGTTTGGTACACAAACTTTGTGATGGTTATATAGTAACACATCTTGTATATGGAATCCTTCTATCTAATTCTTCTCAAGTTGTTGTCTCAAGTCTTTAAGGATTGGATCATCCTCCTGTCCTTTCTTTATTTTATCCAAGATCTTTGGTTTGTACCGGTGAGGAATAGTTATAGTATTGGCACTACTATTAAATGGTTTCCATTCACTTAATGTTGATAGTACACCTCAGAATTAGATAGCACTCACCAACCCATGTGAATAAGTTCTTCTACTAAGGACATCTGCTACGACGTTCCGATTACCAGGGTGGTGGGAGATGGTGCAATCATAGTCCTTCAATAGCTCTAGCCACCATCTCTGTCTCATATTGAGCTCCTTCTGATCAAACATATATTTCAAACTTTTATGATCAGTGAAGATTTCAAAAGTAATACATAGAGGTAGTGTATCCATATCTTTGAAGCGAAAACTACGATAGCTAATTCAAAGTAATGTGTCGGGTAGTTCTTCTCATGTGTCCTGAGCTATCGTGATGCATACACAACTACCTTACCATGTTGTATAAGAACTGCACCAAGTCCTTCTTTAGATGCGTCAGTATACACTGTAAACCCTTCACTCCCAGAGGGTAGAGTAATGATAAGTGCAGATGTTAGGTATTCTTTTAGTGTCTGAAAACTAGCTTCGCATGCGTCAGACCATATGAATGGAACTTCCTTCTGAGTCAGCCTAGTCATTAGCAATGCTATTCGTGAAAAGTCCTTATAAATCTTCTATAATACCGAGCTAAACCCATGAAAGATTGTATTTCTGTGACAATCCTTGGGTGTTCCCAACTCATCATTACACTAACCTTTGTAGGATCAACTGATATACCTTCCCCAGAAATAACATGGCCTAAGGATACTTCGGACAATCAGAAGTCACATTAGCTATATTTAGCATACAATTTGTTCTTCCTTAGTGTTTCAAGTGTTTGTAGAAGATGGTTTTCATGTTGGTATTTATCCTTGGAGTAAATAAGCACGTCATCAATAAAGACTACTATAAAGTGGTCTAGGAACTCCTTGAATACTCTATTCATGAAATCCATGAAAGTCGTTAGGGCATTTGTCAGTCCAAAATGTATAACTAGGAACTCATAATATCCATACCTAGTTCGAAAGGCTGTCTTGGGATATCTGCATCTTTAATCTTCAACTGATTGTGTCCATATCTTAAGTCAATCTTGGAATACATAGTTGAACCCTGCAACTGGTCAAAGAGATCATCTATTCTTGGCAGAGGATACTCGTACTTTACTGTCTTCTTGTTTAACTATCTATAGTCAATGCATAGCCACATTGACCCATCCTTTTTCTTCACAAACAAGATATGTGCACCCCATGGTGAAGTACTAGGATGAATGAATCCTTTATATAATAGTTCTTGTAATTGTACCTTTAACTCCCATAAATTAGTTGGTGCCATCCTATATGGAGGGATAGAGATAGGATGAGTATCAGGTGTGAGAGAGATTTCAAATTCAATCCCTCGCTCAGGTGGTAATCCATGCAGTTCCTCTGGAAATACATCAGGAACCTCGCATACTACAGGTACATCTTCTATCATTCTGTCTGACCTTGATGTACTGGTTACATAAGCTAAATAGCCTTGGCACCCTTGCTCTAACAATTATTGTGCCTTCAAAGTAGATATATATTCAATATTATCATTGTATGTCTTTCCAATGAACTGGATCTCTATCAAGTTAGGAAGGTGAACAGTTACCATCTTCTGAAAATAGTCAAGGCATGCATTATGACTTTCTAGCCAGTCCATCCCCATGATGAGATCAAAGTCATCCATTTCAATTAGTAGTAGTGAAACATGTAGCTGATGTCCTGCTATTAGTACTACACAATTATCCAGGATTTCTTGAATTATAAATACTTGTCCTCTTGGTCCCTTGATCAGATAGGACTGTTGTACTTCTACTGGTACCTTACCCAAAGTGTGTACTTACCGTCGATCAATAAATGAATGTGATGCACCAAAATCAAATAAGGCATGTACTAAAAAGTCATGAATAGTAACGAGACCTTGTACGACCATGCCTGAATTGCAGGCTTGTTCTTCAGTGATTGCATTGAGCTGGCCAGTAGGAATAGGCAAGCTAGAACCCACAACACTTTGGGGTGTTTGCTGTGTAGGAGATGATGCTTGTGGTCCACAACCTCTACCCTACCTTCCTCCACGTGTTGCACCATTGCTCGACGTGGATGTTGTACTATTATTTGGGGTTGATTTAGACCACACCTCTCAACTTTGGACAATCTTTCCTTATGTGGCCTACCTGATGACAATAATAACACACACACACACATTTTCCTATCCGTGCTGAAGATCCAACCATAGAGGTACTAGCTCCTGTTGTTGAGTCGTGGGGGTTTAGTGGAGGTCTAGAGAAACCTCCTCTTCTTGATAATTCCTGGCCCAAAGTCTATGGAAAGCTTATAGTAGACCCAACTGGATGATAGCGACTATCTCTGTGGTTATAATTTGCCTTACGTTTGGATGGTCCACCAGAAAAGTGGAAGCTTCTTCTTTGGCGGTTTTCATCCCTTTCCATCTCAATACGAGAGGCGATGTCCATGGATTCATCTATAGTGGTGGCTCTAAAACCTACAAGTTTCTCTCTATGATCTTGCTAAAGGCCACTAACAAATTTGGTAAGACATTCCTATGGTGAAGCTTCTAGAGCTGGGGAGTAACGTAGCAGCTCGGTAAAGTGAATGTGATAATCTCGTACATTCTTGGAACCCTGGGTCAAAGAAGCCAACTCCCTCCTCTTCAATTCTTCCCAATGAGAGGGACAAAAGTGAACACGGAACCTTTCTTTAAAGATATCCATTGGAATGGGATATACTAATTTCTTGGAAATTGCTCTCCACCATCGTCTTGCGTAGTCTGCTAGGGAGTAATTAGCAAAGTGCAACCAAGTATCTGCTGGTGCGTGTTTTATTCTCAACATCGTGTTGACATCATAAAGCCATAGTTTTGCCTCGGCATGTATCTCTATGCCTTTGAATCGAGGAATCTTTCCCTTTCGGTAATTGTCTAGTAGTTTTTCGTGTCTAAGAAGAGCTCTCTCATTGCTCCTTCAGCTGGGATAGGAGTAGACTCAGTGGAAGGATGGTAACTAGATTCTTCCTCAGAAAGAAGGACAGAGCCTTCAATCCTAGCATCCAAAGATCCGGATGCCTCAGGTCTCTCAGCTTGTGCATTGAGCCTCTCCTCTAATGCTTGCTGCTTTTGCCCCATTTCTTACAGCATTGTCATCATAACCGCTAATTGCCTAGACACATCTTGGTCTGCCATGATCCTGGGATGAGTTAAGGCCAAAGGTTAGGTCATATACATTTTAGCATGATGTACATAAGGGACAATGACTTGTGAATGGTACTGCAGTCACTTATTAAGATCAAATGATCTTAAGACAACCTTAGTTTTTGAATACCGCTTATAGTTATCAAGTACTAAGTAAATTACTGGAGTAACCATGCTCTGATACCAAACTATCACAACCCCAATTCTGGGTCGTCAGATCCTCCCATATCCATATCTGGTTACTCAGCAATAATTTATTTAACAATCACAACCAACATTCAGAAATAGACTACAAATAAAATACTTAGAAGGAAGTGTTTCAACATTTTTCCATTCACAAAATAAAGTTTGCATGATACATTGTCCCACTATAACCATTTACATGTACATCAACTAGAAAAGAAATACACAAAAAATACTTACTACCTTTCAGAGTAAAGCTACTGTGGCTGGCTGGATCACTATTATGTTAGCTGATTGGATTATTAAAGTCCTTGTGATAGCTCACCGACACCTGTTGGATTTTCCATAAATCATAGGATAATATTTAGTGAATGCTAAGTAACGAAGAAGAGAAAAGCAAACGAATGTGTAATTTTTCAAAACTTGTTAACACAAAAAGATTTGTTCCTTCTCATTAGTTTAAGTCTTATTCCTTTCTATTCCACGTCAGGGATTACTAAGGAATCACCTCACCACTATATGGACTCCGAAGTTGTGGACACTTCAAGATTGGAGTTTGCGTTGATCTAGTAAGATTATGTCGCCGCATGTCGCCTCGACCAATCCTACAATACTACCCTTACAATTTTCTTTTCTTTTATTAGGTCTCAAACCCTCAACCTAGAAAACAAAGGAGCACACCATCCTCGAGGATCCGGTTGCTTAAAACCTCAGGCTAACCTTTAATCACATGACCTAGCGGCTTTAAATACATGTTATCGTGACCCAGCCGCTATTGAACCACCCATGCCTCTACATGGCACGACCACATCTTCCATCATTTAACCGAATATATTGGCTCCCGGTACCACACATTGCAAATCATTCATTTCGTATGCACTTATCAAAACAAGGCAATTGTGTACCTCCTAGGTTGGGCAACACCAATACGAGTTCCTTCCGACAAACCTACAGGTTGCATGCCGACCTGTAGTTCTACTCCTAGTCATTCTTAATATAAGACACAATCCTTTCAAGGATCCAAGTCAAAACACATCAATTTCCATGATGTAATTCCCCCGTTAAGCATTAGATTTGCATAAACATAAACATAGTATAGACTTACACATATATTAATTCATATATCTATATACTCATATTTATGATCATTTTAACTTCCAAACCCTGCTTTCCAAGCCGCTACATCAATTCGATGTTTAGACCTTATTTTAGTTGAAATCACAAAGTAACTTTTCATATTTTCTCAACAATAACCAAACTAAGGCTCTTCGTAACTTGGAGTATAATATCGGAAATCTCAATAATCTCATATGAAAACCCAATAGCAAAAGGAAGGATTTCGTTATCTAATCGAGCTCTCTCTCGTGTATGTAGTGCTTTATAATGATTCTTTTTCAAAAAGGATGATTTATTGCTCCTGAAATGATCGAATTTCATTTTCGTATCAAAAACGCTAAGAACATGTCAAGAACACGAATAACGAATGAAGAACACAGGAAGAATGCGAAGAACATAGTTTTCTCTTAAAATTTCAGCAGAGCTTCCCCTTAAATAGGGTGATATTTCTAGGAAAATTTCGGCAGAGTTTCCCCTTATATCGGGATATATTTTAAAAGAAAAATAGAAAGAGTTTCCTCTATAAAATCACCGAGAGGGAAACAACAACGAATATGACATAATATAATCAAACTGTAAGAGATGAAGAATCAGTAGACACCATGCATCTTAGGTGAGTAAAGGTGTGATGAATCATAGGGTTCATTGACGTGCATAGCCTCCCACACTTAAGTAGAGTATTACACTGTTTTCTCCATCAAAATAACTATAAAAGCGAAAAAGAAAGAATAGAACAATAAGCAATGGAGAATCGGTAGACACCACACGTCTTAGTTGAGTGAAAGTGTGACGAATCAAAGGGTTCACTGATGTGCATAGTTGTCCGCACCTAAGTAGGGTGTTACATAGATTTCTACTCAAACCACAACAGAAAACGAATCAGAAAGAAGTATGAATCGAAAACACAGCTATAAGAAGATGAATCGAAAACCCTATCTCAAGTTCGAGCATACTTACAAAAACAACTAGGAGAGGATCGTTCCTTCCTCCTCCTCGTTCTCCCGCAGCACTTTTCTAGCTCTCCTTCCTCGCCTCCCACTCCTCCTCTCGACCCTAGCCCTTGGGGTGGTGGTGGTGGTAATGGAAATCATAGAGAATGAATGGGTAGGGAGGCTATTTATAGGATCCAGAAAACCACTAACCATGGTTAGAAAACCACAGTTTAGATCTTAACCGCGGTTAGCGGCCCATGGTTTTGGCCCATGGTTTTGAACAAAACTTATCCCAAACTTAGGGCTTAAGTTTGAACTTTCCAGAAGACTCTAGATTCTCTAATGATGCTTAACGCTAATCGTGATTAACTTTTTACTAATCATGATTTAACCTTCGTAGCTTATGCTAAACTTTTGCTAACCATGATTAGTGTTCGCTAATGGTCATTAACGATACTCAATCCATCATTAGTTTCTTTAATCGTATTAATTAGTCTTGATGAAAATCATTAAGAGTTAATGACATCTTAAACATCCTTACTTCTCTTTCTTCCGAATATCATAACAAATCGAAACGAAGTCTGATTCACACGAAACAAATTCCGTCGGTTTCCTCTTGACGAGCTGGATCTTATGATATAGGATCTGAGAGATAACCAAGTTAAAGGCTTTACATATATATATTTCTCTTATTTTGTTTATTAGAAATATCATTTTGCCTCTAAAAATTCTAGGATTTTCAAGTGCTTGGGCATGCTATAAATCACATATATTTTCTTAGGCCATTTAAAACTATTTTCCTATTTTTGGAAATTTAAAAACTTTGCTTTTAATCTCTATTTTTATTTAAAAATACAAAAAATTATAAAGTCATCTAAAAATTCCAAACAAATTAGATAGTGTTTATTATTGTATTTTTAGCTATAGACCAAAAATACCTAAAATTACAAAATAAAATCAATAAAAATTAAAAAGCTCTGAAATCCATATAAAAAATGAGTAAAAATTCTCTAAAAATCCAAAATAGTTATTTCCAATTCCAAATTTTGTTTATTATATCTATTATGTACTAACAATTATTTTGGATTTTTAGCTATTTTTGAAATCCAAAAGAGTTCAACTTAGTAGTATAAGTCGCTATTTTTCTATTTTTATTCTATTAAAAATATAAAAAATTAACAAAATTCAGATAAAAATCACAAAATAAAGTATAATATAAAAAGATAAAATATTTTATTTTGTGCATTTTGAGTATTTATAAATATATTTAAATATATACTAGCCTATATTGTGTATTTATACCTATATTTACTTCTTCTATAATAATTATTATTTTTATTATAAAAAAATCACAAAAATATTTTTATTTCCCTTAAAAAAATAAAAAGGACTATTACTTTGGTATTTTTCTGATTTTCCTTATTATATTTATATTATCTCTTCTATATCTATCATATTATATACAATATCCATATATAGCACATACACTCACACACACACATATATCTTATCTATATTTATTTAAAAGAAAATTAAAAATCAGAAAATATAGAAACATAAAAATTATAAAAATTAAAAAAAATAAATATACATACAAATTAAAAATTACAAAATATTAGATAATTAAAAACCCACTAAAAATAAAAAATCATTATAGAAACACCAAAACAATCATTGAGTTTTTTTGCCATTTTTTGTTGTTGTTTCCCTTTGCTCCCTATGTTCGACCTCTACATACTTACACTATACACACATCTTGTAGAGTTATAATAAATTTTAACTCCACGTCTCTGCTTAGCATTGCTTCATCTTTTGTGGGTTAATTGTTTATTAATATCCAGGTTTCGTGAGTGGTTGCCTCAGCGACATTGTAGGTATCTCCTTTTGTAGACCACATTAGACCCTCGTAAAAATCGTGCCATCAATATCCAATACCGTCCTTTACACACCCATTGATGTGACACTCTCTAGTACGAGATTCTAGTTTACTTGCATCCATGTTCTTGGCATGGACCAAGCAACTCCAAATCCTCAAGTGCATGACACTAGGGTTGGTTCCTAATCAAAGCCCATGAGGGCTTTGTTGGACATGCAAGCCCATAGTTAGCCATTATCAAATAAATCTTATTGTAAATATTATTCCTGATTTGAAATGAAGAATAACTAATTTGCATAATAGGTCCCTTAGTATAATTAGGGTTATGTTTCATGGCCATATTAATGATCATACAACCATTGATTCAATTGTTGAATCATAGAGGGTGGTGCTTGGATGATATCTAAAAAGTTAGATTGAGGACTTATCAAGCACTTCCAACTTACTATTAAGAGAGGATCTCCAGCATGAGAAGTAGATGGAAATTCTTCTCTAAAGGCTAATATCTACCGACCTCTTGATGCAGGTCCTCTGCATAAGAATAGAGGTTCAGAGGTGTTAGATAAGTTAGGTCAAAGAGTTGACTTAACAAGATTGAGATAACCAAGGCGTATGTCATATATTGTCACAATATAGGCACACATCCTCTGTCTGGAGACAAATATGTTGCTATATGCTTGAGTATGTACATTTGGCAGACTGATAGGTTGATGATCTAATCATGGTCAATACACCGGTGAGCTGGTGTGCATACAATGCATATGAGTAATACAATCTCTCAAAGGGATCATATAGGTTCATTACTAAATCATGAGGACATGAATTCGCTCATAAGATATTGAGATCAAATTTCATGCACGATCGTCTCGCTTCGGAAGCTTGGCTGAATTTGTAGATTTGATAATGCTTTTGGAAAGTATATGATCAATACTTGGGTATGATATATGCCTTTGGAAAGTATATGATAGATACACAATTCCAATGATCAAATGAGAAACTTAATGATAAAAATCCTGAAGAAGACAATGTAAACTTGGTCTACATCTTCAGGTTTATTCTAGGTCTTCCATTATGCAGGATGTACGGGTACTAGGAATACTCGAGGGTGATGTGGTCATAAACGATTGTTTAACCATGACGCTTCCATTCCGAGGGCATAATGAAACATGTTTGTATATTAGTGACTCCTCTTAATAGAAAAGTAATCTCATCTTAGTCCAAATGTTGGACATTGATCTGAATACGATTCAGATGCAATGAGAAGATTAGATTTGGCTTTCATTCATTCAAACATCTTTGAGAGGTCCCCTTGATATGGATTTGAGATATGATATCAATATCCAAGTCATTATACATGGAGCATACAATCGTCCTATCTTTATCTCCAAGTATTCGTAGAGAAAGCGCATTATTCTTGAAGGAGTTCAAGAATAATTTCATTATTTATAATGTATCTGAGAATTGAGCAAAATGAATAAGTAAATGTGATTTAATTATGATGAATAATATGGTTCATATTACTTTGGCACGTGAGAATGGACATCCAAGATAATTAAATGTGATTTAATTATCGAGGATGTGAATAATGTGTATAACACTATCATATTATTCATGGATATTATAAATGTAATTTATAATACATTAAAAGAGAGATATTTGTAATCTGTATTTACGAATTAATAGTTGATGTGAATTGGATTCAGATTGAATGATTAATTGTAAATGTAATTTATATTATATTTTATTTTGGATATGTGAATATAATTCACAATTTATCAATGACATGATTGAAATTATCACAAAATAATTTGGAATTATTTTTTTGAATAATGTTGCAACAAATGTTGTTGCACCTATGGAAATTATGGAGAGATTTAGATCTAACCAATAGGAAAAGGAGTGCCACCTTGCTATTTAAGAGGGTGAATGACCATGGATTCCTTCTCCATGTATGGCTGCCCACTCTAAAAGGGGAAGGAGGATACTCTCTTTCCTTTATTCCCACATGAGATTGATTTGAATTGAAATTAAATGTGTTGGGAATGCATTTGCAATATATTTAATTTATTTCAAATTGATTAATTTTTTTTGTAAATTAATGCAACAAAATCATGACCATTGATTGAAAACACAAATCAATGCCATCCATTGGATTTGTATGAGCACATGGATTGAGATCCATGGACATCCAATTAGCATAAAAGGAGGGGTAACCCTAACCTTTTGTTGTAACACACATTCCATGCACGGTCGTCTCGTTTGGAAACTTGACTGAATTTGTAGGTTTGATATATGCTTTTGGAAAGTATATGATTAATACCTAGGTATGATATATGCTTTTGGATAGTTAATGATCGATACCGACTCCCAATGATCAAATGAGAAACTAAATGTTAAAACCTTAAAGGAGACAATCTTAATAAGATCTAAAACTTCGGGTTTATTCTAGGTCTTCTAGTATGCAAGATGTACATGCATAAGGAATACCTGAGGGTGATGTGATCATAAATGATTGTATATCCATGACTCTTCCATTTTGAGGGAATGATGAAACATGTCTGGATTTTAGTGACTCCTCTCATAGAGAAGTGATCTGATCTTAGTCCACATGTTTGACATTGATCTGAATGTGATTTGGATACAATGAGAAGATTAGATCTATGTCTTTGATTTAATCAAATATATATGGGAGGTCCCTGAGATCTAGATTTGAGATGTGATCTCAATATCCAAGTCACTATATGTGGAACTTACAATCTCCCTGTCCTTATCTCCACATATCTGTGGAGAAAGTGCATTATTCTTGAAAGAGTTCAATGATAATTTCATTGTTGATAATGTGTTTAAGCATTGAGGAAAATCGATAATTAAATATGATTTAATTATCACAGATAATATGAATTTGATTCATATCATTTGGCCATATAAGAAAAGTTATCTATGATAATTAAAATTGATTTAATTATCGTAGATGTGAATAATGTGAATGTGGTTCATGTTATTTGTGCACATGAGAAGAGACATATTGGATAATTAAATGTGATTTATTTATCAAAGAGATGATTAATATGGATATATCATCCATAATAATCATGGATGTTATAAATATGATTTATAAATGTTGGAGACTTTTAATTGTAAATAGAATTACAAATTATATGTTGTTGTGAATTGGATTCACAATAAACAACTAATTGTAAATTTAATTTACATATTATGTTGGATATATGAATATGATTCATATTTATCGATGGCATGATTGATGTTTTCACAAATTTAATTTGGAATTATTTTTGTGAAGATTAACAATAATAGTTGTTGCATTTTAATATATATAATGAATATATATTAAGGAAGGCAAAACCACCCTCTTTTTGTGGTGGTGGTTCCCTCCTTAATGATCTATTTATTATAGTTGAAATTAAAATGAAATAATTTGTATATTGGTAAAGAGATATAATTAATTTATTTTAATTAAATTAATTATTGCAAATTTGTAGCAACAAATCTTGGCCATTGATTAATAGCCTCTTAACTTGAAGCATTGGATTAAGAGGGTACATGGATTAAGATCCATATACATCCAAATAGTATAAAAGGAAGGGTAGCCCTTGCCTTTTAGACTACACACATAATTCCAAGAGGAATTAAACTCTCTCCATCTCTCTCTATACACAGCAAGTCTCTCTCTCTTCCCCTTAGAGTGGATGTCCACCCTAAACCCTAGAGATGGTCACCGTCGTCGCCATGCCTTTATACTGCAGCTTCGACTGCTCATAGATCTCCATCTCCTTCGGTGCACCTTACTCGTGAAGAAGACATCAAATCTCGTAAGATGAGATTAGGAGATTCGTCGCTTGGATCATCAACATGGATTGTGAGGAGCACATGTTTCATCACTGCGCTCACAAGCATCTACTCTATTGGATCAGACTTGAGACATGAGATCTCTTCATTTAGAGACTCGATCGCAACCACGCTTCAAGAGGTAAACCTAATAATTATTTGTGGTTTAGATGAAATGAACCGAGAAGTATTCTTGGATCATGTGATTTCATCGTTCAAAAAATTTTAAATTCTGCTGCCTCGAGCTTCTAGTACAACTAGTTGCTCTCAATCGTATATGATGTGATCTCCACGCTTTCATGACGTGCTTAAGGATTTTCTCATATACTTCAAGTGGTATTAAAGCTATGTTCAGAGGTTTAGTAATGATCCATAAACCTAGGATGACATGGGCATTTTAAGTTGTGTGAAGTTTCATCTCATTTTGTTCACGCAACCCTATTTTGTGTGATTTTTTCGCTCTATTTAAATGCCTTAAAACGTGTGTTTATCATTTTGATTATGTTCTTAATTAAATTAGAAAATCATAGGACTTGAGTTTTGCGTGATTTGGAATTTGTTTGCTCATGTTATGATTCTTTTAGTGGACATGTATCCACTTTTACAGAATTGGTATTTTAGAACATAATTAAGAGATAACCACAATTTTAAAACATCTATAAATGCATGTTTATCAATTTGATTCTGTTATAAATCAAATTGGAAAATCAAAGAAACCTAGTTTGCATGATTTGGATTTTATTTGATCGAGTTATGCTAATTTTAGTATGTATGGATCATTGTTGGAAATTACATACTTGATCATGAACCTTGTGATTGTAAATCAATTAAATTAACAGAAATTAATGGTTAATTTCTTGAAATAATTAGCTGTTAAATATTTATGAATTATTTAAAATGATAATTATTTTTTGAATGACCATAACCAACTTGATAAGGTAATGCGTCTTGATTGATTTGGTTATAATGGACTTTCCAATAAACATTGATGCTTGAATAGGATTGAGGATTTTTTAGAAAATCTCCTTATAATATGAATCAAAATGGTTTTGATAAATATTATATGGTATAACTTCGGTTGAAAGATCGATTATCATCTCAAATATAATATGATCAAATCACATTATCCTGACCTGAGGCGGATATGGTGTCTAGTCGGGGATTTTTCTAATTATTAAAATTCGAATAATATATCTTTTGAGATTATACCATCCTTCAAGTAATAATCAAAATTTCTTGTTGGTTGATAAATTGGATTAATAATTGATTTAATATTATTAAAATAATTAGATCTAATTAAATAATATATTATGAATAGAGTTGTAATTGCCTTGGAAGAATTAGTTATGTAAATATGATTTATAATAACTAATTAGAATTTTAACATGATATGGAGGATCACATAAGAGACATCCATGGTCTTCTATCAAGGTAAAGCGTTCCGTCGTTAGGGATTGTATATAGGAGACGCATGTCCGATGTGACAACTATTACATACAAACACATCTGGATTGGGCTCTTTGCTTCTGGAAAGAGTAAGGTCGTATGGGTAGTGACCCCAATATCAGTTCCTCATATTATTGTGGTGATATTTGATTGCGGCATAACGAGTTCTATTCCTGTTGACTATTTGTTCAATTAACAACAGGTCAACATTACCTTATGGGTGGTGGGCTTAGGTTTTAACGATAGAATTTGGAAATACAAGTTGGACATGCAAGGTGGAATGCATTCCCGCTTCTTTTTATCCGAGTTGCAGTTTCTCATATTATTGGGATGTAACAAAGATAAGAAAGGAGATCCCAGTTCTTGCTTGAGATTTTATAGTTAGTATATCTCTTACATTGAAAGTGATTAAGGGAATGAACTTTCAGTGTTGACAAGGCAAGATAAGTTTAATATAAAAATTCCTAAATAAATATAAAATATCTATATATTTATTTATGCAAATATCTTACTTCAGATAATCTTCACTAAAGCCACTGAAAACTATACTTAATAATAACTAGTAATATTATAATAGATTGGATCCAAGATCAAGATATTGTACTTGCAGTTGGACACATAATGTATGTTGTTGCAATGTGCACATTTCCTCATAATAATGAGGAATGATAGTTTAATATATAATAAGACAACACCTAGGGTTTGTGTGTATCTATAGTCTTGATCTCTCATCGAATGTGCTTTGGAAGTATCATGTCGATGATAATCGTAATTATAAAAAATCCTTATAAAATCTAAGAAGATGTTTTGGCACACATATATTCTCATGCCATTTAATCATGAATGACGGTTCACTATATTATGCAGAATGGTGGCTCGATAAGAGATGATGTACTCAAAATATTTGAGTACCTATCTGAACTAAAGTCTTTAGAAGTTAGATGGATGTAGATATGATGAATTTCATCATTCTACTATCTATTTTCTAGTCATTCATGAAGCTTCATAATATTCATATTATATGAAGTGAATAAAGCATATATAAATGTTGAGATACTCTTATATTGAAATCTTTTGAGTTCAATATAAGAGATCCTTTGTCTTAAGCAATGGTTGTTTATAGACGAAGGAAGCACAGTGGAAGCATGGGTCTATCCCAAGTAAGATGGAAATTCAAAGGGTTGATTGTACTTCTGTGACTTCCATATAACATGCAAAGAGTTGAATGAATGCCAATACTACAACAAGTTGATGTGTTGATAGTATGACTATATAGACTATCTAGGATCCTTAGAAAAGGACTCAGATAGTGCATTGGAATGATCTATATCTATATAATCATTGAAATTGACTTGCTTATTATATAAGTTCAAAGTCTAATAATTGTATCTCATTCTTCTAATAATACTTCAAATTGATTGCCTATATTTTAGAAGATTATTAAAAAAATGATCTTAAGGTTTAAAAGTCATCCACATGGATATTGATGTAATTGTTGCAACAATCTTTACTGGATAAATAGACTTCATATTTTCAATGGAAGAACCCTTAGTCTTAGAGAATGTCTCTATGACCTAGATATCAGAATACACTCATTGGTTATTTCTAAAAGTTGAAAATAAACATGAATTCTGTATAGACCTATCATAAAGAGTTAAGATGGATATATTTTAGATAATAATCTAACATTTAGAGGACTCTACTAAATTGGGAAAAATAATGAATGGTTCATTAACATTAAATTAATCATTTAAAAGATCAATAGGAGGATGAAGATCATTTGATAATGATCTGACATCGAGTCTTGGACATATGTCAATGATATTATCAATAGACTAGCAAGATATTGGACTTTAGATGGTCTAAAGGTTTACATACTTATGAATAGAGATTCAAAGTAAAATGTCTGATACACCCTTCTCTGGGAATGGTGTAAGATGCCAAGGTCTTCAAGATCTCATACATATTGATGTATGTTGATCATCTATATCATAATAAACATAATGATATGTGATTTATTTTAATGATTTTTTATATGAGATTTCTTCCCTTCACCTTAAAAACCTTTGAAATGTTTAAAGATTTCACAATTTCTTTTAGAACCAATGTTTGAAAGAAGATGGAATGACTTTGATCTAACCTAGGTAACAAGCACCAATTAAATAAATTCAAGGAATACCTTATGGAATATCATTCTTATCTCACTCCTCCTAATACAACTAAACTCAATAGAGTTTTAGGGTGATGCAATTGGATCACGTGTGACATGATTTGATCAATGATTAATCTTAGCATAATTACCTCTTAGTTTTCAGGTATATATGTAGTAGAGACTACTGTATATATATCCTTAATAAGGTTCCATGCAAGTTAGCTAGAATCTTACACCTGAGAGTGCACTTCATTAGGAAAATAAAGGATGGTATTGGATACTTACTTTATGACCTTGAGATTCTTAAAAGATCTCATCTCTAAGGATATGATTCTTAGAGGATGACTCTCTTTAGAATCAAGGTGAAAATGAAGTAAAGGAACTCAATTAATCTTGAGAAGATAATAGGGCTCCTAAAATCAAAAACTAAAAGGATAATTAAAGATGAAACACTCATACCACTTCAAAAGAGCTTGAGAATGTATTCCATATATCAGTTAAGTCTGACAGTGATCTGACTTCATATGATGAAGCTTACAAGGATCATGACATGGATAGATGGATGTTAGCAATAAAGTCCAAAGTAGACTTCATATATAAGTGTTGTATATAGATTCTCGAGGATCTACCTATAAGGGTAAGACCCAATAGGTGTAAATGGATATTCAAGAAAAAGAGGGAACCTGATGAGAAGGTAGAGACTTTCAAAGCACGACTCGTATCTACAAGATACACATGAAGAGAAGAAATCACTTGCGATGAGACTTGTTCTTCAGTGACCATGTCTAAATCCCTTAGAATATTGCTAACTGTAGTTACACAACTTGACTATGACATCTACAAGATGGAAGTCAAGATTGCATTCCTCTATGAATTACTCACTGGAGATATTTAAATGAAGTAGCCCTGGGGATTCATAGTTGAGGAACGCAAAGTGTGTAAGAGAACTCCATCAATAGACTCACATAAGCTTATAGTAGTCAAAACATCAAATTTAATGAAATTACAAAAGTTATGTTTTCATACAAAATCTTGATGAACCATGTGGAGCTTAGTGGGAGTGCCATTGTGTTCTTCATCCTAAATGTAGATAAAGTCCTAATCATTTGGAATGATATAAGGATGATAATAAGTATTTTATAATCTGGTTGTTCCATACCGTGAGATGAAAGATCTCAGGTATACCTATTAGATCATAGTTTTGAAGAAGTTCAGAAGCAAAGAGAAGAGGGTATTGGGACCGTCACATTAGTGGTACACCTTGGACATGTTCACCTGCAGGAGTTCGAGATGATTTACATCATGGTCCATGACAGATTTGTGGACGAGGACACTATCAAGATGATAGCATTCCCTTTCTCCCTGGTCGACAGAACAACCTATTGGCTGAAGCATTTGGGGAGATATGTTACCACTTGTAAGTAGCTCTGGACCGAGTACTTGAACAAGTACTATCCACTCGGCCAAACAAACGCAACACGAGCTCTGATCAACAACTTCTCCATCATCCCAATGAGCAGTTTAATGAGGCGTGGGATAGATTTCATGAGCTCATCGACCGGTTTCCACACCATGACATATCCAAGCCCAATCTTGTCTATAGATTCTTTTTTGGGATGACACCGAAGCTGCAGAAGCTTGTCAATGCTTCTTGTGGGGGTTCCTACTTAGCCAAGGACGAAGACCAGGTCTGGGCCATCTATGAGGAGATGGACGAAAACTACACAGTGATGTCCCAGACCAGGCTCTATACTCAGGGGAAGCCCCAACCCCAGCCCGTGTCCTATCAGAGGATAGCACAGGTTGATGCGGGTCCACCCATTTCTTCGCTAGCAGCAATATCACATGTAAAATCTTCAGCCACTAACATGGGTATTATCAGCGAGAAGTTGGACCGTATAGAGATTATAGAGAAGAAGCAGTGCCAGGACATGACACAGATAGATCAGTTGGCACAGACTCTTAGTGACCTGAAGACCCACATCTTGTGTCTCCAAGAGGCACAGACGGCTTCTCAGCCTCGTCTCAGGTTACGAGCTGATCCCAGCAGCAACATCTCTTCCCAGCACTCTACCCAATACCGCTAGGTTCACCACATTCAGGCAGAGCCGGTTCAACAACAACACTACTCTCAGCCACCACCATCTCAGGACACTCGGATGGTGGTATATCAGTCAGATCAGCCCCTGGCAGTTCTTCCCCCTTTCCAGTACGAGTAGGAGCCATTGATGGAAGTCAACGGGATTTGGTATGACCGGCAGCGGCTCGGGATCCGTCGAGAACACCCCAGATTCAGGTGGTCTACCGGAGGCACCTCATCTCAACAGTAGCCTCCAGCTCAGGGTGGACAGAGTAGCCAGTAGCAGCAGCCCCAGTACTCCAAGCCACATCAGCACTTCCCGCAGGGTCCTCATCCATACCATCAGGGACAGCAGTGGAGGCAGCAGCAGCAGCCTTAGCATCATTCTCATCCTCCTATTCATTTCTAGCGAGGCAACCCATCTGGTTCTCATGTACCTGTTTATGAGAACCCATCCCTTGATGACCTCGCTCGCTTACTTACTGACCAGCAGACATCCTTCCGACGAGAGATGGATGAGTTCCGATAGGAAATGAGGGAGATAATCAAGGGCAAAGCCACCATACCCGCTCAGATTGAACCTAACCCAAATAATATGAAAAGGAAATCTAAGCAAGTACAATTTACAAAGACCACCACTCCTAGTGATATTTTAGATGATATTTCTTCCTACATATTTGATGCTGATTTTGTAACACTTAGGAGCAGTAGGATGCCAGCTGGCGGTGTCTCATCTAAGCGACAACCCCATGATGATCCAAGAGCACCAAACAAGGAGGATAACAATGCTGATGCTGCTGATGATGTTGATGATGGTGGTGTTGATGCGACCAAGGATGATGATCCAACCGACGGTATTGAGGCCGTCATTTCTCCTGATGTTGAGATAGAGCACGGTGTTGATGCCACGAAGACAGATGCCATGAGTGGTACTGATGCCACCAGTTCTATTCCAGTTGTGTTTCCTCCTATCTATGTATCTCAGTACAATATCAAAAATACCAAAAAAATGAATAAAGGAGAGGTTTCTTCAGCTACTCCAAGTCCATATGTGTTGCATGATGATTCTTATATGAGCGCCATTCCTTCACAGCAGCATGAACCTCTCCCTAGCCTTCTATCTGAGGAGGGTCCAGATATCCCCTTCCCTCAAGCACTCCTCTTGGGGCATGGGAAGAAGAAAGAAAATACAAAAAAATCACAGCAGTTAGAGTTCAGCCAGCAGATGATCGACATATTCCATATCCAGCTGACTCTACAAGAGGCACTAGAGCACATCCCTCTCTTCAAGAAGCACTTGAGACAGAAGACCACTGTACATAGGAAGAAGAGGAATCATAATGCAGAAATCCATGTGCTTACCCGTGCCACTTGCATTGCTATACATAACCAATTGCTTGCCAAGAGACCTGATGCAAGAGCTCCATATGTCATATGCCACATTCATGAGCACCAGTTTGATCGTACCCCATTAGACAACGATTCGTCGATTAACCTTTTTCTGACTGCCTTACTCGATCGATTCGAGTTTGGACCTCTTAGACAGAGCAGGACGATCCTTCAGTTTGCTGATAGATCTGTTACTAGGCCGAAGGGGTTACTTAAGGACGTTATCGTCACAATTCAGGGCCTGAAATTCCCTGTGGACTTTGTTGTGTTGGATATGGAGATCCCTGAATGTGTGATCGATGCCCCATCATTTTAGGAAGACCATTCTTGACCACAACCAAGGTGGTGTCCGACCATGATAGCGAGAAAGTCTACTTTCACGTAGAGGGTGAAAGTGTACAAATAGAGACGATCAAGGAGACCAGAGCCAGAGATTCAGAGTGCTCAGATCAGATGACCGACTCAGAGCAGATGATAGAGGCAGAGCTAGACATCCACCAAGAGTGTGACTTTGTGATTACAGATGATGAAGCAGTTTGGGCAGATCCCGCATCACGAGCTCTTATCACATCTTCGGGCATTGAAGATTCATAGATCATAGCAGATGAGAGTTCCAAGAGCACACTCATGGCACATGATATAATAAAGGCTATTTATCATGATTAGGATCTAGCGAAGACGATTTTGTTTCATGCGCTTCAGATTCAGATCCCTCTGACACAAACACCGATTTTGACTAGCAGGAGTTCGATGAAAATTTACCGTGTCAATAGAATGGCATCGTTGTCGGGGAGCACGACTTTGTAGTTATTTTTCACTTTTATTCTATTTGGCTCTACAATATTGTAATTGTTTTCTGACCATCGCCTGCTTTGATTTTTGTGCGAGGAACCGCCTCGAGTGTCCTTGGATTCTTTTTGGAGGACTTGTGTAGAAGGAGAAGCAGAAGAAGAGCAGAAAGCAGTTATTATATTTTAGAGAACATTTAGACATTGTTGTAAAAATTTAGAACTTGAACTCTTTTGGACTTGGACACTTCAGGGTTTGTTTCGTCAAGTGCCAGTGCACTTGGGGGACCTCACCACTGTTTTTCGTGTTTTATTTTCTCGCTTTTATTTTTTATTTGTTTCACGTGAATTTTTTATACTTGAACCCCTAGATATAGGTTTCTATTTGATTGAGCCAGGTAGCGTTAGGTCCAAATCTCCTAATAGAATATTTATTCCTATAGAACTCGCTTGAACTTAGTCAAATAAATCTGTGCTTCACGATAATAGAAGTTTTTATTTAGGATGGTTCTCGCATTGCATTCATTTAGATTAGTTTATTTTTTTCTTTGTAGATCATATTTCATGTAGAGCGCTGGAGTCAGGTACACACCTCTATCTCTAGCATTTGCACCCATATTTTCTCGTGCATTGGTTTTTCCATTTCCCTCCTTTATTTTGTGGATATAGGAATAAAGGAAATCAGAAATCTCGTTAGATATTTCATTGAAAATATCCAAAAAAATAAAAAAAAAACAAAAACTAAAAATTGAGACTGCTAATTGAACTTGATCTTAAAATTAAACGTAACTAATTCCTCGTTATTTTGGGAGAGCAATCCCCTCATTGTTTGCGCTTTTAATCGCTCGTGTACACATTAAGGAGTAGTGCTCAAATCCTATTAAAGCCTCCTAAGTGTTTGTACAACTTTTTCTGACTCTTAAAATTGAAAAGATAAAGACCGAACTTTCACGGTCAGATTTGTGTTTAGTTCGAGAGCTGAGGGTTTGCTTTGTGTTTGTATGTCTTTGGTGTGAGTTGGTTACATTAATCTTCCCTGGATCATTAGCAGTCACCTTCTCTCTCCTTCACTCTCTTTCATCCCACCCTCCCTCCCTTCATTCTTTCCTCTCGACATGATGGGCCACTCTCCATTTCAGCCGGATTTTGCGGCTTCTTCATTTCACGCCCATCATTCCCGCTCACAATCTTGGGAGGTCGGAACTCCAACCGCCATCCCATCTTCTCCCTCCCCATTTCTTCTTTCTTCTGGGCATGCTGTGCTTGACACCCGAAGAGTTCAGATTGAGCAGATACGAGACACGGGTGCTCACCTTGTTGAGATGAGAGTGCATTCCATAGGAGATCAAATGAAGCAGTTACGAGTTTTAGATGCTCATGATTATGGGATGATTGGACATTATTTAGGAGATGAGCAGCCACACTTAGGAGCTCAGTCAGGGTCTATATTAAATACCTTCATTCTGGATTTAGAGTTCATTGATCTACTATCAAAGTTTTCAGGAGAAGTGCACGGGGAGCCTTATTTGCATATCGATGAGTTTGAGGAGTTTTATGGATCACGATCATATTCTGATATCACTTCCGAGGACCTAATGTTAATGACCTTCCCATTTACACTTCAGAGTAGAGCCAAGAGTTGGCACATACGATTGTGAAGGAAGTTTGCTACGTGGGGAGATTTACGATCGTTGTTTTGCAGAGATTTTACCCATAGCGTAGAGAAAACATGATGCGGTCTTGTATTCGAGATTTTTCAGTTGACCCCCAAGAGCCATTGAGAAATTCGTGGTTGAGGTTACTTGATCTTTTGAGGTGATTTCCAGATCATGGATTTTCGATGACTGAACTTATCCAAATCGCCATGAGGGGATGATTGCCGAATATATTGCATTAGTCATTACTTCGTGTGGTGGTTCATACCACAGTCCCGACATGGATTTATTTGAGACCATCTTAGGAACACTTTCAGACATTCCATATTCACTAGATGATTTATTTGGGACAACACATGAGGAAGATATGCCACCAGTTTAGTGTGTAGCATTTCATGACGATTCAGACAACACACACCATTCAGAGGACATGGATTCTACCACATTTCAACCGTCTATTCAGCCATTTCAGTGTCCATGTCCAACTGATTCAGTGTCCATTCATCAGAAGATCTTCTCAGATTCCGATACATATTTGGATCCATCCCAGCAGATGGAGCTCGATGAGGGACACCATTGTGATTTGACAGATCGAGATAGTCCCATCTTTGAGCCATGTGTCCTCCCATTTGATGAGGTCGATACATTTCTGGAGGACCTGATGTTTGGCAGCATAGATCCCCATTTCAATTCGGATTCGGCATTACTCCCCGAGGGTTATCTGCGGGAGGATGCCACGGACCCTATGTACTCGGTTTCACTTTCTGGGAGTGCATCCAATCTGTCAGATCACGAGACCAAGTCTTCTGATGCTTCTGATAATGAATTTGATTTCATCTTCCGGAGCCCGATTTCTTTTGTGCTACCGAAGCCCGATTTCATCTTCCCTTATCTTTACCCGGTAGCAGACACCCGCCTAATTGTCTATTTGGGTGTCATCATCTACACTGTTGACTTCGTTGTTGTTATCACACAGAGACGACAACAACAGTATGATATTCGCATTACAGATGTCGTCCTGAACCTCAATATTGTGTTATCCTACCCTTTGTGCCTAGCTAGGGGCATAAACTCTATCGCTTGTTGAGAGGCATCTCAACATTGTTCACAGCTGTATAGATCCATTCTGTCCATATCATTCATTCTTTTATCTAACCCCCCATCTCAATCTCATGATTATGCTATATTTAGGGTGCACTTTACCACAACTATAGGGGGGTGACAGACTTGTGATTATTCTTTTGATTCTTTTTATCTCTAATTTACTGCCTATACTTAGGGATATTTTACTTTAAGTATAGGAGAGGTAGACTCTGTACATTATACCTCGATTTTCCCCTTGTGTACAATCTTCTATACTTAGGATTACTTGATCCTAAGTATAGGGGGATCACTGACTTCTATTGATTTTATTCTTTCATTCGTCGTTGTAATATAGCATTCTTTTCACTTTTCTATACTTAGGATGAGTTAAGTTTTTCTTCATCGCTCTCTGATCACTATGAGGATATAGTTCGAGCTAAGTATAGGGGGGTGTCGTATATATTGTATATATACTTTAGCCATAATTCGTACTTTTGTATTTTTAATATAGCTAAAATAATGTATAAATGCTTGTAAAACAACAAAAAGATGCAGATATTTCCTCAAAATTCTTTTTGTATTTACTGATTAATAAGTCAGGTTAAAATATTTTGAAAATATTTTGAAAATCTATTTGATTTTTTTTGAAAACTATTTGAAAAATGTTTGAAAAATATTTTCAACATTTGTAAAAATATTTTGGCTTGTAATTTTTTTATGAAAAATAAAATCATTTTGTAAAACTATTTGCAAATATTTTGAGAAATAGTTGAAAATTTATTTTGAAAATCTTTATATAATGTTTGAAAAATGTTTGCAAAAAGTGTTTTCAAATGTTTGTAAATGATTGTAAAATTGTTTGAAAATTTATTTTGGACTACAGTTTTCAAAATTATTTGTAAACTTATTTTCAAATAAGTTTGAGGAATATATGCATCACAAAAAAAAGAGAGATAAAAAATTTTCCAACTATGTATATACCTGTATAAATTACTCAAGTTGTAAATCCTTCCATCTGATTCTTGTAAATAATTAACTCACTCTCGTGTAAATATGTGTATCTCATCCCTAGCCCTTATTAAAAAAATGTACATACTTGTATATATTACTAACTATTTGTTAAAAAACTACAAAATCAAAAAGTTTATAAAAATTTGCATAAAAACTCTTTTTGCATGTGCATCTTTTTTCAAAAATCCATAAAAAAATCAAAATTAGAAAATTATTTCACAAAACGACTTTGTTTTCTTTGCATTATACATATTTCTTGCACTTGCATGTGCATTTTTCATGATAGTATTGACATTTAAACTAAGTCTGGATTAAATTTGAAGAATGGAGCTTAGTTGGACCTTAATCCACTTAATTTCAGAGGAACCTTATAAGAACTGGAGTTGAGATTTTTCAGGTCCTGGTGACTTAATTCTTTGAGTCCATCAGACTATGTTCACATGTCATCTTGATAAGTCTGTGTAGAATATTTAACAACACACGCATGATTCTATCAAACCGTGGCTTACCTTGCACAAGCACTCTACACGTAGCTCTTCATGGAGGAGGTAGTGAGGGGGCAGAATCTTTTGGCTTGGGATAGCATACGAGGGTAGTACATCTAGGTGGAATCTCTCGTCCTCCTCTAGGGAGGGAAGTGTGTCTCAACCTGGTCTGGCGATGTTGAGATCTAAAGACAGGATGATGTGGGGTTGCAATAATGCTTCAAAGGAGGGATAATCAAATGGCTCGAGGAAAAACTCCTTATGTACATGCTGCACCTTGCATATATTTTCAAAAAAGAAAAAAAGAAAAAAAATACAAAATGTCCAAAAGTGGACATGATTGATTGAAAAGTAAAATGTTTGCCGGAGTGTATATACAAGTGGAAAAAAGAGAATAAGAGCTTCAAAGTCAAATGTTTGTAAGCTTGCAGCGGATGACTTGGCTACACTGATCTTGCATCCAAGGATAGGTAGCTACACTGGTTATCATCCATTCTCTTCTCCATCCCCTCTTCTTGAGCTGGTTGTACTTGAACTTAGAAGGAAATATCCCCGCTCCTTGAGGAAAGAGTTGCTAGACTAGGGGATTAGAGTTACCTTGTTGAGAGAGGCTGTTTCTTTGCTACTTTTGAGATGAGGAGCTATATTTCACTTACACTGTGCAAGTAAGAATTCATAGCCATATGAATTTGTGTATGTAGACTTGTTATGATCTGACTGTTGAGGAGACCTGAATAGGAGTCTTGTGGAATTTAGAGGCTGTTTGGTTTTAATTCCATTTCTCATTAAGGTTTTGACACATTAATAATCCAAAGGTCCGATAGAGCTCCATACTACAATTTTATGAAGACAAGTTTAAAAGTCAACATTGTTCTAACTTCTTTCCTTTTCCTTTTTTTTATTTTTGTTTTCACTTATTTTCCAAATAAGTGTTTTCTAATGGACTAACAAAGGTAAAGTATAGGGGAATGATGAATCCACGATTCATCGTCTTTATTCTTTTATTTTAGCTTCATTTCCTTAGTCAAACACATGTAAATACCTACTAATTCCATGAAATTACCATTTTACATGCATTTATTAATTATGCATTTTTAACACTTTTTGTACTTAAATAAAAGAATTAAGAAGAAAAGAAAAAGAAAAGAAAAATAAAGGATGTATTTATGCAATAAATGCAGTCTGACTCGAACCCTGAGAGAAGGTCAAGACTTGACCTGATTAATCATGAATAAAGTAGGGGGAGATAGGGTCTTTCAGTAAAAAAATCCAAAAATAATTTGTACATTTGTTCTCTATATATTTGTATAAAACTTGTACTATTTTATTTGTACATAAATTGACCTCAAATTAATTATTTTTGTAAACAAAAGTTGTAAATAAAAATATGTTGTAAATAATAGAAATATATGCAAAGCAAAATAATGTACATATTACAAATAATCACAATAAAAAGCCATAAAGTGATAATAGAAACACTAATTCCGGCTCCATATGAACTCAAATTGAACCAAATCACTTTCATTATACTCCAAATTAAATTATCTTTCAAATGGCTATGATTTCATAATTTTTGGAGTTACGGTTAAAAAGTTGATTTTCTAGGGTGTTTTGTGCACTTTTGCCACTTACATATTTGTATATTTAATTCATATTTATTTTTTATACATAATGTACATAATTTTAAATATTATTTTTATTAACTTAAAATAAAAAATATAAATAATAAAATTTTAAAAAAAATTTATTAAAAAACTATTTCCTTATTTTTACATGTGTATATTGTATTATATGTATATAATATTTGTGTACAACTAATTTCTTTATATAAAAATCACCAAAAAATAAATATCTAAATTAATTAATTATTTAATTTAATTACAAATTTTTTATTTAGATTTATATATTTAATTCATTATTTGATTTAAAAACCTACCTTGTATATAAGAAATGATTCCATACCTTCAATAGCCATCATTAAGGTTGCTAATTAATTTCTATAAATTAATTATTTAATTTAATTTATTTAATATTGAAATTCATAATTAATTAATTAATTTAATTATTTTATTAATTTTACTACTAAACACCTTCCTTAAGTGTATATACCTTCCTTTTTTATTTTTCTTCTCTTTTTATTGGGTTCTTCCTCCCTCATTCATGCTTGATCAATCTTTGGTGGAGAGGAGCATGATCTCCAAGAGCCATCTTGTTGAATAAAGGTGCCCAGCCTCCAAGTTGTCTGCTGACAGCGTGTCGGCCCTCGTCAAGGCCATCACGGTGTATTCGATCCCGAGGTGAGATCCATTTTCTTTTCTCATCATTTTGCTTAGATAAACCGTAGATTTAATTTTTTGCATTGATTATATTAATCTTTAGATCCTAAAATCACCAAAAAATATTCCACCACAACTCGATTTCTATCCGACATCGATTTTTCATCTCATCTCGTGATCTCTCCGTTTCACGTTCTATCTCACGCAACCACACACCTCTGACCACGTATGGTGGTCAAAGATTCGGATCCTTTCCTCGCTTTTCATCGGATCTCCATTCACACATCCTACCTTGTTTATAAACAAAAAAGTAAATAAATAAATAGTTTTTTATCTCTATCTAACATTTATTTTACAGGAAAAATAAAAAAATTTAAAATAAAAAAATAAAAAAGTTTTCTTTTTCATGTCTCTGTTTATAGTAAAAGAATGTAATAATAAAAAATTACATTTCTGTTATTAACCAATAGAGAAAAAACAAAAAAAATAAAACAAAAAAACGCAATAGCGACCGCCCCTCCTCCAGCCGTTCCTCCTTCTCCGACGCCTCTCCACCCCGCCTGCTCGCCATCAATCGTGCCCCCTTGATGGAGCCCTCCATCGTCCCGGCTGCGCTGCCCCAATGGCGCCGCCCGCTCCAGGCACGCCACCGCGGCACTAGCGCCATCTTCTGGCACCTGCATCGCTCCAGTGTCGCGCCAGGGGGGGGGGGGGGTGGCTGCAGTGTATCTCCGCTGGAGCGCGTGCTCCTCGCGACTGTGCCGCCCACCGACCACCCCTCCCCGAGCGTCTCCAATCGCACGATTCATTGTGGTGCCCCCTAGCCGCCGCGCATCCCCAGCCCGCGAGAAGCGCGTGCTCCACCTCCCACTCGCCAAAGCCCAGCGGCGGCGGCCTCCTCTTGGCAGCTGCCCCCTCCCCATCTTGTTGACGAAATCGAAGAGCAGAGAAACCCTAGTGGGGTTTTGAAATAAAATAAAAGAAATTTCGAATAATTGTAAAATTTTCCTTTGAAGTCACTGGAATTGCAAAAGTGCCCCCGAGCTCTAGAAGATCACGTGAAACACACATGCTTATTGGGTAATTTACACATTCCGCCCACATATTTAATTTTGTTATATTTTAATGCATAAACTTTAAAGAATTACTTTTTAGTCCATGTGTAACCAAACTTCAATTGCATGATCTTTTTGATGAAATAAATTTTTTTAATGGTCTAAAAATTCTCAAAAAAAATTGTATATTCCTGTTGTAGTATTTTTCATTGTATAAAATTTTCATTATATTTTGTTCCCCTTTAATATATTTAAAAATTCAAAAATAGTGTCTTTTTGTCTGCTCAAAATTAGAAAATTAATAAAAATTAAAAAATTTGCCTAAAATTACGAAAAAATTACTGTATGTGTGTTTTACTGTCTTTTAATTTCTGTCCAATATTTGTGCAAAGATCATTTATAAAATTCCAACAAAGTGCGAAGACCTAAAAATCTTAAAAAAATTGTAGAAAATTCTAGAAAAATCCAAAAAAAATCTGATTTTAGTCTCTTTTTATAGATAATTATTAATAATTTAGCTTAAAAATAAATTCTAGGAGTATCAGGCTCTTAAAGTATTTTTAAGTTGCAAAACACTCTTGGATGTGCACTATTTTGTCTTATTTCTACTGTTTGATTTTTATAAAACCACAAAAATTTCAGAAAATTTTGAAAAAATTATCAAAAATATTTCAAAATCTGAAAAACCCAAAAATATATTTTCTGTAATTTTCTGATCATTTTTGGATATTGTAAAAAATACAAAAAGAGTGTGGTGTTGCATGTTTTTATCCCTTGAGCTTCATTTAAAATTTAAAAAAAAATGAAAAAAACCACTAAAAATTTATCTTCAAAATTTGACTACTTAGTTTTTTTAAATCGTGCTCCTTGTGTTCGACCCTGGTCGCTATACCAGGTAAATTGAATAATGAAACCGCTTACATTTTATTGTTTGATAATTTTTTTAAGTGGTTAAGTAAAATTTTCTCATTGATCAAATTGATTGGTTGAGAACAATGACCCATTATAAATTATTTACATCTCGACAGCATCAAAATTCACGTCATCAGGTACTAACCTATCTGAAGGGATAACACCTCAAAGAGTTGAGGAAGTAAATGCTAAAACTGCTTGCCCTTGCGCATCAATTATAAAAAGCCTGGTGTATGCCAAATGTGTACAAAAGTCAGATGTCTGTCGTGCAGTGAGAGTAGTAAACTATTACTAATCCTACTATGGAAATAAAACACTTGATTGCAATAATAAAAATATCTTCAAAGATGACAAGACTTTTGGGATAGTGATCTCAAAGTCTTATCTTCAAGAAATTAGAACTTTTTACATAGTGATCTAGAAGGGTCTTAACTACATATACCTTAAGAGATAGAGATATCCAAGAATAAGGTTATTCTGATAAGGATAATGGAAATTACATACTGGTTATATTAATTATTGAGCTATAGTTTCAAGGTCACTATAACTGACAAAATTGAGTATTGGTTGCATAAGATGCAACATTCGCATTGGATGCGAGTACTGTTACTAGGGGATATACAAATACCGTAAAAGGACTTGTCATAGTCTCTTGGGAATAGAGTGACTAGTTAGCTTACCTAGATTTTTTATTTCAAATAGCCTATGATCGCCACATGATTGTGGGTTTAAAGATTAGCCCATTAATGTCCCTTTGGTCTAGTGGGAGAATGTTAGACACACGAGCCCACGACGAGCCATTATTTAATATCACTCCCTGATCTGACATGAAGAATAACTAATTTGCATGATAGGTCCCTTAGTACAATTAGGATTACGTACCATGACCATCTTAATGATCATACAACCGTTGATTCAATTGTTGAATCATAGAAGCTAGCGCTTGGATGAATATCTAAAGAGTTAGATTGAGGACTCATCAAGCATCATCAAATGATTATTAAGACATGATCTCCGGCCCGAGTAGGAGATGGCAATCCTTTCTTTCATGGGCTAATATCTAACTGACCTCTTGATGTAGGTCCTTTACATAGGAATATATATATTCAGAGGTGGTAGATAAGTTAGGTCAAAGAGTTGACTTAATGAGATCGAGATAACCAAAGACCTATGTCATATGTTTTCACGATATATGCATGCATCCTATGACCAAAGACAAATGTGTTACTATATGTCTAAGTATGTACATTTGGCAAACTGATAGGTTGATGTCCCAATCAAGGTCTATACGCGTTGGTGTGCATACAAGGACATATGTGTAATAAGATCTCTCAAAGGGATCATGCATGATCATGTACTGAATCAAAGACATGAACTCACTTATTAGATATTGGAAATCAAATTTTATGCTTGTTCATCTCACTTTGGAAGTTTGACTGAATTTCTAGGTTTGATATATGCTTTTGGAAAGTATATGATTAATACCTAGGTATTATATATTCTTTTGGAAAGTATATAATCGATACCAACTCCCAATGATCAAATGAGAAACTTAATGATAAAATCATGAAGGAGACAGTCTAAACAAGATATAAAACTTCATGTTTATTATAGGTCTTCCAATATTCACGATGTACATGTATTAAGAATACTTGAGGGTGATGTGATCATAAACGATTGTATAACCATGATGCTTTCATTCCGAGGGAGTGATGAAACAAGTCTGGATTTTAGTGACTCCTTTCATAGAGAAGTGATATGATCTTAGTCCATATGTTATATATTGATCTGAATGTGATTCAGATACAATGAAAAGATTAAAGCTATGGATTTGATTTAATAAAACATCTATGGGAGGTCCTCGAGATCTAGGTTTGAAATGTGATCTCAATATCCAAGTCACTATATGTGGAATGTACAATCGTCCTATCCTTATCTCCAAGTATCCACGGAGAAAGCGCATTATTCCTGAAAGAGTTAAAGGATAATTTCATTGTTGATAATGTGTCTGAGCATTGAGGAAAATTGATAGTTAAATGCGATTTAATTATCATGGATAATATGAATTTGGTTCATATTATTTGGCCATATAAGGAGAATTATCGATGATAATTAAATTTGATTTAATTATCGTAGATGTGAATATTGTGAATGTGATTCATATTATTTATGAACACGAGAAGAGTCATCTTGGATAATTAAATGTGATTTAGTTATCAAAGATATGATTAATGTGGATATCTCTATCCATAACAATCATGGGTATTATAAATATGATTTATAAGATATTGGAGAGTTTTTATTGTAAATAGAATTACAAGTTATATGTTGTTGTGAATTAGATTCACAATAGAGTTAATTGTAAATATAATTTATATATTAAGCAGATATATGAATATGATTCATATTGATCAATGATATGATTGATGTTTTCACAAATTTAATTTGGAATTATTTTTGTGAAGATAAATGCAATAATAGTTGTTGTATTCTAATATAAAATAAATATATAATAAGGATGACAAAATCACCCTCTTTTTGGGGTGATGGTTGCATCCTTAATTATCTATTTATTATAGTTGAAATTAAAATGAATTAATTTATATCTTGATAAAAGGATATAATTAATTTTTTTAATTAAATTAGTTGTTGCAAATTTGTAGCAACAAATTCTTGGCCATTGATTAACAACCTCTTAATCTAAATCGTCAGATTAAGATGGAACATGGATTGAGATCCATATACATCCAACTAGTATAAAAGGAAGGGTGGCCCTGGACTTTTAGACTACACATATAGTTTCAAGAGGAATTAAACTCTCTCCACCTCTCTCTCTCTCTATACACGTCAAGTCTCTCTCTCTCTCTCCCCTTAGAGTGAATGTCCACCCTAAACCCTAGATAGATCGTTGTCATCGCCATGCCTTTGTGTCACTGCTTCGAATGTGTGTGGATCTTTGTCTCCTTTGGTGCACCTCGCTCATGAAGAAGACATCGGATCTCATGAGACGAGATCAGGAGATTCGCTGTTTGGATCTTCAACATGGATTGCGAGGAGCACACGTTTCATCAACGCACTCACAAGCGTCTCCTCTGTTGGATAGGACTTGAGATAGGAGGTCTCTTCGTTTATAGACTCGATCAAAACCACGCTTCAAGAGGTAAACCTAATACTTGTTTATGTTTATATGAAAATGATCCGAGAAGTGTTCTTGGATCATGTGGTTTCATCGTTAGTTTTTTTAATTTCTATTGCCCCGAGCAATTAATACAACTAGTCGCTCCTGGTCGCATTTGATGCGATCTCCACTCTTCCATGATGAGCTTAAGGATTTTCCCATATCCTTAAAGTGATATCAGAGCCATGTTTTAAGGTTTAGGATATGATCTATAAACCTAAGATGACATGGGCATTTTAAGTTGTGTGAAGTTTCATCCCAATTCGTTCACGCAAATCCCGTTTTGTGCGATTTTTCATCCTATTTAAATGCCTTAAACATAAGTTCATCACTTTTTATATGTTCCCTATTAAATTAGCAAATCGTAGGACTTGAGTTTGCATGATTTGGAATATGTTTGCTCAAGTTATGATTGTTTTAGTGGACATTTATCTACTGTTGCGGGATTGGTATTTTAGAACATAATCAAGAGATAATAACCACGGTTTTAAAATGTCTAGAAATGTGTGTTTATTAGTTGGATTCTATTATAAATCAAATTGTCAAGCTAAAGAAACTTAATTTATGTGATTTGGATAGTATTTGATCGAGTTATGATAATTTTAGTAAGTATGGGCCACTTTTAGAAATTACATACTTGATCATGAACCTTGTGATTGTCATTCAAATAAATTCTTGGAAATTAATGGTTAATCTCCTAAAATAATTAATTGTTAAATCTTTGTGAAATATTTAATAACAGTAATTATTTTTTGAATGACCATAACCAACTTGATAAGTAATGTATCTTGATTGATTTGGGTATAATGAACTTTCCAACAAACATTGATGCTTAATGGGATTGGGGATTTGTTTAGAAAATATCCTTATAATATTAATCAAAATGACTTTGATAAATATTATATGGTATAACTTTGGTTGAAAGATCGATTATCATCTCAAATACAATATGATCAAATCACATTATCCTGACTTGAGGCGAATGTGGTGTCTAGTCAGGATTGTTAGGGTAGAAGGTTGCTCCGTGAGCGATCTGTCCCGCATCCTGTGCATACTGGCCATGGCAGCCGGTAAGGAAAGGATAATGCTTGAAGCGATCATGATGTATTTTTTTAATTATTAAAATTCGAATAATATGTATTTTGAGATTATACCATCCTTCAAGTAATAATCAAAATTGTTTGTCGGTTGATAAATTGGATAAATAATTGATTTAATATGATTTAATTAATTAGATCCAATTAAACACTCTATTATGAATAGAATTTTAATACCCTTGGAAGAATTAATTATGTGATTATGATTCATAATAATTAATTAGAATTTGAACATGATATAGAGGATCACATAAGTGACATCCATAGTCTTTCGTCAAGGCGAAGGGTTCCATCGCCAGGGATTGTATGTAGGAGATGCATGTCCGAAGTGACAGCTCTTACATATAAGCGTATCTGGATCGGGCTCTTTGCTTCTGGAAAGAGTAAAACTGTATACGTAGTGACCCCATCATCAGTTCCTCATATTATTGGGACGATATTTTATTGCACATAGCGACTTTTATTCCTGTTGACGGTTGGTTCAATTAAGGATGGGTCAACATTGCCTTAGGGGTGGTGGGCCTATGTGTTAAAGACCGAATTGGGAAATGAAAGTTGGACATGCAAGGCAGAATGAGTTCCTGCTTATTTTTATCTGAGTTGCAGTTTCTCATATTATTAGGATGGGACAAAGATAAGAAAGGAGATCCCACATCTTGCTTGAGATTTAATGGTAAGTATATCTCTTACGTCGAAAATGATTAAGGGAATGAAATTTTAGTGTTGACAAGGCAAGAAGACTTTGATATAAAAATTCCTAATTAAATAAATATATATATATATATATATGCAATATCTTATTTCAGATAATCTTCATTAAAGTGACTCAAAACTATACTCAATAATAACCAATAAGATTATCATGGATTGGATCCATGATCAAGATATTGTACTTGCAGTTGGACACATAACGTATGTGGTTACAATATGCAAATTTCCTCCTAATAATGAAGAATAACAATTAAAAATAAATAGACAATAGGACAACACCTTGGGTTTCTGTATCTCTATAGTCTTGATCTCTCATCGAGTGTGCTTTGGAAGTATCATGTTGATGATGATTGTAATTATCAAAAAATCTTATAAAATCTAAGAAGATGTTCTAGCACGCATATGTCCTCTCGACATTTAATCATGAATGACATGGTTCACTGCATTATGTAGAATGGTGGCTAGATAAGAGGTGATGTAATCAAAATGTTTGAGTACCTGTCTGAACCAAAGTCTTTTAGAAGTTAGATGGATGTAGATATGATAAGTGTCATCATTCTACTATCTATTATCTAGTCATTCAGGAAGCTTCATAATATTCATATTATATGAATTGAATAAAGCATATATAAATGTTGAGATACTCTTATATTGAAATCTTTTGAGTTCTAAGAGATCCTTTGTCTTAAGCAATGGTTGTTTATAGATGAAGGAAGCACAGTGGAAGCATGGGTCGGACCCAAGTAAAAAGGAAAGTCAAAGGGTTGACTGTACTTCTATGACTTCCATATAACATCCAAAGAGTTGGACAAATGTCAATACTACAACAAGCCAGTGTGTTGATAGTATGACTATATAGACTATCATGGATCCTTAGAGAAGGATTCAGATAGTGCATCGAAATAATCTACATATATAATCATTGAAATTGACTTGCTTATTATATAAGTTCAAGGTCTAATAATTGTATCTCATTCTTCTAATAACACTTGCAATTGGTTGCCTATGTTTTAGAAGATTATAAAAAATTATTCTTAAGGTTTAATAGTTATCCACATGGATATTGATGCAATTGTTTCAACAATTTATACTAGATAGATAGACTTTATATTTTCAGTGGAAGAACCCTTAGTCTTATAGAATGTCTCTATGACCTAGATATTAGAATACACTCATTGTTTATTTCTAAATGTTGAAAATAAACACGAATTCTGGAATAGACCTATCATAAAGAGTTATGATGGATATATTTTTGATAGTAATCTAGCATATAGATGACTCTACTAAATTAGAAAATTAATGAAAGTTTCATTAACAATACTAATACTGAACAATTAAATCTCTAAAAGATCAATAGGAGGATGAAGATCATTTGACAATGATCTGGCATTGAAGCTTGGACATAAATTAATTGATATCATCAATAGGCTAGTAAGATAATGGATTTTAGACGGTCTAAAGGTTCAAAACTTACATACTTATGAATAAAGATTCAAAGTAAAATGTTTGATACACCCTTCTCTAGGAATGGTGTAAGATGCCAAGGTATTCAAGATCTCATACATATTGATGTGTGTGGATCATCTATATCATAATAAACATTAATGACATGTGATATCTATCAATAACTTTTGTGATATTAGATTTCTTCCCTTCACCTTAGAAACCTTTGAAATGTTTAAAGATTTCACAATTTTAGTTTAGAACCAACATTTGAAGGAACATGAAATGCATTTGATCTAACCTAAGTAGATAGTACCTATTAAATAAATTCAAGTAAAACCTTATAGAATATTATTCCTATATCCCTCCTCCTAATAAACCTAAACTCTATAGATTTGTAGGGAGATGCAACTAGATCAAGTGTGACATGATTTGATCAATGATTAATGTTAGCATAATTACCTCTTAGTTTCCATGTATATATGTAGTAGAGACTAGCAGAAATCTAGCACCTGAGTGCGCTACTTCATTAGGAAAATAATGGAAGGTATTGGATACCTGCTTTATGACCTTGAGATTCTTAAAAGATCTCATCTCTAAGGATTTCATTCTTAGAGTATGACTCTCTTGAGATTCACGATGAAAATGAAGTGAAGGAACTCATGTAATCTTGAGAAGATAATGAGGCTCCAAAAATCAGAAACTAAAAGGACAATTAAAGATGAAACACTCATACCTCTTCAAATGAGTTTGAGGATTTACTCCATGTGTCGGTTAAGTCTGACAATGATCTGACTTCATATGATAAAGCTTCCCAGGTTCACGACATGGATAGATGGATGTTAGCAACAAAGTCCAAAGTAGACTCCACATACAAGTATTGTATATAGACCCTCAAGGATCCACATATAAGGGTAAGGCCCAATAGGTGTAAATGGATCCTCAAGAAAAAGAGAGAATCTGATGAGAAGGTAGTGTTGGACATGCGAGCCCACCGCGAGCCATTATGCAATAAATGTTATTGCAAATATCATTCCCTGATCAGAAATGAAGAATAACCAGTTTGCATAATAGGTCCCTTAGTACAATTAGGGTTATGTACCATGGCAATCTTAATGATCATACAGCTATTGATTCAATTATTGAATCATAGAGGCTGGTGCTTGGATGAATATCTAATGAGTTAGATTGGGGACTCATCAAGCACCGTCAAATGTTTTTTAAGAGATGATCTCCAGCCTGAGTAGGAGATGGCAATCCTTTCTTAGTTAAGCTGATATCTGACCGACCTCTTGATGCAGGTCCTTTGCATAGGAATAGAGATTCAAAGGTGTCAGATTAGTTAGATCAAAGAGTTGACTTAACGAGATCGAGATAACCGAAGTCCTATATCATATGTTGTCATGATATAGGCACGCATCCTCTGACCAGAGACAGATGTGTTACTATATGTCTGAGTATGTACATTTGGCAGACCAATAGGTTGATGACCAAATCAAGGTCTATACACCAGCGCGCTGGTGTGCATATAAGGGCATATGAGTAATACGATCTCTCAAAGGGATCATACATGTTCAGTACTGAACCGGAAGACATGAGCTCACTCATGAGATATTGGGAAGAATCAAATACCGTGCATGGTCGTCTCGCTTTGGAAGCTTGACTGAATTTGTAGGTTTATATATACTTTTGGAAAGTATATGATCAAGACCTAGGTATGATATATGCTTTTGGAAAGTATATGATCGATACCGACTCCCAATGATCGAATGAGAAACTTAATGATAAATCCCTGAAGTAGACAGTGTAAAATTGATCTTATACTTTGGGATTATTCTAGGTCTTTCAGTATGCATGATGTACAGGTATGGGGAATACCTGATGGTGATGTGATCATAAACGGTTGTATAACCATGACGCTTCCATTCCTAGGGAGTGATGAAACAGGTCTGGATTTTAATGACTCCTCTCAGTAGAAAAGTAATCTAATCTTAGTCCAAATGTTGGACATTGATCTGAATGTGATTCATATGTAATGAGAAGGTTGGATTTGCGGTCTTGATTTAATCAAGCATCTATGGGAGGCCCGAGATCTGGATTTGAGATGTGATCTCAATATCCAAGTCAATATACATGGAACAATACAATCACCCTGGCCTTATCTCCAAGTATTCGTAGAGAAAGCGCATTATCCTTGAAAGAGTTCATGATAATTTCATTGTTGATATAAGTATCCGAGCATCGAGAAAATGGATAATTAAATGTGATTTAATTATCATAAATAATATGAATTTGATTCATATTATAAAGAGAGTTATCTTAGATAATTAAATGTGATTTGATTATCAAAGATGTGAATAATGTGAATGTGATTCATATTATTTGGGCACGTGAGAATGGAGATCCAAGATGATTAAATGTGATTTAATTATCATGGATATGAATAATGTAGATAGCACTATCTATATTATTCATAATATATTATAAATATGATTTATAATGTATTGGAGAGAGATAATTATAATTTATATTTGGTGATTAATTATTGATGTGTATTAGATACACATTGTGTAATTAATTGAAATGTAAATTATATTTTATTTTGGGTTGTGAATGTGATTCACAAATTTCCAATGGCAAGATTAATATTCTCAAAGTTAATTGTGAATTATTTTTGAAGAATAAAACACAACAAAAGTTGTTGGAAATTATGGGAGAGATTCATGGAGATATGCAATCTCATGAGATTACATGAGATTGCCTCCACCATGAGGACATGGTGGACGGCTACACATTCCCACAAGGAATGTGGTAGCCGTCCCCCTTTCCTTATGGAGAGTAATCTCCATGCTAATTTCTCCTTAATTGCTTGATTTAATTTAAGATTGAATCATATTTGATATGTCACATATATTTGATTTAAATTAAATTATTAGTTGTTGATTTTTTACCAACAACAATCTTGACCATTGGATTGAACATAAATCAATCTCATCCATTGATTTTATATGTCGCATGGATTGAGATCCATTGATCCCAAAACTCTATAAATAGAGAGGCATACCATGCTCTCTAGGGTTATGCTTTTGAAGCACATCTCTCTCTCTTCTCTTCCCACACGCCTACTCTCTCTCTCTCTCTCCCTCTCATATGGTCATCCACCATGGATGCCCTAGAGGGAGTCTCCATCGCCGCAACATCGTCGTTATGCTGCCCGATCGTTTGCTCGTGGATCTCCGTCTCCTTCGGTGTGCCTCGCTCGTGAATAAGACGTCGGATATGGTGTGTCGAGATCAGGAGATCTGCCACTTGGATCATCAACATGGATTGCGAGAAGCTCGTGATTCATCCCCGTGCTCGCAAGTGTCTCCTCCGTCGGATCGGACTTGAGACAGGAGGTCTCTTCATTTAGAGACTCGATCGCAACCACGCTTCAAGAGGTAATCCTATTACTTGTTTGTGGTTTATACGAAACGATCTGAGAAGTGTTCTTGGATCATGTGGTTTCGTCGCATAATTTATTTTAATTTCCGTTGCATAGAACAACTTGTACGACTAGTCGTTCTTCGTTGTATTCGGTACGACGATCACGCTTCCATGATGCGCTTGAGGATTATACCATATCCTTCAATTGATATCAGAGCCTTAGGTCGAAAGTTTTGGATGCGATCCATAAAACCAAAGGCGACTTGGGTTCGTTAGGGTTGCGGAAGTTTTATCGCATTTCATTTTCGCATCTCTATTTAGTGATTATTTTCGGTCCTGTTTAAATTTTTTAAATACGAAAATAAAACTTGAATTTTGTTCCCATTAAATAAGGAAACCATAGGATCTGAGTTTACGTAATTTGGATTCCGTTTGCTCGAGATATGATTGTTTTAATGAACATGTATTCACTGTTGCGGGAACTGCGAATCTTAACATGATTAATGAGTTAGTTACTGTTTTGATCCGCCTCGAAATACGTGAAATATCACTTAGATTCTGTCATAAATCAAATTATCAATCTTTGAAAATTGATTTTGTCTAAATTCGGATTTAAATTGACTGAGATATGTTAATTTTATTAAGTATGGGTCACTGCTGAAATTACAGTCCTAATCAAGAATCATGTGATTGTCAATTAGTGAAATTAATTGTTAATTTCATGAAATAATTATGGAAAATATTCGAGAAATATTGAATGATGATTATTTCCTTAATTGACATGGCCTCAACCAATAAATTGATTATATTTGATCTAGATCATATTTGGAAACACAATCATCAAACTCGTTGCTTGAATAGGATTGGGAATTTGTCTAGCAAATTTCCTTATAATAAAAAATGTTTTGACTATTACTATATGGTGTAATTTCGGTTGAAGAACCAATGATCATCTCAAGTACATATTGATCTATTTGGCATTATCCTTTCCTGAGGTGGATATGGTGTCTAGTCAGAGAGCATTGGGGTAGCGGGTTGCAACGTATGTGGTCCGTCCCACTCTCGTCGGTACTGGCCATGACATCGGGTATGGACTCAATAATGTCAAAGAAATCAAGATGTATTTTTCTAATTATTAAAATTCGAATTAATACGTACTTTGAGATAATACCATATATATATATTCAAGTAAAACAATGAAGTTTGTTGATTGAATTGGATTGATAATTAATTTAATATGATTGAATTAATTATATCCAATTAAAAACACTCTATTATGAATAGATGTGCAATTCTCTTGGAAGAATTAATTATGTGAATATGATTCATGATAATTAATTAGAATTTGAATATGATATGGAGGATCACATAAGTGACATCTATGGTCTCTCGTTAAGGCGAAGGGTTCCGTCGCTAGATATTGTATGTGGGAGACGCCTGTCTGAAGTGACAGCTCCTGCATACGATCCATTTGGATCGGGCTCATCACTTATCAAAAGAGTAAGGATGTATGCGTAGTGACCCCAATATCGGGTCCTCATATTATTGGGACGATATTGGATTGCGCATAGCGAGTTGTATTCCAGTTGATGGTTGGTTCAATTAATGACGGGTCAACATCACCTTAGGGGTGTGGGCCCGGGTGTTAAAGACCAAATTGAGAGATGCAAGTTGGACTTGCAAGGCGGAATGGGTTCTCACTTCTTTTTATCTGAGTTACAGGTTCTCACATTATTGGGATGTAACAAAGATAAGGAAGGAGATCCTAGATCTTGCTTGAGATATAATGGTAAGTATATCTCTTACATTGAAAGTGATTAAGGGAATGAACTTTCATTGTTGACATGGCAAGACAACTTTGATATAAAATTTTCTAAATCAAAGTAAATTATATATTTATATATTTTTATGTAAATTTCTTATTTCAGATAATCCTTCTTTAATCCCACTCAATGTTATACTCAATAATAACCAGTAGAATATCATGGATTGGACCTATGATTCAGATATTGTACTTGCAATTGGACACATAATGTATGTGGTTGCAATGTGCAAGTTTCCTCATAATAATGATGAATGATAATTAAATAGACAATAGGACTAAAACCCTAGGGTTTGTATGTCTCTATAAGTCTTGATCTCATCGAATGTACTTTTGAAGTGACATGTCGATAATGATCGTAATTATCAAATAATCCTTATAAAATCTAAGAAGATGTTCTGTCACACATATGTGCTCTCAACATATAATCATGAATGACATGGTTCTCTGCATTATGCAAAATGGTGGCTCTATAAGAGATGATGTATTCAAATTGTTTGAGTATCTACCTGAACCTAAGTTTTAAGAGTTTAAATGGATGTAGATACGATGAGTGTCATCATTCTACTATCTATACTCTAATCATTCATGAAGCTTCATAATATTCGTATTGTATGAATTGAATGAAGCATGTATAAATGTTGAAATACTCTTATATTGAATTTTTTTATTTTAACATAAAAGATCCTTTGTCTTGAGCAATGGTTGCTTATAGATAAAGGGAACGCAGTGGAAGCATGGGTTGGACCCAAGTAAGAAGTATAGTCAAAAGTTTGACTATACTTCTATGACTTCCATATGACATCCAAGGAGTTGGATGAATGCCAATACTGCAATAAGTTGATGTGTTGATAGTATGACTATCAAATCTATCTAGAATTCTTAGAGAAGGAATCGGATAGTACATCAGAATAATCTACATATAATCATTGAAATTGACTTACTTATTTGATAAGATAAAGTTTAATAATTGTATCTCAATCTTCTAATGATACTTGCAATTGGTTGCATCTGTATTAGAATATTAGAAAATTGATCTTAAAGTTTAATGGACATCCATGTTGGAAGTGATACAATTATTGCAACAATTTCCATTAGATCAATAGACTTCATATTTTCAGTGGGAGCCCTTAGTCATAGAGAATGTCTCTGTGACCTGGATATTAGAATACACTCATAGTTTGTTTTTAAATGTTGGAAATAAAAATGAATTCTGGAATAAACCTATCATAGAGATTTATGATAGATATATTTCAGATAGTAATCTAACATCTAGTGGACTCCGCTAAATTAGAAAATTAATGAATGGTTCATTAAGATTTCTAATACTGAAAATTAAATCTTTAAAGATCAATAGGAGGATAAAATCATTTGACAATGATATGGCATCATGTTTTGGACATATGTCTGTTGATGAGATCAATGGTCAAGTAAGAGATGAAACTTTAGAATGTCTAAAATTTCAAAACTTGCATACTTATGAATATTGTATTCAAAGTAAAATGTCCAATATACCCTTCTTTGGGAAAGGTGTAAGATGTTAAGGTATTCAAGATCTCATACATATTGATGTATGTGAGTCATCTATATCAGAATAAACATTATGGATATGTGATATCTATTGATGATTATTTGTGATATGAGATTTCTTCTCTTCACTTAGAAACCTTTGAAATGTTCAAAGATTTCACAATTTTGATTTAGAACCAAAGTTTGAAGGAAGATTAAATGAATTTGATCTAATCTAGGTAGTCCGTACCTATTAGATGAATTCATAGAATACCTTATAGAGATATGAATATCATTTCTATCTCACTCCTCCTAATAAACCTAAACTCAATAGAGTTGTAGGGAGATACAGTTGATCATGTGTGACATGATTTGATCAATGATTAATCTTAACATAATTATCTCTTAGTTTCCAGGTATATATATACGTAGTAGAGACTACATAATATATATCCTTAATAAGGTTCCATGTGATTAAGCTGGAATCTGGTACTGGAGAGTGCTACTTCATTAGGAAAATAAAGGATGGTATTGAATACCTAATTTATGACCTTGAGATTCTTAAAAAGATCTCATCCCTGAGAATGTGATTCTTAGATGATAAGACTCTCAAGAATCAAGATGAAAATGAAGTAAAGGAACTCATTTAATATTGAGAAGATAATGAGGCTCCTGAAATAGGAAACTAAAAGAATAATTGAAGATGAAACACTAATACTTCTTCAAATAAGTTTGAGGATGTATTCCATAAGTCTGAAAATGATCGGACTTCATGTGATGAAACTCCTGAGGATCATGACATGGAAAGATGGATGTTAGCATAAAAGTCTAATGTAGACTTCATATACAAGTGTTGTATATGGACCCTTGAGGATCCACCTATATGGGTAAGACCCATAAAGGTGTAAATGGATCTTCAAGAGAAAGAGGGAACCTGATGAGAAGGTAGAGACCTTCAAAGCATGGTTCGTAGCCATGAGCTACACACCGAAGAGAAGACATTGCTTGCGATGAGACTTGCTCTTCAGTGACAGAATAATGCTAACCATAGCTACACAACTTGACTATGACATCTTCATGATGTAAGTCAAGATTGCATTCCTCTATGAATATCTCTCTGAGGACATTCACATGAAGCAGCCCCAAGGCTTCATGGTTGTGGAAGGCAAGATATGCAAGTTAAAGAAACTCCATCTATGGACTCAAACAAGCTTCTTGTAGTTGATTTGATGAAATCATAAATGTTATGATTTCAGATAGAATCTTGATAAACCATATGAAGCTTAGTGGGTGTGCCATTGTGTTCATCGTGCTAAATGTAGATATCCTAATCATTTAGAATGATCTAAGGATGATAATAATAAGTGTTTTATAATCTGGTTGTTCAATACCTCAAGATATGATCTCAAGGATACCTCTTAAATCTTAGTTCTGAAGTTGTTCAGAAGTAAAAAGAAGAGGATATTGGGACCTTCACATTAATGGTACACCTTGGACATTTCCATTTTCCGGAAAATTCCAAGAAAGGCTTATTTCCCTCAAGATATGGTACTGACCTATCTAAAGGGATAGCACCTCAAAGAGTTGAAGATGTGAATGCCAAAAACTACTAGCCCTTGGGCATCGGTTCTGAGAAGCCGGGTGTATGCTAGATGTGTACAAAAGGCCAGATGGCTGCCATGTAGTGGGAGTAGTAAACTGTTACTAATCCTACTATGGAAATAAAACACTTGGTTGTAGTAATAACAATATCTTCAAAGATGATGAAACTTAAAGATAGTGATCTCAAAGTATTATCTTCAAAAGTTTAAGACCTTGTAGATAGTGATCTATAAGGATCTTAACTGTAGATACCTTAGGAGATAGAGATCTCCATGAATAAAGGCATTCTTATAAGGATTATGGGAATTCTGATTATAATAATTATAATAATGGTTGGGCAGTAGTATCAAGGACACTATAACTGCTTTGATTGTATTGAGTATTGGTTGCATAAGATGCAACATTCACATTAGATGCGATCACTATTACTGGGGATATGAAAGTGCCGTAAAAGGGCTTCGCATAGTCTCGCAAGAACAGAGTGACTGATCAGCTTACCTAGCTATTTTCTAAATAGCCTATGATTGTCACAAGAGTGTGGGTTTAAATGATTAGCCCATTAATGGCTCTTTGGGATAGTGGGAGATTGTTGGACATGCGAGCCCACAGTGAGCCATTATGCAATAAATGTTATTGCAAATATCATTCCCTGATCTGAAATGAAGAATAACCAGTTTGCATAATAGGTCCCTTAGTACAATTAGGGTTGTGTACCATGGCCATCTTAATGATCATACAGCTGTTGATTCAATTATTGAATCATAGAGGCTAGTGCTTGGATGAATATCTAATGAGTTATATTGAGGACTCATCAAGCACCGTCAAATGATTGTTAAGAGATGATCTCCAACCTGAGTAGGAGATGGCAATCCTTTCTCAGTTAAGCTGATATCTAACAGACCTCTTGATGCATGTCCTATGCATAGGAATAGAGATTAGGAGGTATTATATTAGTTAGGTCAAAGAGTTGACTTAACAAGATCGGGATAACAAAAGTCCTATATCATATGCTGTCATGATATAGGCACGCAACCTATGACCGGAGACAGATGTGTTACTATATGTTTGAGTATGTACATTTGGCAGACCAATAGGTTGATGACCTAATCAAGTTCTATACACCGGCGTGCTGGTGTGCATATAAGGGCATATGAGTAATACGATCTCTCAAAGGGATCATAAATGTTCAGTACTGAACCGGAAGACATGAGCTCACTCATGAGATATTGGGAAGAATCAAATTTCATGCACGATCGTCTCGCTTTGGAAGCTTGACTGAATTTGTAGGTTTCATATATACTTTTGGAAAGTATATGATCAAGACCTAGGTATGATATATGCTTCTGGAAAGTATATGATCGATACCGACTCCCAATGATCGAATGAGAAACTTAGTGATAAATCCCTAAAGTAGACAATGTAAAATTGATCTTATACTTTGGGATTATTCTAGGTCTTCCAGTATGCAGGATGTACATGTATTGGGAATACCTGAGGGTGATGTGATCATAAACGGTTGTATAACCATGAAGCTTCCATTCCTAGGGAGTGATGAAATGGGTCTGGATTTTAGTGACTCCTATCAGTAGAGAAGTAATCTAATCTTAGTCCAAATGTTGGACATTGATCTAATTGTGATTCAGATGCAATGAGAAGGTTGGATTTGCGATCTTGATTTAATCAAGCATCTATGGGAGGCCCAAGATCTGGATTCGAGATGTGATCTCAATATCCAAGTCACTATACGTGAAACAATACAATCGCCCTATCCTTATCTCCAAGTATTTGTAGAGAAAGCGCATTATCCTTAAAAGAGTTCAGGATAATTTCATTGTTGATATAAGTATCCGAGCACCAAGAAAATGGATAATTAAATGTGATTTAATTATAATAAATAATATGAATTTGATTCATATTATAAAGAGAGTTATCTTAGATAATTAAATGTGATTTGATTATCAAAGATGTGAATAATGTGAATGCGATTCATATTATTTGGGCATGTGAGAATGGAGATCCAAGATGATTGAATATGATTTAATTATCATGGATATGAATAATGCGGATAGCACTATCTATATTATTCATAATATATTATAAATATGATTTATAATGTATTAGAGAGAGCTAATTATAATTTATATTTGTTGAATAATTATTTATGTGTATTGGATATACATTGTGTAATTAATTGAAAATGTAAATTATATTTTATTTTGGTTTGTGAATGTGATTCACAAATTTTCAATGGTAAGATTGCAATATTCTCAAAATTAATTATGAATTATTTTTTAAGAATAAAATACAATAAAAGTTGTTGGAAATTATGGGAGAGATTCATGGAGATATGCAATCTCATGAGATTACATGAGATTGCCTCCACCATGAGGACATGGTGGACGGCTACACATTCCCACAAGGAATGTGGTAGCCGTCCCCCCTTTCCTTATGGAGAGTAATCTCCATGCTAATTTCTCCTTAATTGCTTGATCTAATTTAGGATTGAATCATATTTGATATGTCAAATATATTTGATTTAAATTAGATTATTAGTTGTTGGTTTTTTACCAACAACAATCTTGACCATTGGATTGAACATAAATCAATCTCATCTATTGATTTTATATGTCCCATGGATTGAGATCCATGGATCCCAAAACTCTATAAATAGAGAGGCATACCATGCTCTCTAGGGTTATGCTTTTGAAGCACATCTCTCTCTCTCTCTCACTCTTCTCTTCCCACACGCCTACTCTCTCTCTCTCTCTCTCCCTCTCAAATGGTCGTCCACCATGGATGCCCTAGAGGGAGTCTCCATCATCGCAATGTCGTCGTTATGCTGCTCGATCGTTTGCTCGTGGATCTCCGTCTCCTTCGGTGCGCCTCGCTCGTGAAGGAGACGTCGGATCTGGTGTGTCGAGATCAGGAGATCTGCTGCTTAGATCATCAACATGGATTGCGAGAAGCTCGCGATTCATCCCCGTGCTCGCAAGCGTCTCCTCCATCGGATCGGACTTGAGACAGGAGGTCTCTTCGTTTAGAGACTCGATCGCAGCCACGCTTCAAGTGGTAATCATATTACTTTGTGGTTTGGACGAAACGATCCGAGAAGTGTTCTTGGATCATGTGGTTTCATCGCATAATTTTTTTTTCAATTTCCACTGCATAGAACAACTAGTACGACTAGTCGTTCTTCATCGTATTCGATATGGCGATCACGCTTCTGTGATGCGCTTGAGGATTATACCATATCCTTCTGGTAGAGACTTTCAAAGCACGACTCGTATCCAAAAGATACACATGAAGAGAAGACATCTCTTGCGATGACACTTGCTCTTTAGTGAACATGCTTAAACCCATCAGAATATTGTTAATTGTTGTTACACAACTTGACTATGACATCTACAACATGGATGTCAAGATTGCATTCTTCTATGAATTCCTCACCATGGATATTCATATGAAGTATGATAAAAACTAAGATAGTATGATAAAAAGAACTAATATAAAAGTATATTTTAGAATTATCATATTATAATTATTTAAATATTATTATATTCTATTATATTGAATTATTATGTAATAATTCAATATAATAGAATATAATAATTAATAATAGACTATAAATTAAATATAGTATAAATACTATGTAAATCTTTCTACCATACTATCCAGGTATACGGTTGTATAGTAGTACATATATATCATATATTTTGTATATGTAAACAGTACTCTAATTCTATTTTTCGCTACATAGGAACACAAAGTGTCTAAGAGAACTCCATTAATGGACTCAAATAAGCCTCTATTAGTCAGAACATTAGATTTAATAAAATTATAAAGATTATGTTTCATACAAAATCTTGATGAACCATGTGAAGCTTAGTGGACTGCCATTGTGTTCATCATGCTAAATGCAGATAAAGTCCTAATCATTTGGAATGATATAAGGATGATAATAAGTGTTTTACAAACTGATTGTTCCGTACCTTGAGATGAAAGATCTCAAGGATACCTCCTAGATCATAGTTCTGAAGAAATTCTGAAGCAAAGAGAAGAGGGTATTGGGACCATCACGTTAGTGGTACACCTTGGATATATTTTAATTTTGTTAAAGGCTTCCTTCCCTTAAAATATGGTGATGACCTACCTGAAGGGATATATCTTAAAGAGTTGAGGAAGTGAATGCTAAAACTTCTTGCCCTTGCGCATCAATTATGAGAAGCATGGTGTATGCTAAATGTGTACAAAAGTCAGAAGTCTGCCAACAGTGGGAGTAGTAAACTGTTACTAATCCTACTATGGAAATAAAACACTTGATTACAGTAATAACAATATCTTTAAAGATGACAAGACTTTGAGATGGTGATCTCATAGTCTTATCTTCAAGAAATTAAGACTTTATAGATAGTGATCTAAAAGGGTCTTAACTACTGATAACTTAGGAGATAGAGATATCCAGGAATAAGGGTATTCTAATAAGGAAAACGGAAATTACATATTGGTTATAATAATTATTGAGTTATAGTGTCAATGACATTATAACTGATAAAATTGAGTGTTGGTTGCATAAGATGCAACATTCGCATTGGATGCGAGCACTGTTACTAGGGGACATGTAAGTACCATAAAAGGACTTGACGTAGTCTATTGGGAACATAGTGAGTAGTCAGTTTACCTAGATATTTTTTCAAAATAGCCTATGATTGTCACATGAGTGTGGGTTTAAAGATTAGCCCATTAATCTTTGGGATAGTGGGAGATTGTTGGACATCCGAGCCCACGACGAGCCATTATGCAATAAATATTATTGCAAATATCATTCCCTTATCTAAAATGAAGAATAAATAATTTGCATGATAGGTGCCTTAGTATAATTAGGGGTACATACCATGGCCATCTTGATGATTATACAACCGTTGATGTACTTGTTGAATCATAGAGGCTAGTGTTTGGATGAATTTTTAAGAAGTTAGATTGAGGACTCATCAAGCACGATCAAATGATTATTAAGATATGATCTCCAGCCTGAGTAGGAGATGGCAATCCTTTCTCTCACGAGTTGATATCTAACCGACCTCTTGATGCGAGCCCTCTGCATAGGAATAGAGATTCGGAGGTGTTAGATAAGTTAGGTTAAAGAGTTGACTTAACGAGATTGAGATAACCAAAGACCTATGTAGCTTGTCTTCATGATATAAGTACGCATCCTCTGATTGGACTATATGTCTGAGGATGTACATTTGACAGACCAATAGGTTGATGGCCTAATCAAAGTCTATACACCGGTGCGTTGGTGTGCATACAAGAGCATATGAGTAAAATGATCTCCCAAAGGGATCACACAGGTTCATTTACTGAACCGGAAGACATGAGCTCACTTATGAGATATTGGGAATCAAATTCCGTGCACTGTCATCCCGTTTTGGAAGCTTGACTGAATTTGTAGATTTGATATATGCTTTTGGAAAGTATATGATCAATACATAGGTATCATATATGCTTTTGGAAATTATATGATCGATACCAACTCCCAATAATCAAATGAGAAACTTAATGATAAAACCTTGAAGGGGACAATCAAAACAAGATCTAAAACTTCGGGTTTATTCCAGGTCTTTAAGTATGCAGGATGCATGGGTATCAGCTGAGGGTGATGTGATCATAAACGATTGTATAACCATGACGCTTCCATTCTGAGGGAGTGATGAAACAGATCTGGATTTTAGTGAATCCTCTCATAGAGAAGTGATCTGATCTTAGTCCACATGTTGGACATTGATCTGAACGTGATTCAGATACAATGAGAATATTAAATTTACGACTTCGATTTAATCAAACAACTATGGGAGGTCCCCGAGATCTGGATTTGAAATGTAATCTCAATATTCAAGTCACTATACGTGGAACATACAATTGCCCTGTCCTTATCTCCAAGCATCTGCAGAGAAAGCGTATTATTCTTGAAAGAGTTCAAGGATAATTTCATTGTTGATAATGTATTTGAGCATTGAGGAAAATCGATAGTTAAATGTGATTTAATTATCTTGGATAATATGAATTTGATTCATTTTATTTGACAATATAAGAAGAGTTATCTTAGATAATTAAATTTTATTTAATTATCATAGATTTCAATAATGAGAATGTGATCCATGTTATTTGAGCACATGAGAAGATTCATCTTGGATAATTAAATGTGACTTAATTATCAAAGATATGATTAATGTAGATATCTCTATCCATAATAATCATGGATATTACAAATATAATTTATAACATGTCAGAGAGTTTTAATTGTAAATAGAATTACAAATTATATGTTATTGTGAATTGGATTCATAATAAACAATTAATTGTAAATCTATTTTACATATTATGTTCGACATATAAATATGAATCATATTTTTCAATGGCATGATTGATGCTTTCACAAATTAAATTTAGAATTATTTTTGTGAAGATAAATGTAATAATAGTTGTCGCATTATATTTATATATAATACAATTATTAAGGAAGGCAAATCCACCTCTTTTTGGGGTGTTGGTTGCCTCCTTAATTACCTATTTATTATAGTTGAAATTAAAATGAATTAATTTGTATCTTGATAAAGTGATATAATTAATTTATTTTAATTAAATTAGTTGTTGCAAATTTGTAGCGACAAATCTTGGCCATTGATTAATAACCTCTTAATCTAAACCGTTGGGTTAAGAGGGCACATGGGTGAGATCCATATACATCCAACTAGTATAAAAGGAAGGGCATCCCTTACCTTTTAGACTACACACATAATTCCAAGAGGAATTAAACTCTCCATCTCTCTTTATACATGCTAAGTATCTCTCTCTCACTCTCCTCCTTTGAGTGGCCATCCACCTTAAACACTTGAGAGGGTCGTTGTTGTCACCACACCTTTGTACCGCCGCTTCAACTTCTCGTGGATCTTCGTCTCCTTCGATGCACCTCGCTCATGAATAAGACATCAGATCTCATGAGACAAGATCAGACGATTCATCGCTTGGATCATCAACATGGATTGTGAGGAACACGAGTTTCATCAACGCACTCGCAAACGTCTCTTCTGTTAGATTGGACATGAGACAGGAGGTCTCTTCTTTTAGAGATTCGATCACAACCACACTTCAAGAGGCAAACCTAATACTTATTTTTGGTTTAGATGAAATGATCCGAGAAGTGTTCTTGGATCATGTGGTCTCGTCGTTCAAAAAAAATTTAAATTCCGCTGCCCTGAGCAACTAGTATGACTAGTCACTTCTGATCGCATATCATGCGATCTCTACGCTTTCGTGACACGTTTAATGATTTTCCCATATCTATCAAAGAGGTGGCCCCATATTCAATCACATCTGTTTGCCTATGCCCAATTCACAGAGGCATGATCACAACCATCCACACCGTACGTGTGATGCATGCCATCATGGTGAAATCGCCTCTCCTCTACGCAAGTTTCAAATAATTACAGATACATCCTCTTGTGTTGTATAAAACTTTAAAATAATTACAAGTACACCCTAATTTATTTTAATTATATTTCAGTCCTTTCGAACTATGCTCACGTGCTTAGACACTTGATTTGCTGGTTTATTTTTGAAATCTACCCCGATAACTTTCATTTATTAAATTGTGTTAAAGTTTTTAGTATTTGCTAATTAGTCCCTACTAGTATGGATCACGTGTATATTCATGTGTGTTGTGGTTAATTTGCAATATTTTTCCTGATCTATTTGTTTTGTTAATATACGTGAAAATAGTTCATGTTAATTAAAAATATGTCCCTTAATTGCTGCATTTTATTTCATTATTTTATTACTTTGATTAGTTAAATTCACAATCCAATAATTCTATAAAAATTAAGTTAAGTTCTAATAATCAAATCTATCAAAAATATTTTTAGTTTTAAAATTTAACTTTTTTTTCTATTATTAAAAATTCAAAAGCACTGCGTTTTTCTCTATTTAATATTCAAAAATACAAAAAAAATCGAATATGTTTTGACAATTCTAAAAAATTACTGTAGCCTACTTTTACTAAACCTAAAATTTTGAATATTCAAAAAATCTTTTGAAATAATATAAAATTATCGAAAAGTCAGAAAAAATACATAATTGGACTTTCTTTAAACCTTAGTAAAAATTCTTCTGTATAAAATTGGTTTATATATCATTTGATTTTATTTTCTTTTTTAAAATACAAAAATAATTTTTTTACCTTAACTTTATTTTCAACTTTAAATCAGTAAAATCCATAGAATATAAAAGAGGAAAGGGAGCCTACATCATGATGTAGGTAACTTACCTACATCATGTGAATTTTTCCCATTTTTTTATTTTTTTGAAAAATGCTTATGTACATTTTCATAACTATACCCTCTAGTATGTCATTCAAATTTCATCAGAAACAGAGACTCCTATGTCCTCCATCCAGAACATGTAATTTACAACAAATCTAAGACCGTTAAAATTACTTGTTCTCGATGGAGGGCATAGGAGTCTCTGTTTCTGACAGAATTTGAATGATATATTAGAGGTATATAATTATGAAAATCCACAGAAGAAGTTTTCATAAAAATGAAAAAAATTGGGGGAAAATCTCATGATGTAGGTAAGTCACCTACATCATGATGTAGGCTCCCTTTCCTCATATAAAAATACTACAAAACTCACTAAAAAAGTAAAAAATATAAAGCAAAGAACACTTTATTTTGTTATTTTTAATTTTATTTCACCTATTCTAAAAATCTAAAAAGACTTTTATTCCACCTTTGTATATATTGATTTTCAAAAATAAAAATAAATATATATATTTGCAAAACTAAAATCAATTAAAAATTAAAATTTAGAAAATATTTAGAAAAAATTTAAACATTTATTTCAAAAATATATAATTCATTAGAAATCCATAAAAATCATAAAATTCATTAAAATGACATAAAAATCAAAAAGGAAAAGAAATAAAAAATCTTTACTGATAAGCAATAATTAATATCTATCGATTATTGTAGCTCCCTGAGTTTGACCCTAGTTCTTATACTAGGTTAAATAAAAAGCACACCTCATTTACTTAAAATATTTTTTTATTTGGAATTTATTGGGTTGCAATGATACTTTCATATTTCATCAATTGTTCATAATTAAAACCCGATATTTTTATCCATAATCAAATGTCATCATTGTGGGGGAGGCACAGTGAGGGTAGTTAGACTGTCTTCTTTCTTTTCTGCTTGTTTATTCTTATTTCTCTCATTTTTTCTTTCATTTTATTATTCTGACATACTTTTTTGTTTCATCTTTGTTGCGAGGACATGGCGAGCGAGGGGGATGATCATAGAAGAGCCTTCACACCCGAGTGAGGCAGAGGACGATCGTTCTTGACCAATCGATAGGAGAGAGCAACCTAGGAGGAGCAAGAGACCAAAGAGCAAAGTCGCCTTTAGTTTTTGCATTTTTATTTTTTGTGAGAGAGTGTTAGTTTAGATTTTATTCTGTATTACCAGAAGGGACCTACTAAATGCATCCCAGCTTGTAGACCAAAGATACTTATTCTTTTAGAGGTTTTGTTCACCAATAGTCAGTGTACTTGGGGAACAATTTTCACGTTTTTTCTCGATTTCTATCTTTCCTCCTCCCTAATTTTCTTATTTTTTTTCTATTTGTTTCTTGTGACTTAAGTTTTTAGATTTTATTTTTATTTGTTTTTTGTGCTTCAACCTATTAATTGTAGCTTTCTATTGTGTTGAGCATGGTAATAATTAGGTCCAAACACCCTAATAGAATATCTGTTTCTATAGACATTCGATTGGACTTAGTTAAATAAAAATCATGCTTCACGATAATAGAAGTTCCTACTTGACTGTTTAATTGTTGCATCATATTGATTAGTTTAAATTCATGTGCATATCATTTTACATGTAGACTGTTGGAGCAATGTACACAATCCTAACTTTTGCATTCACAACAATATTTTCCCACGCATTGATTTTTCTGTTTTCCTCTCCCATTTTCTTGTACTTAGGATAAAAGGAAATTGGAAATTTTGTTAGGTCATTTAATCTGAAAAATACTCAAAAAAGTGAAAACTCAAAATCTAAAAAAGAGATTGCTAAATAAACTTTGACCTTAATTTAAACATGTAACAGACATCATTTTATTGGGTTCATAATAGCCACATTATATTCAGGTACCTTGCAGACTAAGTGAGGCGCAATCCTAGGATAGAGCCCAAGTCACAGTCTGAGTACTGCCTTGATTACCGCCTAAGTTCACGAAGTATTGGCGCTTCTATCGGTGCATGGGCAAGTAGGGCCGAATCTGCTTGCAGATTTGGTCTGATGTACTGAGCATAGAGGAACTACGATGGTGGATCCCTGTCTCATCGTACCATGTCCAAGTACCCTTTGAGGGAAGTATTTGATTCTATATATTGGCTTCCCGACCCTTATTCTTTGGCTGAATAGTGGACCTAGATCTGGTATCAAGGACCATAAAAAAGTACAAGCTACTGGTTACAAAGGCTGTGGAAAGTACATGATGATTGTCTGGTAGTACTCATTCACCTGTAGGATTAGTGCTAGGCCAAGATTTATAATATTTACTTGAAAATAACTTTAAAAACAAGCAAGATAATTAACCGAACCTTTATGGTTTCCTGAGTTTAGTCGGGGAATCTAATTGCAATTGTGTTTGTTTGTTTGTTTGTTTTGATTAGGTCAAGATCCCTCTGCACATTTTATGCCTTTCTTCTCATTCTTCCTATATGATTTGACTTTTGTGTTCTCGCATCATTCCTCTTATTTCGGAGATGTCAGATTGGAGTAATTTTTGTTCAGATTTTGTGAACCTATCTCTTTACTCTCCAATTCATTCATCCTCACTTCTTCAGGAAGACTCTCTTTCTGAATTCTTTTATTTTCCTTTCACACCATATCTTTCACCAATAAATTTATTATTCGAGATGGATTCTCATCTCGAGTTTTCTTTTGATACTCCTTCATTTTTTATGACTGATTGAGTGCCTTTCACACTTTCATAGACTTAATCACATACCGAAGACTCGATGGCACCCAAGGGAAAGGGACCCATGATTGATCAGATTGAGATCAACAATACCATGTTTGTAACTATTCAGGCTATTCATGCTCATCTTACAGAGCGAATCAACTTCCAAAATGAGCTTAGAAAGGAGGATCATTAAAGAGGAGGTGGGAATGGTGGATAACCTGAGCAGAACTAAGGAGATGCCGAGCATAACCAAGTTGATCAGAAGCAAATGCTTAGAAATGGCTAAAATCTTGGAGCGAGACATGCGATCAATTGGATTCAGATTCCTATGGTTCACTGTCATTTTTGATTTGAAGCCTTAGCTACTTCCACTTCTCCCCATGTTTCATGGATATACAATTGATGAACCGTACATATATCTCCATTAATTCGACCGCATATGCAGCACAATGCACTATCCTAACATCTCATTAGAGGTAATGAAGATGACTGTTTTTCCCTTCATCCTTATTGATAAGGCATATACTTGATTAATCATTTAAGAAAGGTGGTGACGTCCTGGGAAGAGTTAGATCAGCTTTTGTGAACAAATGTTATACCCTAGGACGGTTAAACCAGATGCAGTCGGTGATAGCCAGCTTCTCCCAGATGTCCCATGAGCCTATTCATGAGGTGTGGGAATGATTTAAAGACTTGACGGAGAAGTTTCCCTATCATGATATTCTAAAGACATGCCTAGTGCAAAATTTCTTTGGGGGTTTGAGCTCTAAAATAAGAAATTAGTAGATGCCATTTGTGGGGGTTTACGGTTTAAGCTCTAAGTGCATAATTAGCACTTAAGAACATTGCAGTCGGGCTGGATTCGGTCCATCAAAAACCATCTAATTTGAATATATCGATGAAATCAGATGGTCGTTAATTTATATTTTACTTGGTAAGTAACCAAGGTCGAACTCAGGGACACAAGCCTCTCTCGTGATTATTCAGACTTTTATTGATTTCATTAAGTGTTGAATTTAGAGAATCGTAGGTCAAACAATGCACGAAGACAAGACAATGCATTAAATAAACATGAAACGTGCATTTTTTATTTAATTTTTAATAATGCAATTAGATGCAATGGAATGCAGCACAAAAAAGATGCCCAAACTACATAAATGCTTGAGATATTAAAATAGAAGTCAAATCAGGGTCAAATAATAAAGCTCTCTTTATTCATGTAAAAATCAGGCATGAGAAACATAGAAATCCAGACACAAAAAATAAAATAATACATTAAATTTCGTAGTGTCAAATCTGAAATAAAAGCATGCCATAAAGAAGACAACGAGAAGAGCTTCAAAACGCCATTGAAATCGACTCAATCGGAGCTAGGATGCTCAAGATATACACGAGTGAAGCCAGGGGCATAAACGCAAGAAAACATGAAAGATAACTAGCAAACAGGTCCCTGGGAGGGACTACAATGTAAATACAAGAAAGTTCGGGACCTTCCCTGTAATTAACCCACATGCACAGGGGTATTTTTGCAATCATGAAAACCCGCAAGGGTATAAATGCAAAATACCCACTATACATGTGGTTTGCACATGATTCCAGGACCTATATTCAAATTTGAAGAAGTCGGTGGGCCTCTATGCAAATTGCCCAGGTCGCACGTGATCGGCATGTGCTCTTCCAGGCTCGGGTAGACTCGGAGGCTCGGAGAAGGCTCGGGTAGCTTCGGCTAGGCTCGGAATGGACGAGCCTCTAGGCTTGGGCTCGGATGAGGCTCGGGACATCCAAGCCTAGAGCTCTGGTGCGGAGGCTCGGTGACGATCCAGGCTAGGACACGTGGACGATCGAAGACCATCCGATCATCAAGATCAGACGGTCGCTGGACTCGGCACTATATGTCGACGTGGCTGCATTTACTCCATCAGATCTCGAGGATCCGACGGCTCCTGTACAGTCGGCTGAAGGAGACGTGGCTGAAGATAAGCTGTTGGATGGACACCGCGAGGTGCAATCCAATGACACATGTACGTCCTTGATCATCTCCCTCCGCTGCGGGGATGGTCTCGCAAAGTCGCCAGAAGCTCGAATGCGGCGAGGAGGGGACTGTCTGCTCCTGTCGATGAGGCGTCGTTGATGGCGGAGGAGAAGATCGGAGATGGGTGTTGCTCTCCGTCCATTGACATTTCTTGCAGTGTTAACGGATAGCCGAAGTGAGGGAATACATGCGTGAATGAAGTGGAGAGCCTGTGTGCGACGGGAGGTGGAGCCCCTGTGCTCTTCATCTCCGGCGAAGGGGGACAAAGGTATAGGAGGTGTTCAGCTTATGGAGAAGGGGAAGGAGTGATCAGAGGAGTGCGTGTGGAAGGGGGTTGTACGTGGAAGCTATCAAGGTGGTTAATGGAATGAGGGCGTGCATGAGAAATCCTAATTAAATAAGAGAATTAGGAAGAAGTTACAGAGGAGGTCTAGGGAAGAACTTACTCGACTATGGTGGAGTGGAGCCTGTGCGCGAGCCCCGGCAAGGGGCTCTGGTCATCGCTGGAACTCTGCGACGACTGGAGATAGCTTGGCAGAGGCTGAGCCACCGCGGGCCTGGTGATGAGCCAATGATCCGAGAGACTAAGGGAGATAGGTATCAATGGTCGTTGCGACCTCAACGCCTCGAGTCGGACTCAACAAGAAAATCGAACCACCAAATAAAGCAAATAAATCAATGAAATCAAAAGCGGTCCTCGCTATTTATTTAACCTGGTATAGCGACCAGGGTCGGACACAAGGAGCACGAATTGGCCGAGACGGCCTACGAAGTAGTCTAAAATAAAATAAAATAAAAATAAATGTGTTTGTGGTGGATTTTATATCTTTTTAAAATTTTTTGTATTTTTAATAAGAAAGAAAATATAAAAATCAAGGAAAATCACTCAAACAACTATTTATAAAACACCACAAATAATACTATAAAAAATCAAATAAAATTATTTTTGTGCTTTTTATAATTTTAAGTGTTTTTGGTGATTTTCTGAGAATTTTGTGATTTTTAGTTGATTTTATAAAAATCAAAAAGATAAAAACAGTGAAGTAATGTGCAATCAGATTTGAAAGGCTATTTAAAAATAACTAATTAGTCTATAAAAATCTGAGGGCAGTTTTTATGAAAAATAAAAATAAAAACTAAACTAAAGAGATAGAAATTGCATTTTTTTTGTTTATATATAATTTTTAATAATTGTCATAAGGTTTTTAGGGTTTTCAAATTTTTATGGGTTTTATAAATCCAAAAGACATAAAAATTGAACAGAAATCAAAAACAATAAAACAAACAATTCTTAAATATTTTAGAATTTTTAGAAGAATTTTTATATTTTTAGTTGATTTTATATTTCCAACAGTAGTAAAAATGTAGGTTTTTAATTTTTTAAAATAACAAAAAGCAACAAAAATGTTCCAAAAATTTAGTGAAATTTTTACACAGTGGCAGGAGCCACGTTTCCAAATTTCACTGGATTTGGATTCTATTTGATATTTTATTTAATAAAAACAAAAGCTACAACAAGCAAGGACCTAAGTGCAAAGAAACTTAGTTCAGGGGCCAACAAGTAACAAGCCTAAAAAGCCCAAGGGCCCTTTTGCAAAAGTCCCACTACAACACGCGCATCACACGTGATTAGTAAACAAAGGGGTATTTTTGTAATTCTTATTTATAAAATACCAAACAATAACACCCCACAAGCACAGGATGAAAAATGCAAAAGTTCCACTAACTCACGTGTCGAGGCATGTGTTCCATACATACATGGACTAAATAGCAAATAAAATAAGTACATGGTCCAAGGTGCAAATGTTCCAAATTAAAAACAACGACCAAAACTATATACATGACTAAACTAAAATATAAAAACTGAGGAGGGCCTAAGTGCAAATTACCCTCGTTATTAATGATCTGACGGACGAAGGTGGTGCCGCGTGGATGATCGGATGGTGTAAAACAATGGATGCCCCTTTGCTTGATCGACGCTCCAGAGGCAGCCCTCAGATGGATCTAACGGTGGAGAGCTCTCACAAACGGATGGCCACGATCAAAACTGGAGCTGGAGATCGATCGGACGGTGGCTAAAGATCCTCCAAGAACAGGTCACCGGCGAACTTTGCCGGCCCAATGCGCGCGCTATGGACCTCCTCCGGTGCTGCTGAGATAGGGAAAAGGAGGGTCTCGGTCGTCCGCAGCCTGTGAATGGCTCCGATGAGGACGGGATGCCCTAGAGGGTCCCGGCGACGATGAAGTCCTGGAGCACTTGTGCTTCGACTGTTGGGCCCCCAGATAGGGTCCTTCCTCGATGGGACCTGCACAGAACGGAAGCAGGGTCGAGGTTTAAGTGCCTCGACCCAGTTAGAGGTGAAGGGGGTGGTCTGGTGAGTCGCGGTGTGGTCCTCCGGCGAGCGGTGGCGGAAGAGGACCGAACTCCTAGTTCCGGGGCAAACCAGGGTGGACGAATGGGTGAAGAAGGTGGAACGAGGTCTTGTGAAGATGAAGCCGGGGTCGGATGGGTGATAGGGTGATCGGAGCTACGGGGATTGGCCGGCGAAGGCCGGTGGCGCAAATCTGAAAAACCTAAAATTAAATGAAGCCATACTGAATCTGACCTAGTGGGTGGCTGAGATCGTCTGGGCTAGAAGTTGGGCACCTCCGGGTGTCGTCGCCTCAATGGTTCGACGGGACCAGAGGCTCTGACTCGCCTGGTAGCGGAGCACGGCGGTGTGGCCGCCGGATCAGTGGTTCCCGACGCTCGCGTCCTCCCTGCGACTCTCCCTCACGCTGCTGTCACTCAGGCAAAGATGAGGAGCTCCTCGGTGGTGAAGGGAGTGGCCAAAGATGCTTGCAATGGTGCGGCAGAGCTGAGATATATACAGATGGAGATCCGGTAGGAATGGAGTCGGGTAGGCAATTGTAGAGCACGGATCCCTAGGAAGATCCCCGGGCGTGGATCTCAGATGGATCGTTGATAGTCGGAGCCCAAGGTTCGGATGGATGGTGGTCGGATCATGCCTCCAAAAATAGGAGAAGATCGAGTCGCGAGGCGGGTTCAGATTCTAAGTGGTCCAAGGGGGGGAGTTGACCGGGGGTCAACAATCCCCCGTGGACCAATCAGAATCCATGAATTATTGTAAAATCATTTAAAAATAATAAATTATTTCATTTGAAAATATTTTCAACATGAAAAATATTTATTTATTTTCAAAGTATTTTTTAGTGATTTTTATTTATTTTTTTGAAAAATAAATTATGTATTTACAATATAGTATTATTATATACAGGTATATATACCTATGTATTATTAAATTTTATTTTTAATATTTTATTTATGTACATTTATTCCCATTTTATATTTTATTTATTTACATCATAAAATATGGAATTTAAAAAGATTTTTACTTAATTTTTATTAAGTATTTACAGGGGTGAAATAAATACATCTTTTATTGTATGTACATGGTATATATACACTGATGAGAGAATCTATTTATTTTTATTTTCTTTTTATTTTTCCCAATTTTATTTTATTTTTATTTTATACAAATATATACAAAATATGTGGATCAAAAATATATTTTTATTTTTAGAAAATAAATTATTTACATAAAGAGGGGTATTTACACCATGTTGAGTCACCCTATCTCTCTCTACTGATTTTATTCACGGTCAGGCCCTTGTGGAGCCCTCCCTTGAGTTCAGGTCACTCAATATTTATTCTAAATATTTCCCTTTTTTCTTTATTTATTTATTCTTTTATTTTTGTACAAAAACATGCAAATTATTATTTACATAATGCATGCTTTTTGTTAATTTATTTTATTTACACAAATATACATGGTGTTTTGCACAGGTTTTTAGCTAAAATAAATGAATAAAGTGTGATGAATGAGGATTCATCACCCCCTATACTTAACTTTGCTAGTCCCTTAGCAAACACTTATTTGAAAAAGAAGTGAAAAAGAAAAGAAAAAGAAAAGGAGGGGAAAAAGAATGAATCAATGCTGATTATTAAACTTGCCTTCATTAAATTGAAGTATGGAGCTCAGTCTGATCTTTAGATTATTAATGTGTCAGAACCTTATTTGGACTCAGGTTTAAAACTTAACAGCCTCTAAGTTCCACTAATCTATAGTCAAGAGTCCTCAATAATCAAAATCAGAACAAGTCTACATACACAAACCCTAAAGACCATGAATCTTTCCTTGTACAGTGTAAGTGAGGTATAGCTCTCCACCTCCGAAGTAGCAAAATGACAACCCTCCCCAACAAGGTAACTCTAATGCCCTAATCTGGCCCTCTTTCCTCGAGGAGCGGGGTATTCCCTTCTAAGTTCAAGTTCAACCGGCTCAAGAAGATGGGGAAGAAGAGAATGGATCATGGCCAGTGTAGCCATGTATCCCTGGGAGCTCAACCAGTGTAGCTAAGTCTCCCTGCTGCAAGCATCATAAGATGGAACATGAGTCTCAAGCTTTGCTTATTGCACTATATACACTCCGGTGGGATTATCATTTTCTATCAGACCCACCACTTTTTTGGAGTTATTCTTTTCTTTTTGCATTTTTTTGATGTGCATCTGTACAACATATCTACAAAGTGCAACATATATACATAAGGAGTTTTTCCTCTTGAGCCAGTAGACTATCCCTCTTTTGAAGCATTATTGCAACCCACAACTCCTGTCGTTAAACCTCATGGCAACCAGACCAAGTTGAGACGCACTTCCTTCACTATAAGAAGAAGAGAGGTTCCACTTAGAAGTACTACCCTCATATGCTACCCCAAGTCAAGGAAGACTGCCTCCTCACCACCTCATCCGTAGAGAGCTCGGTGTAAAGTGCAGGTCCAAGTACAAGCATTGTCTATATGAGTCATGTGTGTGTTGTTAAGTGCTCTACTTAGGCTCATCGAGATGGCATATGATCATAGCCTAGTGGACTCAAAGAATTAAGTCACCATGTACCTGAAAAGTCTCAACCCTAAGCCATATAAGGTTCCTCTTAGAATTAGGTGGATTAATATCTTAAACAAGCTCCATTTTTCAATTTAATTCCAGGCTAGTTTAAATGTCAACTATGATCCAGGAAAAACTATACAAGTATTTACAAATATGCTATTTATAAAATATTTACACATGTGCAAAATTTTTGTAAAATGTTTTGAAAACATGGATGTATGCATGAGTGCAAGTTTTGCAAAATATTTACACAAATTTACACAAGGTTTTTGCAAACTTTTGATTTTCAAAACATTTTACAAAAATTTTGTACTATATACATAATTTTGATATCAAAATATTTACAAGCTATTTACACAAAAGTTTTTTACAAACATTTTACAAAAACAATTTGTACAACTAGCTATGTATGTGCAATAAAAGAATTTTATTTACAAGAAAATTTTTTAAATTTTTATGGATTTTTAGGTTTTAGGCATTTTTATTTATTAACACACTCACACAAAGTACGAGTTATGGCTAAAGTATATATGAAATATATACACACCCCCTATTCTTAGCTCGAGTGATGTCCTCAGAGTCAAGAGCAATGAATAAGACATAACTCGTGCTTAGTATAGAAAAGTGAAAAGGAAGGCTGTATACAAAGATGAATGAAAGAATATAAATGCAAGAGGATATCGGGGTTTCCCCTATACTTAGGATCAAATAATCCTAAGTATAGCAGGCAGTACACGAAGGGAAATCTGAGTGAGAATGTACAGGGTCTACTTCCCCTATACTTAGGGTAAAATATCCCTAAGTATAGGCAGCAAAACAGAGGTAAAAATGAATCAAAAGAAACTCAAAAGTCTCACACCCCCTTTACTTAGGGTAAAGTGCACCCTAAGTATATCAACGTCGAAGATGTAAATGGGGTGTTGGATTGAAGAATAGTATGATATGGACAGCTGGATCTATACAAGTCGGGAGAACAATGATAATCAGGCGTGAGATGTAATAGATGTGAGTCAAGAGATCACATCTCACGCAAAATGAATCGGGGAAACGTCAATGACCAGCGGCTCATGATCTAGATATGGCTTGAGCCGCTGACCGTTAACGTGAAAGGTACACTCAGAAGACAACTCAGATATGTCAATACTTCCATTGTTGTGTACCTTTCTAACCAAATAAGGTCCCTTTCATTTGCTCTGTAGCTTCCCTAGAAATAATCTCAACCTGGCATCAAACAACCATACTCGCTGTCCTGGCTCAAACTGCTTGTGGCTGATATGAGAATCATGACACTCCTTCACTCTCTCCTTGTATTGTAGGCTGCTCGAAAAGACTGCATCACGAAGCTCCTCCAGGTCTGTTAACTCTGCCCTCCTCTGGTCTCCTACACTCACTGGATCCATGATGATGTCTGTAACTGCCCAGAGTGACCTATGTCTAAGCTCAACAGGTAAATGACACGGCTAGCCATAAACGAGGCAAAAGGGAGATGTACCCAACAGTGTCTTGAAGGACGTCTGATATGCACACAAGACCGAATCCAAAAGCTGTGACCAATCCTTTTGGCCAAGGCATACAACCTTCTGCAATATAGTCTTGATCTTCCTGTTCGACACTTCAGCAAGACCATTGGTCTGATGATGATATGGTGTGGCTACTCGATGGTCTATATTGAACTCGCTAGCAAGGGCCTTTACCTTGTCGTTGATGAAATGAGACCCCCAGTCAGATATCAACATTCGAGTACCCCGAACCGTGAAAAGATATTCTTCCTCAAAAATGGGCAAACAGTCCTAGCATCTGCGGTTCGGGCAGGGATGGCCTCAACCCAACGACTAACATAATCCACGACCAACAGAATGTACTCAAATCCCTGACTCCTAGGGAATAGACCCATGAAATCGATGCCCCATGCATCAAAAACCTCACAGAAGTGAATGGGCTGCATCGACATCATATCACGTTGTCCATAAGTGCCCATCCTCTGACAGTCAGTACACCTCTTTACGAACTCATCAAAGTCCCTGAAGAGGGTAGGCCACCATAGGCCGGATTGAAGCACTTTCTGTGTCGTTCTCCTCCCAGAGTGATGTCCTCCTGCCTCAAGCTTGTGGCAGTAAGTGAGGACGTTGTGGAGCTCCTCCTGAGGAATGCACCTACACCAGACGCTATCCCCTCCTTCATGATAAAGGATGGCATCCTCCTAGTGGTAGAACTTGGCCTTCACGAGGAAGGTCTCAAGTCTCTGCCTGGGCCAATCTTGTGGGACTTTCTTGGCAACAAGAAAGTTCACAATATCGGCATACCATGGGAGAGAGGCGATAGCAAGGATCGCCACATCTGGGAAGGTCTCACAAATATGCTTGATCTGCTCGGAATCCTCAAGATACTCCAATCGGGAGAGATGATCCGCCACCACATTCTTGACTCCAGGCTTGTCCTTAATCTCTATATCAAACTCCTGGAGTAGAAGGATCCATCTGGTCAATCTGGCTTTGGCATCCTTCTTTGCCATGAGGTACCTGTTGGCGGTATGATTAGTGAAGATGGTCACTCTAGATCCAATGATGTACGATCTGAACTTATCTAGGGCAAACACTACGGCTAGCATCTCCTTCTCAGTGACTGTGTAGTTCCTCTGAGCTGCATCCAAAGTCCGGCTAGCGTAGTGAATAGCAAAGGGGACTCCATCCCTCCTCTGTCCCAGCATGGCCCCTACGGCAAAATCGGAGGCATCCGTCATGATCTCGAATGGGAGAGACCAATCAGACAGCTGCAGGACAGGAGCCTCGACAACTAGACTCTTGAGAGTCTCAAATGACGCTAGACACTTATCATCCACAATAAACTCGGTGTCTTTTGTCAGCAGATCAGTCAACGGTCAGGCAATTCGGCTGAAATCATGAATGAATCGTCGGTAGAAACCGACGTACCCTAGAAAAGACCGTAACTGCCGCAAGTTGGACGGTGGACTGAGTTTCCTAATGATATCCACCTTGGCCGGATCAACCTCCATGCCTCTGTTGGAGATGATATGGCCAAGCACCATCCCTTGAGTCACCATGAAGTGACTCTTCTCCTAAGAAAGCACCAGGTGCACCTCAATACATCGCTGGAGGACGCAGTCTAGGCAGTCAAGACAAGAATCAAATCCATCGCCGTAGATTGAAAAGTCGGCCATGAAGACCTCCAAGCACTCCCCTACCATCACTACAGGAAAACTCTATATTTGCAACATTCGTAATAATGTTACAAAAGTCTATTCGCAACGTTTATTTTTTTAACGCGACATTTATTGTATGTCGCTTTTAATGTTACTAAAGATTGTGCCACAAATGCTATTTATTATATTTATTACAAACGTTACAAATAACTAACATTTGCAACATTTTTGTATTCGTTGTAATTAAATAGCAACATAAAAATACACGTTGCTATTACAATTTTTGCAACACTTAGTAATTGACACGAATACTATTGCAACAGTTAAATAAATGTTCCATATATATTTCATTGTAACAGTTTTATTGCCTTGTTGGTAATAAAATTGTAACATTATGGAAATGTTCCAGTTGTATTACTCGATACATTTGATAAATGCTACATATATTCAAGTTTACTATTACAATAATTATACCTGCAATATTTACGGCCGTTGTAGGTAACTTTCGTCAATTTCATGATCATTATAAATAAACTATAAGATCTTAACAAAATACGACAAATCTCAATTACCATTATATAGAACAAACCATGATAACATAACAGTGCAAATGCTTCGCTTACCAAAATAAGACTATAAAACTTACTACCAAAAGTTGTAGTACAAGAGTACTTATACAATGAAAAAGAAAAACTAATTCTAAGCATCTTCAGAATAATACTCATCATCATCATCACTGTATTCATCCTTTTCACGAGCACTATCACTTGCATGAGAAGACATGTCCTTTTCTTTTGACGTCATGGATATAAGACCTCTCATCTCTTGATGATGAACCTCCATCATATCCATCATTTGCTTTGCCATCTGTTGTTGTTGATCTGCCATTTATTTTGCAAATAGTTGTTGTTGCTCTACCATTTGTCGCATAAGAGTCTCTTGTCCTTTATGCATGAAAGCAAGTTGTTCCGTCAAATTGCGCACATTACTACGAAGTTCGACAACCTCTTGACTCGAAGAGCCACCTTGAACACCAAAATATCTAGAAGGAGTAGCACCACGACCTCCACAACGAACACGACCAAAAGGTTCAGGTCCTTTAACTTTCAAAAATGCTTCTTCAGGAGAGAGTGGTATCACAGGTGTTCCATTCTCATCTTCGATACAAGGAGGAGACATTAGAGTCACTATTTCCTCCTAAACAAATCATATAAAATTGTATGATCTTCAAAAAAGAAAAAATAGTATCAAAATTTACTTACGTGTTCTTTTTGGTGGACCTCGGATGTCCACATCCTCACGCCTTTAATCTCTCGACTTTTAGTTAAAAGAAAAGTATCTACTCGTGATGGCTCATGAGAATTCAATTTCTTCTGCATAATGAATAAATAAATTAATAAATGAAGGGAAACATAATACATATAATAGATGAAAGTTTAAAACAATACATACAAACTCGTCAATTTTTTATGGGTATTTTTCTTCCCATTCGATGTGTTGGATTTACTTCCATTGCACGACTTCTCTTGTTCTTAAGTGTTCTCTCCTAAATTACAAAAAAAACTATTAACACCCAAGTTAAAATCCTAAACCTTTCCTAAAAATATATTAAAAAATATGCATTTACCTTATACTCCTCAGAAGACCAATAATCAACAAGTTTTCTCCGTGTCACTGCATCAAGCTCCTTGGGAATTCTTTTACGTAGCTCTGATAGAGGTATCGTCTCATCAAAATACTGAAAGAACAAAACTAAAAGATATTACTTACTAATTTAACACACAATATTGAATATCAAATATTTATAAGAATACTTAACCTTCTTTTTAATTTCACATCGATACCGACGATATAGATCACCTGCATGTGATAATATTTGTTTATCTATCTCAGGGCTACGCTTCCATGTAAATGAACCCTACAATACCAATGTTAGAAAATATTTTTATATTTTTTAAAAACAACCAATATCTATAACATACCTCCAAGTCATGCAAAATTGAAGCTTTAACATCATCTGAAACATCTCTTCTGAAATCACGAGTTAAAATATGAATTCGAAAACGTGCAACCTGCCCTAAAAAACTGTGAAATTGTGCAGCATGTTCCCCAACAGCATCTCCACCAACAATTTTAACATGCAATGTTTGTCCAGTGATGAATCTGTGATTCATCACTTCAAAAGTCAAAAATAGAGCCTTGTTCCCAAGAAAATAGAGGCATATTTCCCCTTATATTGCATAAATAGCATTCATACATGTATTCATAACTTATGTAGTTTAGCAGCTCATTTGCATCTAAATAAGAAGCCAAAAATCCCTTGTAAAATACCTCTTCACCAAAATAACATCTTCTCTATAATCTATACTCCTTAGTTAATAACATAGGGAAGAATGCCAAAAATCACCCTTGTAAAATAGCTAATATAGCCTGAGAGCCCTTGTACACTAAAATACACATAAAGCCCTCATACAAACTCCGAATTAGGTCTACTCACTCTTAGAATATTACATATTAAAAGACCTTCAAAATGAGACTAATTTCATTGAATTTGGAGCTCGTATGAGAAACTTGGGTTTTTGGGTCACTTTGTATACTACATATGTATATTTATGTATCCTTGTATTTATGTATCATATTTGACCTCATCTCCGTCTTTGGTCAACATGAAACTTGTAGATCTCATCGAGATCTACAACTTTCATGTTTTGAGTTTTTCCAAATTCGGCTCCCTCTTCTCTCTACACGTGCCTCTTACTCCAGCCACTCACAGCAGGCCACGTGGCACCCTCTAGTTGCGCCACGCGGCCCGCCTTCCATCGCCTCATCCGCCTGCGCCCTCAGCCGTTGGATCTTGCTCCAGATCCAACGGCCCAGCGCTGCCCACGCATGCCCCTTGCCTGGACCACCCGATCATCCCTATCTTTTCATCTAAACCGTCCGCTCGCGCCTTCACCAGTGCCCACCACGTGGCACGCTCTCGGCCCATCATCTACGCGCCCAGACCGAATCCTACCCGCTCACCACGCTCTGATCACCACCGTTGGATCACAAGATCCAACGGTGGAGACCTCGTCTCCTACCTCCAGGCGCCCCTCTCCCCCACGTCCCTTGCCTTGCGGGAGGGGCGCCCCCTTCCTATTTTTGGACGCACGTCAGCCATCTCCTCCGACCGCTGACACCCCCACAACATCACCCACTCATCCCTCTCCCTCGCCAGCTCCCTCAAGCTCCACCACCTCCACCATGGTAGCCCCACGTCGTCCACCAACCTCGCTAATCCACCAGCCGACCCACCTCCTTCACCTTATAAATACGTCGCCACCGGCGCCGTTCACCCCCATCCGCCACTGCAGAGAGGTTCCTCGAGCTCCAAGCAATCCATTGGTGACATCAACTGGGTGTATTGTCGAGCGAAGACAAGGAATCGACTCCAGCGAGATCCACGGCCGCCACCGCCGTGCTGCAGCCTCCCACGAGCAGCTGCACGAGCTCGGGACCCTACCGATCCCTCGAGCGAAGACCTGGAGCTCAAATCTGAGCTCCATTCCCCAGGTAACCCCTTCCACCACCTTCTGATCTTCTCTTCCGTTTTTCCTTTGATTTCTCCTCATTTATTCGCCGTCCATCGTCACTTTCTCGCGCCACCTTCATCCCTCCGAGCTCCACGACGGAGCTCCGGTCCTCGCGCAGTCATTACCTTCGTCCTTCACCTTGGACCACCTTCGCTCGACTACAGCTCCGCCACCTCGGCGGAGCTCGCTCGCCGGATACCCACACTCCACCTTAGGCCTCGCCGTTCACGCTACACCTCTCCACGAGCACTTGCACGCCTCGGCTATCTATTCTAACCCCTGCAGGTCCTCATTTCTTCACTGGCCGGAGCTTCACCGGAGCTCCCTTCGAGCTTCGTCGCCATCGAGCTTTAGCACATCTCCACAGCTACTGAGCCCACCGGAGGCTTCGCCGTATGCTCCCGCATCTTCCGAGCTACTCGGGAGCCTACGAAGAGCTTCATCGACGCCTAGCGACCGCGGCGGAGCAGAGCCATCGACGTCGGAGATCCGCCTTCTCCTTCGCAGGTGGTGGAGGACCGTTGGAGACGACGTACAGCCACCGTTCGATCATCTTGATCGAACGGTCCGCAAGCAGCCGCGTCACCCGATCCCGGAGCAACCAGAGACCGTTGGATCGCCCTTGATCCCATGAGCAGGAGAACGCCACGTCGATCCTTTCCACCTCGATCGACCGCCGTTAGATCTCACCAGATCTGACGGCTTCTGAGTCCGCCACGCGTTGCCATCGCCAACCTTTGGATTGACCTTGATCCAAAGGCCCTCAGGCCGCCACGTCGACGAGTCCGAGCCTCGGCCTCCAAGCCTAGGCTCGGGCGATCTGACCCTACACCGAGACTCGCTCCGAGCATCTGCGCCGCCCGGCGGCACCGCTGCTCACCTAACTCCGCGGCGGCGCAGTTATCAAAATGGCGCCGTTGCCGGGGAGGCACGGCTTAGGTTAATTTGTAGCACATTTTTGAGTGTTTGATTTTCATTCCCCGGGTAGTCTGACCCCCAGTTTTCTTGTAATCATTTTCTCTCATTTATTTTTACATTATTTTAATTTTGTCACTCTCTGACCTCCATTTAATTTTTGTGCGAGGACCGCGAGGAGTCGGCGACGCTTCGAGGACTTAGCATTTACATTTTTGAGTGACAGAGAGGCATTGTATATTTTTATATTTTATTTCTTTTTCTTTTGCATTATTTCCAGCGGTTCCCGTTTGGGATCTCGCGCGTGTAAAGATAGTGGAAACTGTGTCTCGTGTGCTGTGTGGGTGATTGTAATTTAGCTTGCACTAGCGGCTCCTCGAGCCACTCTAGGATTTGTTTGTGCTCGTAATCAATAGGACCACACATCACACATAAAAGACGCACCTAGACCGCAGGACTTAGTCAAATTAAACTGTTCTTCACGCTAATAGAACTGCCTGTCTAGGAGCGGCTTTTTATCGCCTGCATTTGCATGTAGACTAAAAGTTTTCAATTCTGTATTGCATCCTGCATCAAAAAGCGAAGGGATCACTGTAAGTACTCTCTACTTAGCATACGCATCATCGATTTCAACTTGCATCGGCTTTTCTCAATTTCCCCCTCTGATTTTCTCACTTAAATTAAAAAGGAAATTGGGACTGTCCGATAGGCGTGCTTTGTGGTGGATTAATTAAAGTGATAACTTAACTTAAAATCGGGACTGCTAACAGTATTAACCAAAAAAAAGAATAAAATCTGAAAATTGTTTGCGGGAGATTAATCCCCGACCTTGTATTCAGGCTGAGTGAGGGTACCTGAGTGTGTGTAAACACCCTAAGGTAGAGCCCAAATCCCCGTCTTCCATATCACGTTCTAACTGATCCTAGCAAATATCACAAGCCGGATAATTTCAGATTCTTTGACTAGTACCAAGTAGCCTCCGCCTGTCTCAGGTAGATAGGGGCGAAATTGCGGTACTTCACGACAAGCTGCCAGTAACCCCCCGGGGTGAAGTTCCGGCCTTGTCAGCCTCCGCATGCTTGCAGGTAGATAGGGGCGTGGTCACTGAATCCATCGGCTTGAGATAGGAGCGAAGAAAGGAAGGAACGACGGTATCTTAGACGACAGGATAAACAGGGAAGACGCAGCCGGCTCTAAGCCGACTTCCCTCTAGGCCGCGTAATCCTTGCTATATTTGCTTGAATATCACACTTAAAAGCTACAAGATAAATTGGACTCAACTTTGAGTCCTTCACTGTGTTGAGTGTGAACCCAGGGTCTTGGATTGTTCTTGTTGCTTGCTTCAGGTAGGAGTAAAATCCTATCTTCTCCTCGCTTATCAAGATGAGTGACTGGGGAGATCTCGACGCGCTATTCACTGATCTCTCTATGAGTCCCCCAAGAAACTCGTCTTTCTCGGTCCGAGCGCACCTTGGACCACCCAGGACTCATGACCCTCTTGAGTTCTGGTTCCCTCATGCTCAGGGTGGTTACTCTCAAACCAACCCTTTTATCTCCTCTGAGATTACCGAGGAAGACCATTGCCTCGGTAATCCCTTCCTTGATTCACCCTCTAACACCGATCTTATTTTCCAATCCCCAGAACTAGAGGGAGAAATGCCGCCAAGGATGCCGCCCGTTGAGGACCAGATGCGACAGATTCTTAGACGCCTTGCCGAAGCCGAACAGAAAAATGCTGATCTCACAGCACGGATGGGACAGATAATAGTAGCTGAAGGGATCGACCGACCAATGGTCGATACCTACAACCCGGCGGAGAACGAGATCCAAAATTGGCTAGCACCTGCAGTTCCCGACCAGGCATTCGAGCTGAAGCCCCACTTCCTTAGCCTGCTGCCGAAGTTTAACGGAAACCTCAGTGAAGAGCCTTACACCTTCCTCCGTGACTTCGAACTAGTATGCAACAATCTTAGCCATCCCAATGTTGGCCAAGATTATATCCGGCTGAAGGCCACCCCGTTTGCCTTAGGAGATAAGGCTGCTCATTGGCTGAAAAACCTAGGGGTGGTATGTACTACCTGTATGCAGTTCAAGGACCTCTTCTTGAAGAAGTTCTACCCTCTCAGTAGAACCAATCAGATGCGAAACGAAGATTTCCAGCTTCGCCCAAGGACCCAGCGAACCGTTCCATGAGGCTTGGGACAGGTTCAATGACTTAGTACAGAAATGCCCATGCCACGGCATTTCTAAGGCGATCTTAGTCCAGACCTTGTTCTGCGGTCTAACCCCAGAGATGCAGGGGTTAGTTAGCGCCGCCTGTGGAGGAAGCTATCTGAACAAGAACGAGCACGCCGTGTGGAAAATCCTAGAGTAGATGGCAGAAACCGGCAGGTCACAGGCCACAAGGGCCTATCAGTTGTCTCCTTCGATCTTATCCAATGAGACAACTAGAAGGACTGTTGCAGATCTGACTGAGGACCTCATCCCCAGCATGGGGATGATTGCCGACAAGCTTACCATGGTCGAGCTGATCCACAAGAGAGTCGCGGAGATGGAGTCTCTTTCGAGCCTTCCCAAGAAAGTGGAGGAACTCTCTGAAAAGGTAGCCAAGATCAAGCTACCCACCCCTTCTACACCACCTGTACCTGTACATCGAGTCCATCTTGTACAGGAACATGCACCGGGGTCTCAGAGCAGCTGGGATCAGACTTATACCCAGCAGAACCATCATGCACCCCCACCAGTGGAAACGGAATACGAGGAGCCTCTGCCTATTTACGAGATCAACGGGCTTTGGTATAGCCGTGACCCGCTAGTCCGGCAAATAGAGATGGGGAAGGATCAGGCACACCGCCCAACCCCAGTCTACCAAGAGACCAGGCCCGTCACAGTCCCGCGATACCAGTCCAGGCCAGAACAGGGGTACCAGCCGCAGCAGCGCACCTACCAGCAGGGGCCAGCACCGTCCCATCAGCAGCAGTATCGGCACGGCCAGCAGGGCCAGTACAGGACCGCATCCACTCAGCAGCCAGCCCAGCCCACCGAATTGGAGTCCCTCACCTTGGCGATCCAGACCCTGTCTGATAGGGTCCAGCAGATGCAGAATAACTACCTGGACATGAGGACCGACATCAATCGGGTCTCTCGTGCTCAGGACCAACAAATGGCGCCAAAGACTCTGATTCCCGTACAGGTTCAGGCCAACCCAAACAGCGTACACCAGGGCCAGAAGCGACCCCGAGATCAGGTATACTATTCAGATAATTATTTATCTGAACATGAGATCCTTTCGTATGATAATGTTAACCATATGTCCCTCAGGAGAGGAAGGACCGTGACCATACCTGATCGGGCACGGGCGCAAAAAGAAGGAACCTCCGAAACTCTACCTGAGGAGAATTCGGAGGAAGAAGAGGAGGAGCATCACCACCGCCACCGCCAGCAGAAGAAGAGGACATCTGAGTCCTCCAAGCAGCATTCCTGCATCCATCTAGAGTCAGACGACGCCGATGAGCCCGCACCTCCATCTGAGGAGGATCGTCCAGAAGAAGCGGAAGAAGCATCACCGGTCTCGCCCCAGCATTTTCTTTTTGATCAGAGTCCAAGTCCGAGTCTGTATCAGAGTCCGAGTCAGAGTCGTGTTCAGAACTCAGTTCCAGCAATTAATGCAAATATTTCAGTTCCAGAACCTGAGTTAATAATCCCTTTCCCCCAAGCTCTCAAGGGTGGAAAGAAGAAAATAAAAAAAAAATCCAAAAAGATGACCCTGAGATGGCTGAATTTTGCAATAAGCACATCAAGGTCACAATCCCTTTTGACAAGTTCGTGGAAATGACACCTGCATTCCAAAAATACCTTAAGGTGAGATGCACACCTTCTAGGGTTAGCAGGAAGACTAAAAGCCGTGTTGAGAAACACGTTTTATCAGTAGCCACGACTTGTGCAATAAAGAACTCATTTCCTCGAAAACGAAGAGACATGGGTGCACACTATGTAGTAAGTCATGTTGATGACATCGCGTTTGCACACACTCTCCTGGACAATGGTTCCTCGATCAATTTGATGCCCACAACCCTCTATGAGCGGCTTGATCTCGGACCTCTTAGGAAATCTAGAGCTATTCTGCAGTTTGCTAACAAATCTACTAAGAGGTCCCAAGGAGAGTTAAGGAACATTGTGATCAAAATCGAGGGACAAGAATACATGGTGGACTTCACTGTCCTAGATATGGAAACCCCTCGTAATTGGAGAGATTCCCATATCATTTTAGGTAGGCCCTTCCTCAGAACAGCGGGGGCCTTATTTGATTATAAGAATGGGAAGATTCGGTTCCAAACTCCAGGCGGAGATGAGGAACTTGAGATGAAGCAGACGAGATGGCAGAGACCGGACTCCGAATCCAGCACCGAGTACTCTTCTATCGGAACAGACTGTGAGCATGTAGACGTAGTTGGGCCATGGAGACAGAACCCAGCCAGCATCGATGTATCCATCTCCTTTGAAGATGATCCAGTGCATGAGTCAGTCTGCGAGATCCTCAGGAACGAGTACAGCTCTGAGCCTGCATCGCCCTACATCTTCGATGACGTAGAGGCCCAGTTGGGCCTGTCAGTCCTTACATCCTTAGGACAATCGGAAGATGAGGATGACGAGTCGGACGAGGCGTTTGCCGATTGCATGGAGACCTTTGACGATCCGACTCCAGAGCCGAGTTTGGTGGCAGCTGCTATAGAACATGATCCAGCCACTTCCAACACCGAACCAGATCAGATTGAGCCAGACTTTCTAAACGATCACACTATTCCTGAGCTCAAACCTTTACCCACAACCCTGAAGTAAGCCTTCCTTGCGGGCCAAGACAAGAAATTTCCGGTCATTGTCAGTTCGCAATTGACCGAGGAGCAGGAATCTCGCCTGCTAGAGATCCTGGAGAAGAACCGCAAGGCAATAGGCTGGAACATTTCCGATCTCCACGGGATAAATCCCGCTCTGTGTTCGCACCATATATACTTGGAGAACGAAGCCAAACCCTCTCGTGAATTCCAACGCCGGTTGAATCCAAATTTACGAGAGGTTGTGAAGAAAGAGATAGAAAAATGGTGCGATGCGGGTTTTATTTACCCAATCTCCGACTCTAAGTGGGTGGCCCCAATCCACGTTGTCCCGAAAAAGTCGGGAATTCAGACGACCACCAACGAGGATGGAGAAGAGATCGTGACGAGAGTACCCACGTCGTGGCGCGTCTGTGTGGATTACAGATGCCTGAATGCCGCGACGAAGAAGGATCATTTCCCCCTACCGTTCATTGATCAGATCCTAGAAAGATTAGCGGGGAAAGAATTCTTATGCTTCCTTGATGGGTTCTCGGGCTACAATCAAGTAGCCATAGCTCCGGAGGACCAGGAAAAGACCACGTTCACATGCCACTTTGGTACCTATGCTTTCAGGCGCATGCCTTTTGGGCTATGCAATGCTCCAGATACTTTTCAAAGGTGCATGATTGCTGTATTCGCCGAAATGGTCGGCGAATTCCTGGAAGTCTTCATGGATGACTTCTCGGTCCACGGTGACTCTTTTGATTCATGTCTTAGGAATCTGGACCGAGTCCTCAAAAGATGTTGTGAGGTCAATCTGGTGCTCTCCTGGGAGAAAAGTCACTTCATGGTGACGGAGGGCATAGTGTTGGGGCATGTCATCTCCAAGAGAGGAATGGAGGTTGACCCTGCCAAGGTGGACGTGATCAGACGACTCCAGCCACCAACCAACGTAAGGCAGTTGCGGTCGTTCCTCGGGCATGTCGGATTTTATCGAAGATTTATTAAGGATTTTTCTAAGATTGCCCGACCGCTAACTGAGCTTTTAGGCAAAGACACAGAGTTTATTGTAGATCACAAATGTCTTGAAGCCTTTAAGCTGTTACAAGGAATGATCATGGACGCACCCATCTTACAAGCCCCAGATTGGTCTCTCCCTTTTGAGATCATGACGGATGCCTCAGATTATGCTGTTGGGGCTGTATTGGGACAAAGAAAAGAGGCGTCCTGTTCGCAATTCACTACGCAAGCAAAGTGCTTGATTCTGCTCAGCGTAACTATACAGTTACAGAAAAGGAAATGCTTGCGGTAGTGTTTACCTTGGACAAATTCAGATCCCACTTAATCGGATCCAAGGTAACTGTGTTCACAGACCACACGACACTACGATACTTGATGGCAAAGAAGGACGCGAAGGCGCGTCTTCTTCGTTGGATTTTACTTATCCAGGAGTTTGATTTGGACATCCGTGATAAACCTGGAAAGAAGAACGTAGTGGCCGATCATCTTTCTCGTCTCGAAGATCTTAATACTTCCGAGGTTTCCCCGATTCGAGACTCCTTCCCTGACGAGTCGATTCTTGTTATCGACTCACTCCCATGGTACGCCAATATCGTGAATTATCTTGTCTCCAAGAAAGTTCCCGAAGATTGGCCCAAGAGCCAAATCGACCGACTAAAGTCGGACGTTAGACACTACCATTGGGAGGATCCGATCCTTTTCTTTGAAGGACCGGATTGTGTCTGGAGACGTTGTATTCCTCAGGAGGAATACCAGAGTGTCCTTTCTTTATGCTATAGCTTAGAGGCAGGAGGACACCACTCCGGGAAGAGGACCGCATGGAAGGTGCTTCAATGTGGCTTCTACTGGCCGACTCTGTTTCGCGATGCCACCGCCTTCGCGAAGTCGTGCCCAGTTTGCCAGAGAATGGGAGGAACCGTTGGTTCCAAGGATGAGATGCCGATGCAGCCGGTCATCATTTGTGATGTCTTTGACGCCTGGGGCATCGATTTCATGGGCCCATTCCCTGTCAGCCACGGGTTTGAATACATCCTTCTTGCGGTAGACTACCTATCCAGATGGGTGGAGGCTATCCCGACCCGAGCCGCAGACAGCAGGACTGTCTGTAAATTCATCAGAGAGAACATAATCTCTAGGTTCGGGATCCCCAAGATGATGATATCAGACGGGGGTAGCCACTTTGTGAATCGGGAGGTGAAGAAACTCCTGAAGGACTACGGCATCGAACACCGTGTCGCAAGTCCTTACCACCCACAAACCAATGGTATGGCTGAGGTGTCGAATAGGGAGGTGAAAACCATATTGCAAAAGCTTGTCCGCCCGGACAGGAAGGACTGGTCTCAGATCTTAGATCAAGTCCTCTGGGCGTATAGGACGGCTTACAAGACACCGTTAGGCACCTCCCCATTCCGAATGGTATTCGGAAAGCCGTGCCATTTGCCTGCAGAGTTAGTGCACAAATCAGAATGGGCAATAAAGAAGGTCAACTGGAACACACACCTGGGTCAGAAGCAGAGAGACATGGATCTGAATGAGCTTGTGGAAGTCAGAAACCGAGCATACGACAACAGTTTGGTGTACAAGGACAAGGTGAAGCGTTGGCATGATAGATATATCAGACGAAAGACCTTTGTTCCTGGACAGAAGGTATGGTTGTTCAATGCTAGGCTGAAGATTTTCCAAGGCAAGTTAAAGTCTAAATAGACGGGACCATTTGTTGTCCGTACGGTGCATGATAGTGGATGTGTCGAGATCTCAGATCTCGCAGATGACGCACCGACATTCCTAGTAAATGGGCAGCTATTGAAGCACGTCGTTGAATCCAATGAACAGTTAGTCCATGTGGAGGAGATTGTATTCATGCGCGAGACAGATACAGCAGATACATCTCAAGCCGCGTATGAAACCTTGCAGCAATGAACTCGAGCCATCAACAGCATCTTCGAAAGATTCAGACCGACTCATCTGTATATATCATTCTTCCTGTATATCCTATCCTTTACCCCCACGATTCTAGTAACCCATCCCCACATCATCGAACCATTATCTCGGACTATACTTAGGATGACCAGAACCTAAGTATAGGGGGGAGGGGTCACCCGAGTCGATTCACTGTACATTCTCCAGATCACATTGGTCCTCATTCTCATTTCCTACCAATACTTAGGCTGACCTGAGCCTAAGTATAGGGGGATCGATGCCCGCTGTGTATATACTCCTCTATTTCTCCTTTTCCCCTCGTCCGCCCCATTTCTGATCTTCTTCTACACTTAGGCTGCCAGAGCCTAAGTATAGGGGGGCGTGACGACTTCTATACTTTCTGTTCCTTTTGGCTCTCCTACGCTTAGCACGAGCTATGTCTTTTTCCTTGCTCTTCGTGCTCTGAGGACATAGCACACGCTAAGTATAGGGGGGCGTGTAGATATTACATATATACTTTACCCATAGCTCGTACTTTCGCGTAGTTTTGTATATATTTTACAATAATTACGGGTGGGTAAAAATCGAAAAAAAATTGAAAATTATAAAAATAGGCTTCTTATTTACTCTTGCATATCATCTCTGCATAGAAAAATAAAAAGAGTCTTGCATTTTCATAGCATGACATCTCATCTCATCTGCATATCTTTGCATATGCAAAGTGAAAAGCTAGTGGGTTCTGGACCAAGTTATGAGTAGATATCGAGGATGGACTTGATTTGACCTTAATCCACCTAATTTCAGAGGAACCTTACAGGAACTGGAGTTAAGATTTCTCAGGTCAAGTGACTTAATTCTTTGAGTCCGCAAGTCTATGTTCACATGTCATCTTGATTAGTCTAAGTAGAATATCTCGTGCACACGCATGATTCTTATAGACAGTGACCTAACTTGGACAAGCACAATGCACGTAGCTCTTCATTGATGAGGTGGTGAGGAGGTAGAATCCTTTAGCTTGGAGTAGCACACGGGTGGAAACATCCGTCCTCCTCTAGGGAGGGAAGTGCGTCTCAACCTAGTCTAGTAGTGTTGACATCTAAGGACATGATGTTGTGGGTTGCAATAATGCTTCAAAAGAGGGATAGTCTACTGACTCAAGAGGAAAAACTCCTGATGTACATGCTGCTCTTTTCGAAAAAAAAATTGCAAGAAAGAACTCCAAAAAAATCAGACAGGTCCAAGAAAAAAATAATAATACCTGTCAGAGTATGTATACTAGTAAAGAAATGCAGCTGGATGACTTGGCTACACTGGTCAGGCATCCCGGGATAGGTAGCTACACTGGCTACCGTCCATTCTCTTCTCTACCCCCTCCTCTTGAGTTGGTCGCACTTGAACTTAGAAGGGAATACCCCACTCCTCGAGGAAAGAATTACTGAATCGGGTTATCGAGTTACCTTGTTAGAGGAGGCTGGTTCCGAGCCATTTCTGATGTGGAGAGTTACAAATCACTTACACAGTACAAGTAAGAATCCTAGTCATCAGAAATTTGCGTTTGAGGATGTGTTCTGACCTGACTATTGAGGCGTCTTGAATAGAAGACTTGTGGAACTTGAAGTCTGTTAAGTCTTAAGTTCAGATCCGAATAAGGTTCCGCCACACAATTAATCCAAAGGTCGAGTCAGGCTCCATTTTTCAACTTTTGTTCATGACCTTGGTTTGGAACCCAAAATCATTTCACTCTTGCATTTCATTTAGTTGCTCGGGGACGAGCAAGGTTTAAGTATAGGGGGTTGATGAATCTGTGATTCATCACTTCAAAAGTCAAAAATAGAGCCTTGTTCCCGAGAAAATAGAGGCATATTTCCCCTTATATTGCATAAATAGCATTCATGCATGTATTCATAACTTATGTAGTTTAGCAGCTCATTTGCATCTAAATAAGAAGCCAAAAATCCCTTGTAAAATACCTCTTCACCAAAATAGCATCTTCTCTATAATCTATACTCCTTAGTTAATAACATAGGGAAGAATGCCAAAAATCACCCTTGTAAAATAGCTAATATAGCCTGAGAGCCCTTGTACACTAAAATACACATAAAGCCCTCATACAAACTCCGAATTAGGTCTACTCACTCTTAGAATATTACATATTAAAAGACCTTCAAAATGAGACTAATTTCATTGAATTTGGAGCTTGTATGAGAAACTTGGGTTTTTGGGTCACTTTGTATACTACATATGTATATTTATGTATCCTTGTATTTATGTATCATATTTGACCTCATCTCCGTCTTTGGTCAACATGAAACTTGTAGATCTCATCGAGATCTACAACTTTCATGTTTTGAGTTTTTCCAAATTCGGCTCCCTCTTCTCTCTACACGTGCCTCTTACTCCAGCCACTCACAACAGGCCACGTGGCGCCCTCTGGTTGCGCCACGCGGCCCGCCTTCCATCGCCTCATCCGCCTGCGCCCTCAGCCGTTGGATCTTGCTCCAGATCCAACGGCCCAGCGCTGCCCACGCACGCCCCTTGCCTGGACCACCCGATCATCCCTATCTTTTCATCTAAACCGTCCGCTCGCGCCTTCACCAGTGCCCACCACGTGGCGCGCTCTCGGCCCATCATCTACGCGCCCAGACCGAATCCTACCCGCTCACCACGCTCTGATCACCACCGTTGGATCACAAGATCCAACGGTGGAGACCTCGTCTCCTACCTCCAGGCGCCCCTCTCCCCCACGTCCCTTGCCTTGCGGGAGGGGCGCCCCCTTCCTATTTTTGGACGCACGTCAACCATCTCCTCCGACCGCTGACACCCCCACGACATCACCCACTCATCCCTCTCCCTCGCCAGCTCCCTCAAGCTCCACCACCTCCACCATGGTAGCCCCACGTCGTCCACCAACCTCGCTAATCCACCAGCCGACCCACCTCCTTCACCTTATAAATACGTCGCCACCGGCGCCGTTCACCCCCATCCGCCACTCCACAGAGGTTCCTCGAGCTCCAAGCGATCCATTGGTGACAGCAACTGGGTGTATTGTCGAGCGAAGACAAGGAATCGACTCCGGCGAGATCCACGGCCGCCACCGCCGTGCTGCAGCCTCCCACGAGCAGCTGCACGAGCTCGGGACCCTACCGATCCCTCGAGCGAAGACCTGGAGCTCAAATCTGAGCTCCATTCCCCAGGTAACCCCTTCCACCACCTTCTGATCTTCTCTTTCGTTTTTCCTTTGATTTCTCCTCATTTATTCGCCGTCCATCGTCACTTTCTCGCGCCACCTTCATCCCTCTGAGCTCCACGACGGAGCTCCGGTCCTCGCGCAGTCATTACCTTCGTCCTTCACCTTGGACCACCTTCGCTCGACTACAGCTCCGCCACCTCGGCAGAGCTCGCTCGCCGGACACCCACACTCCACCTTAGGCCTCGCCGTTCACGCTACACCTCTCCACGAGCACTTGCACGCCTCGGCTATCTATTCTAACCCCTGCAGGTCCTCATTTCTTCACTGGCCGGAGCTTCACCGGAGCTCCCTTCAAGCTTCGTCGCCATCGAGCTTGAGCACATCTCCACAGCTACTGAGCCCACCGGAGGCTTCGCTGTACGCTCCCACATCTTCTGAGCTACTCGGGAGCCTACGAAGAGCTTCATCGACGCCTAGCGACCGCGGCGGAGCAGAGCCATCGACGCCAGAGATCCGCCTTCTCCTCCGCAGGTGGCGGAGGACCGTTGGAGACGACGTACAGCCACCGTTCGATCATCTTGATCGAACGGTCCGCAAGCAGTCGCGTCACCCGATCCCGAAGCAACCAGAGACCGTTGGATCGCCCTTGATCCCACGAGCAGGAGAACGCCACGTCGACCCTTTCCACCCCGATCGACCGCCGTTAGATCTCACCAGATCTGACGGCTTCTGAGTCCGCCATGCGTCGCCATCGCCAACCTTTGGATTGACCTTGATCCAAAGGCCCTCAGGCCGCCACGTCGACGAGTCCGAGCCTCGGCCTCCAAGCCTAGGCTCGGGCGATCCGACCCTACACCGAGCCTCGCTCCGAGCCTCCAGAGCGCCCGAGCCTCGCTCCGAGCCACCGCCGCCCTCCGAGCCTAGGCCTCCCACGTGAGGAGCACGTGCGGCCTGGGTAAATTGCACTGAGGCCCCTGAAGCTTTCCAAAATTACAAAGAGGTCCCTGTGAAGCAGACCCCATGTGAGGAGCACGTGCCCTGTGGAGAATTTGCATAAGAGTCCACCATATTATCGGTAATTGCATTTTAGTCCCTGTCAGCATATTTATTTATTGAAATTTTAATTTCCAGTATTCCATTTACACCCCTGTGTTTGCACGCATCCCTAGAGTGCATTTTTCATCATTTTGAAATTCTAAAAATTGCATTTTGTTAGAAATTTTGTCCTCTGTCTATTGGTACACGTGTCTTATTTTTGTAAGCTCAATTGAATTATTAATGAATTAATTGGTGCATTGTTGACATATTTTGCCCAGTGATGCCTCTTGATTTTTAATTAATTTTCTGTGCCTTTAAAAATTATCAAAAATTCACAGTAGCTTAAGGACATCATTTTTAACATACCATAAAAATTTCATAGCATTTGCACACATATAGAGGCCTAAATAATTTGATCAGTGATTTTCTTAAATTAATTTTAATTAATTCATTTCACAGTGAAATTAAGTTCTGTTAATTTTCCTAGGTCCTTTACCATTAGAGTAACCTAGGATAATTTTAGTTCTTGGAAAAATTGTGGTTTGATATTTATTAAAAATTAAATACTGAAAATCACTCTGTCTGTTTATTTAATTAACAGTAAATTCATTTTGAGTCGAAAAGTTCCAAAAAAATTAGTTTAGGTCATTTTCATTATAATTAACCATCTGGCCAATTTTCATTATTTTTGGACTTCATTTGATACATTAATTAAATTGAACATTAAATTGGCTTGCCTTGTGTGCATAAGTCTGCATCAAAATTAAAAAGACAAAAAAATTACTTTTCGAAAATCAACACTTGGACCCCTGCTTAAATTCACCTAAGGAGACAGATGCCTCCCTGAGATCGACCTTGGACTTACCCCAAGTAAAAAAAATTGCCGCTTAAAATTAACTTCACATTAATCGATAAGTGGTTTTTGATTAACCCCTCGTATCCGACTGCGACGAATCACATTAATTAATTTGGACATTAATATGACGAATTAACATAGGGTGCGGGGGCAGTTATCATCCAGCAGCTAGACGATCTAAGTAACGACACCTTGATGGGCCTCTGTGTCCCCTAACTGATGAAGAACCAACATATGTTACATCATCACTATGTTGCATGGGCGACTGATGTGGCTCTGATTGTGCTTCAAATACATTAGGTAACTGAGCACAATTGTTAGCTCGTGTTTCCATCTACATCACAATTAAGTTTTATATAATAAATGACATATTGGCAACAGGAAAATATTATGAAGTTGTAATACTCAGGCGTCGAGGTGATTTACCATTGATTTACTTCCTGTTAGAGGTGCAGTCAACATGGAATGAGTGGGGCATTCAAATCGATGTGTCATCTTCATTATATTGTTTATAAAAATAATAAACTAACTAAAAAAGGAATATGTTCAAATGCAAAAAAATTAAACTATCAAATTACCGTTGATTTGGTTCCTACTACAGGAGTAATTAGTACAGAGTGAACACGGCGTTCAGATCGTGGTCTCATCTGCATTGCGATTTAAGACAAGGTATTAAAACAATTATAATATTACATTGTAAACAAGTATATATTTTAAAGAAATAACATAGCTTACCATTACTCATTAACAATTATGTTGGTTCCACCAATAAGAATATCCACATTTACATCGTTCTGTGCGCCTGATGTATCGACGTCACACATAGTATCTTGATAGGCATCCGAGTCTATAATGATGTCTTCATTGTGGACATCATAGAAGTCTCTAGGCATCGTTCTTACAGGTATAATCCATCCACATGCCTCATTGTCATCTACATAGAAAACTTGTTCCACTTGACTTGCTAATGCAAAAGGTTCCTCTGTAGCTAGACGGGCACTTTTCTTTAGACTGACAAATCCAGTTATCTTATCCTTGCGATAACCTACACCTTCATTGTACACATCAAACCAATCACATTTAAATAGCACCACTCGGTGATCATGTGTGAAGCTAATCTCAATAATATCTATAATTTCCCCATAGTAGCCATCCAATCCAGACTCGAGGGCTGATTTAACAACCACACCACTTATTTGATTCGTTTTATTGATATCAATAGATTTCTTTCTAAATCTGAACCCATTTACAATATATCCTGAATGTGAGTGGACATGTGTATATGGACTCCGTGATATTATATCCAATTCTGTAGTCCATCTTGGATCACCATTTTGTTTAAATTTCTCAATTTACACTTGAAACCAAAGTAGGAATACAGATATGTCATCTCTTTCGACTGACATGTGTCTATATTCTTCGAAATATGCATCAATCTCATTAATCTGCATTAATACATAGTAATGTGCAAGGTATATCTCTCTTTGGGACCATTCTCGTCTTACAGTACCTGATATTGGTCTTCCACTTGAAGAAAAAATTGGTAGACATCCTTCTCTAACTTCAGGTGCACCACCATCAAAGTTTCTTTCCATACGATTAAAGCGATTATCTGTACCATCCATGTACATCACACAGAAATTGATGCATTCCTCAAATAAATAGCCTTCTACAATTGACCCCTCTGGAGAAGCCTTATTGATGACATATCCTTTAAGTTTTTTAAGATATCGTTCAATGGGGTACATCCATCTATATTGCACCGGACCTGCGATTCTTGCCTCGTTCGCTAAGTGCATAGTCAAGTGTACCATTACAGCAAAAAATGATGGTGGAAATATTTGTTCCATCTTACATAGGGTCACTATGATATTGTGTTCCCATTCATATAGTGTAGACGGATCAAGTACCTTACTACATACAGCTCTGAAATATTGGTTTAGCTTTGTTAAGGGACATACAAGATCTGGGGAAAGCACCCCGCGAATGGCTAATGGTAAGAAAACTTGCATGTACACATGATGATCATGGCTCTTAAGTTCTGATATCTTTTTCTCTGCTATGTTCACACATCTGGAAAGTTGAGAAGAGTAGCCATCTGGTACCTTGATGTTAGCTAAGAAAGACAATATCTTCTGACGTGCATCCAGGGATAATGTATACAATGCTCCAGGTAACATCACTCTCCCATCATTCAACTCTACAGGTTGTAATTCTTTTCTTATGTTTAATTGTTGCAAGTCCCTCCTAGATTTCAAAGTATCTTTTGCAGTTCCAAATAAACCCAAATTCCAAGTATGTTATCCATCACATTTCTCTCAATATGCATGACATCAAGATTATGACGGATCTGTATTTCCATTAAGGTAACTCTCGAAAAAATATACTATGTTTCCTCCAACCACCACTCAATTTTTCTTGAAAAGGCGAACTAGTCGAATGCCTTGAATGCTCTCCTGTTGTTGCAACAACTCAGATCCAGAAACACATACAAAGTCCAATTTTGGACCTGATGATGCCCCGTCAAATTTATCCTTATATTGACTTCTACGCCATCTATGTTTAATGGGAAGGAATCTACGGTGACCCAAATAGCAATATTTTCCACTATTATTCAACCAAGTGCTGTGTGTATTATCCATACATACTGGACATGCAAGTTTGCCTTTGGTACTCCACCCGGATAAATTGGCATAGGCTAGAAAATCGTTAATGGTCCATAATAACATTGCACGCATTTTGAACTTCTCTTTTTTGTGTGCATCATATGTCTGCACTCCATCGTACCACAACAACTTCAACTCATCAATCAAAGGCTGCATATATATATATATATATATATATATTGCATTCCCAGGTCCTTTTGGGCCTGGTATTAACATTGAGAGCATCATAAAGGACGACTTCATGCACATCCATGGTGGTAAGTTATAAGTTACAATCACGACTGGCCAAATTGTGTAACTAACGTTCATGTTTGCATATGGATTGAAGCCGTCACTTGAGAGACCAAGCCTGATATTTCTAGATTCTAATGCAAAATTAGGAAAATTCTCATCAAACTGTATCCACTCTTCAGAATCTAAAGGATACGCATTAATCCATTAGGATCTGTCAGCTTACCCTCTTTATGCCACGACATCCATTTAGCTGTCTTAGATGACATGAAAAGACGTTGCAGTCTAGGGACCAATGAAAAATATCTAAGTACTTTCTCTGCTCTCCTCTTTGAATTATTAGAGACACTTGCATTTTCTTTGTACCTTGAAAAATTACACTCAGGAGAAGTAGTGAGTTCTCAATGTTCTTTCCAAAATAGAATGCAATCATTACGGCATGCATCTATTTTTTCTGATTTTAAGCCCAATGATCGAAGACGTTTTTTTTGCATTATACCAGTTACTTGGATAGCCTTCAAGATTATTCAGCACTTTACCGATAAATTCCAGTAATTCCTCAATCATTGCCTTAGTATAGTGATGCATCACTTTCATCTTAAAAATAGTTAATAAGAACTCCAATCTAGATACTTTAGATCCTGGACAAATCGGCTCCTCTGCTTCTTTTAAATTTGTGAAAAACTGATTATCATCATTATCCAATGGGTCTTGATTGGAAAAATGTGTGGGAGTACATTGAGCCTACCATAACATATTCACAATTGGATCATTTTGGACAACTTCATGTGATAAATTTCTAACATCCTCGCCATGTGCACTCCAAATCTCGTAGTGTAGCCAGAACCCTTCGCAGATTAGATGATCGTAGACAACTTCTTGTGTGTAAGAATGTGTATTCTTACACTTTACGCAAGGACATAAAATTTCCTCTCCATCGATTCCAACTCTATAAGAGAATCTATCCTCATGAAAAGCCCATTCAAGAAACCGCTTTACCCCTCTATTGTATTCATTGATATCCGCAAATCTCATGTGCATCCATGACTTATCCATTTCGTAGATCCTATAATAGCATACAACCAACCAAAATCAGCAAAAAGTATTATATGGAAATGAGTTATGAACGAAAAGATCTCAAATAGACAACAAATTTCTAACATGTATAATAGCTGATATTTTTCATTGTAAATATGGATAAATTGTAAATTTCCTAGGGTAAATTACAAATTGGGTCCCCATATATGGGTTCGATCTCAGAATGGGTCTCGATCTTTAAATTGTAACAATTCGGGTCCCGATCTTTAAATTGTAACGATTCGGGTCCCGATCTTCAAAGTTGGATCCCAACCCTCATTCCCTTCCCAACAAGGGCATATTCATCATGAACCCCGAAATTTCCATTTCTTAAATGGTCCTGGGACCCGAATCGTTACAATTTAAAGATCATGACCTATTCTAAGATCGGACCCATAGATGAGAACCCAAATTGTAACTTACCCAATTTAGTTAATGAATTCTGCCAAACGGAATAATTGCACTGAAGTTGATGTTTCATTTATTCAGCCATCTCCCCAGGAAAAAACTCACGTCCTAGAGCCAGTCACTACAAAAACGCAGTGGTAGAGGTTGGAGACCCAAAGGCAACAACAATAGACAAGTCCCTCTAAATGATGCCCCCAAAACAAAGGTATAAATCAGACCGCAAGTTTAATATTGATCATGATTCAAGGAATCGTCCATCCAATAAACAATCAATAATATCCAATAGGTAATTATTATTTTATTATATTATCAGTTGGCTATCATTCCTTATATTCTAACCAATTTTTTACTTGTAATAACAAGGCTTCGTCCAATGCTAATGGTTGACAACATTACTCTCAAATTACACACAGTAGTGTTACACTGTACAATTTAGTCCCAAGTTAAATCTACCAGTATATCATTGTTTTTGGATAGAAAATTAGTTTGATATATATTTAACATTTATTAAATTTATACCTTAATTTTTTTACTTCTTGCAGTGCTGCAACTAAACATCTTCATCGACTGAAGCATCACTTCTTTTTGTCGTTCCTTTCCCATGTTATAGTTATTTTGGCAATGTCGTGTAATAAGAATAATTTTCATTGTAAAACTCTATCTTTTTTTGTAGATTTGGAGTCGCGTTCTTTCAAAGCTCTTTTATTTCTTTCCCAGATTTGGCGTCTGTTAACAATGCCAATAGACATTCATTTTATCAATGTCATGTCGTCTTAAATTGTTTTTTTTTAATTTTTGTTGGTCTTGGTGGATTTTTCAGTTTATTCATATGTGAATGCACCCTTAACCATCATTCGCACATTTCCTAGTTTAGCAAAACACCAACTCTTTATTCATGTACATATTTAACTATAATCGTCTTTACGTCTTTATTTCGTATAGTTATTCATAAAGTATAAAGAGATATTAACCTAGAGTTTGTAAAATATTATATATAATTGCATGTTAACCTTATGTTTTTGTAAATTAGGACCTGTGTTTGCATCATATCTATTCCAAACCAACTAGCAGGAAACAATAATCGTTATCAGAATAACATCGCTGCACATCCACCGCTTTACGTATTTTCAACATCACACATTTGTACAATTTTTTATTAAAATAACATGTATATTTTATATGTAATAAAATTAATTAATCAATGATCAATATTTAAAATGAATAGTGCTCTACATTCGGTAAAGAAATATCACATTTATGCACATTCATATAACATATTTGTCAATGGGGATTAGCAACAAATGACAACCATTGTTATCAAATTAGTGTCTGTGCAAAAATATGTTTAATCATTACTATTTTTCAAAATTCAGCAATAAAACAGAGGGGAACATACTAATATCTATATAATCATATGCAATGGGAAATAAAAAAGAAACTATAATCAATGCAATGGAAAATGAAGAGAAGTGATAAAACGGAGGGGAACTGTTACCACAAAGATTATGTAGCGGCAGAGGAGGTAAGGGAGGGCGAGCGTTGCCGAGGAGGAAAGGGCGGTGAGGGGCGAGCGCTATTGACGGAGGCACACGGTACTGCGGGGAGGGAGGGGCGGCGAGGGGCGAGGTGGGACGGACTGGCAGAGGCGCGCAGTGGTGTTGACGATGATCCAGATGGAAGGGCGGCGAGGGGCTAGGGATGATGGAGCCACTGTCGAGGGTGGGCTGGGCGAGAGGGGTGTGGATGTGGTTTAGGGTTGTCGGGTAAAGAAATTGGGAGGGGAGGGGGAAAGGGCTACGTTGGATTTTTAGGGTTGAAAAGTGGGCGGGCTTTATTCCGCCAAATATTTGTTTGAAACATTTGGTTTAAATGTCACATTTATTTCTATAAGTAACATTAGTATCTAAGCGTTGCAAATATGTTACCTAATTATTACATTTATTGTCAAATGTTGCAAATATCACAATCAAGTGTGGCGTTAGTGGTTAAATGTTACAAATAACATGTCTAACCGCACATTTTTTTAAAATGTTGCAAATAATTCATCATTACGATATTTTTTTAAAAATGATGCTTTCATTTGTTACTAAAAACCAGTTTTCCTGTAGTGCATGTCCGAAAAGATGGATAACATGCACCTCTGGAATGTCGTCGGAGCGTTGCACAATCCAAAGGGCATCCGTATAAAAGCATATGTCCCGAAGGGATAGGTAAAGGTAGTCTTGTCCTGGTCCTCTGGCGCAATCGCCACCTGGTTGTATCCGGAGTACCCATCTAAGAAGAAGTAATGGCTCTTCCCTGCTAGTCTCTCAATGATCTGATCAATAAAGGGTAGGGGAAATGATCCTTCTTGGTGGCCTGGTTCAGTCGTCTGTAATCTACGCAGACCCGCCAAGAAGTGGATACCCGGGTAGCGATCTCCTCTTCAGACTCACTGACAACTGTAGTGATGCCCGTCTTCTTGGGCATCGCATGCAACAGACTGACCCACTTGGAGTCGGAGATGGAGCAGATAAAATCGGCACTCTGCCATTTCGAGATCTCCTTCATGACAACATCTCGAAGGTTCGGGTTCAGCCGCCGCTGGAACTCACGCGATGGCTTCGCGTCCTCCTCGAGATAGATATGGTGGGAGCACATGGCCAGACTTATCCCGTGAAGATCGGCTACACTGCATCCTATCGCCTTGCGGTTCTTTTCAAGAACCCCCATCAGACGGGATTCCTGCTCTCCAGTCAAATCCACTGAGATAATGAATGGGTACACCTCATGCTCGCCCGCAAGGAACCTATACTTCAGCGATGAAGGAAGCGGATTCAGCTCTGGACAACACTGTGCTGGTGGATCTGGCCTCTGAAAGGTCTGAGTGAAGGTGGCCAAATCTGTATGGGAGAATGGAAACTCTCTCTCGCACTCTGAATCAGGCGAAGGCTGCTCTGCTGGTATGTGATGAATCTATGATTCATCACTCCAAAAGTTAAAAATAGAGCCTTGTTCCCGAGTAAATAGAGGCATATTTCCCTTTATAATGCATAAATAGCATTCATACATGCATTCATAATACATGCACTTTAGCACTCCATTTGCATTTAAATAAGAAGCCAAAATCCCTTGTAAAATATCCACTTATCAAAATAAGCTCCCCCTTATACTATGTACACCTTAGTTAATAATATAAGGAAGAGAGACAGGAATCCCCTTTGTAAGAGCACCAATAAAGCCCTAAAGCCCTTGGACCTCAAAATGCCCATAGATCCCTCATACCAACTCCAAACTAGGTCTACTCACTTTCAGATTAATACACATAAAAGACCTTTAAAATGAGACTGATTTCATCCAATTTGGAGCTCGTATGAAAAAGTTGGGTTTTTGGGCCTCTTTGTATACTACATATATGTATAATTGTATATTTGTATTTTTTGTATCATATTTGACCTCATCTCCGTCTTTGGTCAACATGAAACTTGTAGATCTCATCAAGATCTACAACTTTCATGTTTTCAGTTTTTCCAAATTCGGCCTCCTCCTCTCCCTATATTAATTTTTACTTTCATCCAATCACAGGTTGGCCACGTGGCGCCCTCTGGTTGCGCCACGCGGCCCGCTCCCCTTGCCCTGGCCGCCGCGCCTCTCAGCCGTTGGATGGTCTTGTTGATCCAATGGTCAGATGCTCTCCACGTGCACCTTAAATGTCCACCGCCTGATCATCTCCAAGGACTCATCTGATCCGCCCGTTCACGCCTCTTCCACATTGTGCCACATGGTGCATTCTGCGCCATCAGATCACGCCTCAGTCCTTCCATCTGAGCTGTTAGCCCCACAAACATCTCAACCGCCCATCAAACGCCCTGCGCTAATCTCATCCGTCCGCTCGCGCTGCGCCCATAACGCTCCACGTGGCGCCATCACACCCTTCGGATCACTCGCCCTCGATCAGATCACTACTGCTCCATCCCGCTTCGATCTCGGCCGTTGGATCAAGGGATCCAACGGCTGGGACTTCGTCTTCCACCTCCAGTGCCCCTCTCCCCCACGTTCTCAGCCGTGCGTGAGGGGCTTGCCCCTTCCTATTCTTGACCGCACTCCAGCCACCCTCTCCGACCACCATCACCTCCACGTCCTTCCCCACTCGTCCCTCATCCTCGCCAGCCACTTCACCACCCACGTCGACCGCCATAGACGCTCCATGAACTCCATGAACCCCACTTCATCACCAGCCCAGCCGGCTACTTCAACCTATATATACTCGCCCTCTAGCTGACTTCAGCCCTATCCGCCACCCCTGAGAGATTCCCCGGGCTCGGAACTTCCGTTTGGTGACAACAAGCGACCGATTCCTCGAGAAAAGACCGGTCTTCTTCTCCGGCGAGATCCGCGACACACCGCCGTGTCGCAGCCACTCCTCCGAGTCGCTGCTTGAGCTCAGGGACTTACCGCCCCTTCGAGCGACGATCTGGACCTCAACCTCGAGCTCCAAACCCCAGGTAAACACCTCCATCTCCGTTTGATCTTCGTTTTGACTTTTCTCCACTGTTCTCGCATTTATCTACACCTCCACCGTCATCTTCTCGCCTCGTGTCCACTTCGCCGGGCTCCGCGACGGAGCTCTCATCCTCGCGTTGTACTTCGCAGCCTCCGACGAACCACTCGACCTTCCATCAGCTCCAGCTCCTTCATCTGGGCAGAGCACCACCGCCAGACCATCTCCGATCCCCCTTAGGCCTCGCCGACCACCCTCACAACTCCACGAACGATCGCACGAGCTTTGGCTATCTCCCCCTAACCCTGCAGGTACCTGCTGTTCATTGATCGGAACTTCACCGGAGCTCTTTTGGAGCTTCTTCGCCAGCGACCTCTGACGCCCCTCTCCAGCTCCTGAGACCACCAGACACTTCGCCGGACCGCCGCACGTCTTCTGGAATACCTCCGAGTCCTCGGAGAGCATCATCGACACTAGGAGGGACGGGCGGAGTCAAGGCCACGTCACTGGAGCCCCGCTATCTCCTCTGCAGGCGGCGGAGGTCCGCTGAAGAAGAAGGCCCAGCTGCCGTTCGATCATCTGATCGAACGATCCTTAGCTCACCACGTCATCAACATCTGGAGCATCACAGCAACCGTAGGATCATCTGTGATCCCACGGACAGGAGCGAGCCACGTTGCCACGACCGGAGCAGCACGCCGCTGTTGGATCTCTCTTTGATCCTACGGTCCATAGACGGCCACGTTGCTACACTCAGCCATCGTTGGATCACTCCAGATCCGATGGTCCTTGCTTCACCACGTCATCATCAACAGCAGTTGTTGGATCACTTTAGATCCAACTGTCCAGAGCATGCCACGTATCCCTGGTCTGAGCCTCTTCCCCGACCCTAGGCTCAGACCACCCGACGCTAGCCGAGCCTCCCTCCAGACCTCCAAGAGCTCCCGAGCCAAGCCTCGAGCCTCCGAACCCGCCCGAACCTAGGCCCCCATGTGAGGAGCACGCGCGGCCTGGGTATTTTGCACAGAGCCCCTGGAAGCCTTTCAAATTTGCAAAAAGGTCCCTGTGAAGCAGCCCCCACGTGAGGAGCACGTGCCTAGTGGAGAAATTGCATTGATACCCCCATCATTATAGGTAATTGCATTTAAGTCCCTGTTAGCATGTTTATTTTTATGTAATTTCATTTTTTGTATTGCAAATACACCCCTGTCTTTGCACGCATCCCTAGGTGTCATTTTGCATCATTTTCAATTTCTAAAAATTGCATATTGTTGAGTAACTTGTCCTCTATCGATTGTGCCACTTATCACATTTTTGTAATTGCAGTAGATTTTTAAATGAATTATTTGGTTGATTTGTGTGATATTTTGCCCAGTTAGACCTATTAATTAATAGTTAATTCTCTGTAGCTCCAAAAATTCTAAAAAATTCACACTATCTCTAGGATAGTTAACTCAACTTTGCATAAAAATTTCATGTTATTTGCACACATATCGAGGCCTGAATAAAATCTTTAGTGATTTCCTTAGTTTAATTTTAATAGGTTCATTTCACATTAAATTTAAGGTTTGTCAATTTTCCTAGATTCCTTATCATTAGATTTATCTAGGATAATTTTTGCTCCTGAAAAATGTGATTTGATATTTATTAAAAATAAATTAGTGAAAATCACCCTGCCTGCATGTTTAATTCACAATAAATTCATCTAGTGTCGAAAAATTCCAAAAAAATTAGGGTAGTTCATTTTCACCTTAATTCATCATCTGGACAATTTTATAATTTTTGGACTTAATTTGATATCTCAAACTGATTTAACTTTGAATTGGCTTGCTTGTTGCATGTGTCCTGCATAGAAATTAAAAAAAGACCAAAAAAAATTCCCCGAAAATCACACACTTGGAAATTTGCTAAAATTTACCTAAGGAGATAGATGCCTCCCTGAGTTCGACCTTGGACTTCACCAAGTAAAAAAATCACCACTAGAGATTAACTTGACATTAATTAATAGTAGTTTTTGATATTCCCTTTCGTATCCGACTGCAACGAAACTGATAATTAATTTGGACATTAACTTGACTGAATTAACTAAGGGATTCGGGAGGCGTTATCAAAATGGCGCCGTTGCTGGGGAGGCACGGCTTAGGTTAATTTTTAGCGAAATTATGACTGTTTGATTTTCTCTCCCCGGGTAGTCTGACCTCTGGTTTTCTTGTAATTATTTTCTCTCATTTATTTCTGTGCATTATTTTTCTGTGTCACTCTCTGACCTCAATTTGTTTTTGTGCGAGGAACGCGAGGAGTCGACGATGCTTCGAGGATCTAGCATTTTAATTTTATTGAGTGAATAGAGAGGCTTTGTAATTTTATTTCATTTTATTTCTTTTTCGCATTATTTCCAGCGGTTCCCGTTTGGGTTCTCGCGTATGTAAGTATAGTGAAACTGTGTCCCCGTGTGCTGTGTGGGTGAATGTAATTTAGCTTGCACTAGCGGCTCCCCGAGCCAATCTAGGAATTGCTTGTGCTCGTAATCATTAGGACCACACAACTCACTTAAAAGACACACTTAGACCGCAGAACTTAGCCAAAATCGACCTGTTCTTCACGCTAATAGAACTGCTTGTCTAGGAGCGGCTTTTATCGTTTGCATTTGCATGTAGATAAAAGTTTTCAATTCTGTTTTGCATCCTGCATAAAAAAGTGAAGGGATCACTGTAAGTCTCCTGAACTCAGCATATCATCATTGATTTATCTTGCATCGACTTTTCTCGATTTCCCCCTCTGATTTTCACATTTAATTAAACGGAAATTGGGACTGTCCGATAGGCGTGCTGTGTGGTTGAACTTAATCAGTGAGAACCTAACCTAAAAATCGGGACTGCTAAACATTATTGACCAAAAAAAGAGGAATAAAATTTGAAAATTGTTTGTGGAAGATTAATCCCCGACCTTGTTTTCAGGCTGAGTGCGGGTACTTGAGTGTGTGTGAACACCTTAAGGCATAGCCCAAATCCCCGCCTTCCATATCACGTTCTAACTGATCCTAGCAAATATCACAAGTCGAATAATTTCAGATTCACTGACTAGTACCAAGTAGCCTCCGCCTGTCTCAAGTAGATAGGGGCGAAATTGCGGTACTTTGCGACAAGTTGCCAATAACTCCCTGGGGTGAAGTTTCAGCCTTGTCAGCCTCCGCCTGCTTGCAGGTAGATAGGGGTGTGGTCTTTGAATCCATCGACTTGGGATAGGAGCGAAGAAAGGAAGGACCGGCGGTATCGTAGGCGACAGGTTAAACAGGGAAGACGCATCCGGCTCTGAGCCAACTTCCCTATGGGCCGCGTAATCCTTGCTATTCTTGCTTGAAAATCACACTTAAAAACTACAAGATTAATTGGACTCGATTTCGAGTCCTTTACTGTGTTGAGTGTGAAGCCAGGGTCTTGGATTGATTTGTTTGCTTCAGGTAGGAGTAAAATCCTATCTTCTTCTCGCCATATCAAGATGAGCGACTGGGGAGATCTTGACTCTTTATTCACCGATCTCTCTATAAGTCCCCCATGTAACTCATCTTCATCGGCCCAAGCGCACCTTGGACCACCCAGGACTCATGACCCTCTTGAGTCTTGATTCCCTCATACTCAGGGTGGTTACTCTCAAACCAACCCTTTCATCTCCTCTGAGCTTACCGAGGAAGACCATTGCCTCGGTAAGAATCCCTTCCTTGATTTGTCCTCTGACACCGATCTTAATTCATATCCAGGACTAGAGGACAAGATGCTGCCGAAGCAGCCACCACCGGATGAGGACCAACTACGTCAAATTCTCAATCGCCTTGCTGAAGCCGAACAAAGAAATGCAGATCTCACGGCTCGGATGGGACAGATAATAGTAGCAGGAGGAACCGACCGACCAATGGTCGATGCCTACAACCCAGCAGAAAAAGAGATACAGAATTGGTTGACCCCAGCGGTTCCTGATGAAGCATTCGAGCTGAAGCCCCACTTCCTTAGTCTGCTTCCAAAGTTCAACGGGAATACCAATGAAGGGCCGTATACCTTCTTCCGTGACTTCGAGCTGGTTTGCAACAATCTTAGCCATCCCAATGTTGGCCAAGATTACATTAGACTGAAGGCCACCCCATTTGCCTTAGGAGATAAGGCAGCTCATTGGCTAAAAAACCTAGGGGTGATATGTACTACCTAGATGCAGTTCAAGGACCTATTCTTGGAAAAGTTCTACCCTCTCAGTAGGACTAACCAGATGAGAACGAAGATCGCCAGCTTCTCCCAAGGACCGAGTGAACCTTTCCATGATGCCTGGGATAGGTTCAATGACTTAGTGCAAAAATGCCCCTGCCACGGCATTTCGAAGGCGATCTTAGTCCAGACCTTGTTCTGTGGTCTAACCCTGGAGATGCAGGGGTTAGTCAGTGCCGCCTGTGGAGGAAGCTATCTGAACAAGAACGAACACGCCGTATGGAAGATCCTGGAGCAGATGGCAGAAACTGGCAGGTTGCAGGACACTAGGGCCTACCAATTGTCTCCTTCAATCATATCCAACGAGAAAACCCGAAGGACTGTAGCGGATCTGACAGAGGACCTCATCCCCAGCATGGGGATGATTGCCGACAAGCTAACAATGGTCGAGAATATCCACAAGAGGGTCACTGACCTTGAGTCTCTCTTGTGTCTACCGAAGCAAGTGGAGGAACTCACTGAGAAGGTAGCCAAGATGAAGCTACCTACCCCTTCTGCACCACCTGCACCTGTGCATTGAGTCCATCTTGTGCAGGAGCAGGCACCGAGGCCTCATAGTGGCTGGGTGGAGGATCAGACTTACACCCAACAGGACCATCATGCACCCCCACCAGCAGAGACCAGATACGAGGAGCCTCCGCATGTGTTCGAGATCAACGGGCTATGGTACAGCCGCGGCCCCGTCAGTAGACAGTCGGGGATGGGGAATGGTCAGCCTCACCGACCTTCCCCAGCTTACCAAGGAACCAGCTCCGTCCCCGCACCGCGCTTCATGCAGTCCAGGCCAGAACAAGGGTACCAGCCTCAACAGCACCAGTAGCAACAGCGCACATATCGGCAGTGGCCAGCATCGTCCCACCAGCAGCAGTAGTATCGGAATGGCCAGCAGGGCCAATACAGAACCTCGTCCGCACATCAGCCAACCCAGCCCACCGAATTGGAGTCCCTCACCTTGGCGATCCAGACCCTGTCTGATAGGGTCCAACAGATGTAGAATGATTATCTGGATATGAGAACCAATATCAATCGTGTCTCTCGTACCCAGGACCAGCAGATGGCGTCAAAGACCCCAATTCCCGCACAGGTTCATGCCAACCCGAACCGCATACTCCATGGCCAGAACCGACCTCGTGATCAGGTATATTATTCAGATAATTATTTATCTGAACATGAGATCCTTTCGTACGATAATGTAAATCATATGTCCCTCAGGAGCGAAAGGACTGTGACCATACCTGATCGGGCACGGGCACAGAAGGAAGGAGCCTCCGAGTCTCTACCTGAGGAGAACTTGGAGGAAGAGGAGCAACATCACCACCATCACTGGCAGAAGAAGAGGACATCTGAGTCCTCGAAGCAGCATTCTCGCATCCGCATAGAGTCCGATGGAACCGATGAGGAGCCCGCACCTCCATCTGAGGAGGATCGTCCAGCAGTCACGGAAGAAGCATCACCGGTTTCGCCACAGCATTTTCTTTTCAGTCATAGTCAGAGTCCTAGTTTGTTTCAGAGTCAGAGTCATGTAAAGAACTCAGTTCCCGAAGTTAATGAAAATCTTTCAGTTTTCGAACATGAATTGGAGTCAATAATCCCTTTCCCCCAAGCTCTCAAGGGTGGAAAGAAGAAAATGAAAAAAATCCAAAAAGATGACCCTGACATGGCAGAGTTCTGCAACAAACACATCAAGGTCACAATCCCTTTTGACAAGTACGTGGAGGTGACCCCTGCATCCCAAAAATACCTTAAGGTGCGATGCACATCTACTAGGGTTAGCAGGAAGACCAAAAGTCGTGTTGAGAAACACGTTCTATCACTAGCCACGACTTGTGCAATAAAGAACTCGTTTCCAAGGAAACGAAGAGACATGGGTGCACATTATGTAGTGAGTCATGTTGATGACATCGCGTTTGCACGCACTCTCTTGGACAATGGTTCCTCAATCAATCTGATGCCCACAACCCTCTATGAGCGGCTTAATCTCGGACCTCTTAGGAAATCTAGAGCCCTTCTACAGTTTGCTGATAAATCAACCAAGAGGTCCCAAGGAGAATTGAGGAACATTGTGATCAAAGTCAAGGGGCAGGAATACATGGTGGACTTCACTGTCCTGGATATGGAAACCCCTCGTAATTGGAGAGATTCCCAGATCATCTTAGGCAGGCCCTTCCTCAGAACAACGGGGGCCTTATTCGACTATAAGATCGGGAAGATCCAGTTCCAAACTCCAGGTGGAGATGAGGAACTTGAGATGAAGCAGACAAGATGGCAGAGACCAGATTCCGAATCCAGCACCGAGTACTCTTCTACCGAAGCAGACTGCGATCATGTAGACACAGTTGGGCCATGGAGACAGAACCCAGCCAGCACCGATGCGTCCATCTCCTCCGAAGATGATCCAGTGCATGAGTCAGTTTTCGAGATCCTCCAGAACGAGTACAACTCTGAACCTGCATCGCCCTACATCTTCGATGACATAGAGGCCCAACTGGGCATGTCAGTCCTTCCCTCTTTAGGACAATCGGAAGATGAGGATGACGAGTCAGACGAGGCTTTTGCCGATTGCATGGAAACCTTTGACGATCCGACTCCAGAGCCGAACAACTTGGTGGCAGCTATCACAGTGAAAGATCCAGCCACTTCCAACACAGAGCCAGATCAGATTGAGCCAGAATTCTTAGACGATCACACTATTCCTGAGCTCAAACCTTTACCCACAACTTTAAAATACGCCTTCCTTGCGGGTCAGGACGAGAAATTTCCGGTCATCATCAGTTCGTGATTGATCGAGGAGCAGGAATCTCGTTTGCTAGAGATCTTGGAGAAAAACCGCAAGGCGATAGGCTGGAGCATTTCCGATCTCCACGGGATAAATCCCGCTCTGTGTTCGCATCATATCTACTTGGAGAATGACTCCAAACCCTCTCGCGAATTCCAACATCGTTTGAATCCAAATCTACGAGAGGTAGTGAAGAAGGAGATAGAAGAATGGTGCAACGCAGGTTTCATTTACCCAATCTCCGACTCTAAGTGAGTGGCCCCAATCCATGTTGTCCCGAAAAAGTCGGGAATTGAGACAACCACCAATGAAGATGGAGAGGAGATCGTGATGCGAGTACCCACGTCGTGGCGCGTCTGTGTGGATTACAGACGCCTGAATGCCGCGACGAAGAAGGATCATTCCCCCCTGCCATTCATCGATCAGATTCTAGAGAGATTAGCGGGGAAAGAATTCTTCTGCTTCTTAGACGGGTTCTCGGGCTACAATCAAGTAGCCATAGCTATAGAGGACCAAGAAAAGACCACATTCACATGCCCCTTTGGTACCTATGCTTTCAGGCGCATGCCCTTTGGTTTATGCAATGCTCCAGGTACTTTTCAAAGGTGCACGATTGCTGTATTCGCCGAAATGGTCGGCGAATTCCTGGAAGCTTCATGGATGACTTCTCGGTCCATGGCGATTCCTTCGATTCCTGTCTTAGGAATCTGGACCGAGTCCTAAAAAGATGTTGTGAGGTTAATCTGGTGCTCTCCTGGGAGAAAAGTCACTTCATGGTGACGGAGGGCATAGTGTTGGGGCACGTCATCTCCAAGAGAGGAATGGAGGTTGACCCTGCCAAGGTGGATGCGATCAGACGACTCCAGCCACCAACCAACGTCAAGCAGTTGCGGTTGTTCCTCGGGCATGTTGGATTTTATCGGAGATTCATTAAGGATTTTTCTAAGATTGCCCGACCTCTAATTAAGCTTTTAGGCAAAGACATGGAGTTTATTGTTGATCACAAATGTCTTGAGGCCTTTAAGCTATTGCAAGGAATGATAATGGACACACCTATCCTACAAGCCCCAGATTGGTCTCTACCTTTTGAGATCATGACGGACGCCTCAGACTTTGCTGTGGGGGCTGTGTTAGGACAAAGAAGAGATGGCGTCCCGTTCGCAATTCACTATGCAAGCAAAGTGCTTGACACCGCTCAGCGTAACTATACAGTTACGGAAAAGGAAATGCTTGCGGTAGTGTTTGCCTTGGACAAATTCAGATCTCACTTGATTGGATCCAAGGTAATTGTGTTCACTGATCACACGGCACTACGATATTTGATGGAGAAGAAGGACGTGAATGAGTGTCTTCTTCGATGGATTTTACTTATCCAGGAGTTTGATTTGGACATCTGTGACAAACCTGGAAATAAAAATGTAGTGGCCGATCATCTTTCTCGTCTCGAAGATCTTAATACTTCCGAGGATTTACCAATTCGAGACTCCTTCCTCGACGAGTCGATTTTTGTTATCGACTCACTCCCATGGTACGCCAATATCGTGAATTATCTTTTCTCCAAGAAAGTTCCCGAAGATTGGCCCAAGAGACAAATTGACCGTTTGAAGTCGGACGCTAGACACTACCATTGGGAGGATCCGATCCTTTTCTTCGAAGGACCGGATTGTGTCTGGAGACGGTGTATTCCTCAGGAGGAATACAAGAGTGTCCTTTCTTTATGCCATAGCTTAGAGGCAGGAGGACACCACTCCGGGAAGAGGACCGCATGGAAGGTACTTCAGTGTGGCTTTTACTGGCCGACTCTGTTTCGCGATACCATCGCCTTCGCGAAGTCGTGTCCAGTGTGCCAGAGAATGGGAGGAACCGTCGGTTCCAAGGATGAGATGCCTATGCAGCCTGTCATCATTTGTGATGTCTTTGACGCCTGGGGCATCGATTTCATGGGCCCATTCCCTGTTAGCCACGGGTTCGAATATATCCTTCTTGCGGTAGATTATCTATCTAGATGGGTGGAGGCTATCCCAACCCGAGCCGCAGACAACAGGATTGTCTGTAAATTCATCAGAGATCACATAATCTCTAGGTTCGGGATCCCCAAAATGATGATATCAGACGGGGGTAGCCACTTTGTGAATCAGGAGGTGAAAAAACTCGAAGGACTACGGCATCGAACACCGTGTCGCTAGCTCTTACCACCCACAAACCAATGGTATGGCTGAGGTGTCAAATAGGGAGGTGAAAACCATATTGCAAAAGCTTGTCCGCCCGGACAGGAAGGACTGGTCTCAGATCCCGGATCAAGTCCTTTGGGCTTATCGGACAGCTTATAAGACACCATTAGGAACCTCCCCATTCCGAATGGTATTCGGAAAGCCGTGCCATTTGCCCGCAGAGTTAGTGCACAAATCAGAATGGGCAATTAAGAAGGTCAACTGGAACATGCACCTTGGGCAGAAGCAGAGAGACATGGATCTGAATGAGCTTGTGGAAGTCAGAAACTGTGCATATGATAACAGTTTGGTGTACAAGGACAAGGTGAAGCGTTGGCATGATAGATATATCAGACGAAAGACCTTTGTTCCTGGACAGAAGGTATGGTTGTTTAATGCTAGGCTGAAGATCTTCCAAGGCAAGTTGAAGTCCAAGTGGACAGGCCCATTTGTCGTCCGTACGGTGCATGATAGTAGATGTGTCGAGATCTCAGATCTCGCAGATGACGCACCGACATTCCTAGTGAATGGACAACTGTTGAAGCACTTTGTCGAATCCAATGAGCAGTTAGTCCATGTTGAGGAGATTGTATTCATGCGCGAGACAGATTCAGCAGATGCACCTCGAGCCGCGTATGAGACCTTGCAGCAGTGAGCTCCAGCCATCAGCAACATCTTGAAAGATTCAGACCGACTCATTTGTATATATCATCATTCTTCTTGTACATCCTATCCTCTCTCCCACGCGACTCTAGTAACCCATCCCAGCCTCATCAGATCACTATCTTGGACTATACTTAGGATGACCAGATCCTAAGTATAGGGGGGAGGAGTCACTTGAGTCGGTTCTTTATACATTCTCCAGATCACATTGGTCCTCATACTCACTTCCGACCTATACTTAGGCTGACCTGAGCCTAAGTATAGGGAGGACTGATGCCCACATTGTATATTCATCCACTTCTCTTCTTGACCTCGTCTGCCCCACTTTTTGACTTTCTTCTACACTTAGGCTGCCAGAGCCTAAGTATAGGGGGGCCGGTCGATTTCTATACATTTTCATTTCTCTTTAGCTCTCTTACGCTTAGCACGAGCTATGTCTTTTTCCTCGCTCTTCGTGCTCTGAGGACATAGCACACGCTAAGTATAGGGGGCGTGTATGTATTACATATATACTTTACCCATAGCTCGTACTTTCGCGTATTTTGTATATATTTTACAATAATTACGGGTGGGTAAAAAGTAAAAAAAATGTTTGTATATACTTGTATAATACTTGTAAACCTCTTGTAAATTGTTGTAATAGGAGGTATACCCAAAAAAATGAATGAAAATAAAGAAAATAAAATTTGGCTTCTTATTTACTCTTGCATATCATCTCTACATCCAAAAAGAAAAGAAAAAGAGTCTTGCATTTTCATTCATCTTCATAGCATGACATCTGCATCTCATCGGCATATCTTGCATATGCAAGGTGGAAAGCTAGTGGGTTCTGAACCAAGTTATGAGTAGATATTGAGGATGGACTTGATTTGACCATAATCTACCTAATTTCAGAGGAACCTTATAGGAACTGGAGTTAAGATTTCTCAGGTCAAGTGACTTAAATCTTTGAGTCCGCATGTCTATGTTCACATGGCATCTTGATTAGTCTAAGTAGAATATCTCGTGCATACGTAGGATTCTTTTAGATAATGACCTAACTTGGACAAGCACTATGCACGTAGCTCTTCATTGATGAGGTGGTGAGGAGGTAGAATCCTTTAGCTTGGAGTAGCACACGGGTGGAAACATCCGTCCTCCTCTAGGGAGGGTAGTGCATCTCAACCTAGTCTGGTGGTGTTGACATCTAAGGACAGGATGTTGTGGGTTGCAATAATGCTTCAAAAGAGGGATAGTCTACTGACTCAAGAGGAAAAACTCCTGATGTACATGCTGCTCCTTGTATGAGTTTCAAAAAAAAGAAAAAAAATGCAAAAACTCCAAAAAAATCAAACAGGTCCAAGTGAAAATAAAATACCTGTCGGAGTCTGTATATTAGTAAAGAAATGCAGCTGGATGACTTGGCTACACTGGTCAGGCATCCCGGGATAGGTAGCTACACCGGCTACCGTCCATTCTTTTCTCTATCCCCTCCTCTTGAGTTGGTCGCACTTGAACTTAGAAGGGAATACCCCGCTCCTCGAGGAAAGAGTTACTGGACCGGGTTATTGAGTTACCTTGTTAGAGGAGGCTGGTTCCGAGTCATTTCTGATGTGGAGAGCTATATCTCACTTACACAGTACAAGTAAGAATCATAGTCATCAGAAATTTACGTTTGAGGATTTGTTCTGACCTGACTATTGAGGCGTCTTGAATAGAAGACTTGTGGAACTTGAAGTCTATTAGGTCTTAAGTTTAGGTCCAAATAAGATTCCGCCACACAATTATTCCAAAGGTCGAGTCAAGCTCCATTTTTAACTTTTGTTCATGACCTTGGTATGGAACCCAAAATCAATTCACTCTTGCATTCCATTTAGTTGCTCGGGGACGAGCAAGGTTTAAGTATAGGGGGTTGATGAATCTGTGATTCATCACTCCAAAATTTAAAAATAGAGCATTGTTCCCGAGTAAATAGAGGCATATTTCCCTTTATAATGCATAAATAACATTCATACATGCATTCATAATACATGCATTTTAGCACTCCATTTGCATTTAAATAAGAAGCCAAAATCCCTTGTAAAATATCCGCTTACCAAAATAAGCTCTCCCTTATACTATGTACACCTTAGTTAATAATATAAGGAAGAGAGACATGAATCCCCTTTGTAAGAGCACCAATAAAGCCCTAAAGCCCTTGGACCTCAAAATGCCCATAGATCCCTCATGTCAACTCCAAACTAGGTCTACTCACTTTCAGATTAATACACATTAAAAGACCTTTAAAATGAGATTGATTTCATCCAATTTGGAGCTCGTATGAAAAAGTTGGGTTTTTGGGCCTCTTTGTATACTACATATATGTATAATTGTATATTTGTATTTTTTGTATCATATTTGACCTCATCTCCATCTTTGGTCAACATGGAACTTGTAGCTCTCATCAAGATCTACAACTTTCATGTTTTGAGTTTTTCCAAATTCGGCCTCCTCCTCTCCCTATATTAATTTTTACTTTCAGCCAATCATAGGTGGCCACGTGGCGCCCTCTGGTTGCGCCACGCGGCCCGCTCCCCTTGCCCTGGCCGCCGCGCCTCTCAACCGTTGGATGGTATTGTTGATCCAATGGTCAGATGCTCTCCACGTGCGCCTTAAATGTCCACCGTCTGATCATCTTCAAGGACTCATCTGATCCGCCCGTTCGCGCCTCTTCCACATTGTGCCACGTGGCGCATTCTGCGCCATCAGATCACGCCTCAATCCTTCCATCTGAGCCGTTAGCCCCACAAACATCTCAACCACCCTATCAAACTCCCTACGCTAATCTCATCCGTCCGCTTACGCTGCGCCCACAACGCTCCACATGGCACCATCACACCCTTCGGATCACTCGCCCTCGATCAGATCACTACCGCTCCATCCCGCTTCGATCTCGGCCGTTGGATCAAGGGATCCAACGGCTGGGACTTCGTCTTCCACCTCCAGCACCCCTCTCTCCCACGTTCTCAGCCGTGCGCGAGGGGCTTGCCCCTTCCTATTCTTGGCTGCACTCCAGCCACCCTCTCCGACCACCATCACCTCCACGTCCTTCCCCAATCGTCCCTCATCCTCACCAGCCACTTCACCACCCACGTCGACCGCCATAGACGCTCCATGAACTCCATGAACCCCACATCATCACCAACCCGGCCGGCTACTTCAACCTATAAATACTCGCCCTCCGGCCGACTTCAGCCCTATCCGCCACCCCTGAGAGATTCCCCGAGCTCGGAACTTTCGTTTGGTGACAGCAAGCGACTGATTCCTCGAGCAAAGACCGGTCTTCTTCTCCGGCGAGATCCGCGGCGCACCGCCGTGTCGCAGCCACTCCTCCGAGTCGCTGCTTGAGCTCAGGGACTTACCGCCCCTTCGAGCGATGATTTGGACCTCAACCTCGAGCTCCAAACCCCAGGTAAACACCTCCATCTCCGTTTGATCTTCGTTTTGACTTTTATCCACTGTTCTCACATTTATCTACACCTCCACCGTCATCTTCTCGCCTCGTGTCCACTTCGCCGGGCTCCGCGACGGAGCTCTCATGCTCACGCTGTACTTCGCAGCCTCCGACGAACCACTCGACCTTCCATTAGCTCCAGCTCCGCCACCTGGGCGGACACCACCACCAGACCATCTCCGATCCCCCTTAGGCCTCACCGACCACCCTCACATCTCCACGAACGATCGCACAAGCTTCGGCTATCTCCCCCTAACCCTGCAGGTACCTGTTGTTCATTGATCGGAACTTCACCGGAGCTCTTTTGGAGCTTCGTCGCCAGTGACCTCTGACGCCCCTCTCCAGCTCCTGAGACCACCAGACACTTTGTCGGACCGCCGCACGTCTTCTGGGATACCTCCGAGTCCTCGGAGAGCATCATCGACACTAGGAGGGACGGGTGGAGCCAAGACCACGTTGCCGGAGCCCCTCCATCTCCTCCGTAGGCGGCGGAGGGCCGTTGAAGAAGAAGGCCCAGCTGTCGTTCGATCATCTGATCGAACGGTCCTTAGCTCGCCACGTCATCGACATCTGGAGCATTATAGCAGCCGTAGGATCATCTGTGATCCCACAGACAGGAGCGAGCCACGCCGCCACGACCGGAGCAGTACGCCGTCGTTGGATCTCTCTTTGATCCTACGGTCCATAGACGGCCACGTTGCTACACTCAGCCATCGTTGGATCACTACAGATCCGACGGTCCTTGCTTGACCACGTCATCATCAACAGCAGCCGTTGGATCACTTTAGATCCAACCGTCCAAAGTACGCCACGTATCCCTGGTCCGAGCCTCTTCCCCGACCCTAGGCTCGGACCACCCGTGGCTAGCCGAGCCTCCCTCTAGACCTCCAGGAGCTCCCGAGCCAAGCCCCGAGCCTCCGAAGCCGCCCGAACCTAGGCCCCCACGTAAGGAGCACGTACGGCATGGGTATTTTGCACAGAGCCCCTGGAAGCTTTTCAAATTTGCAAAAAGGTCCCTGTGAAGCAGCCCCCACGTGAGGAGCACGTGCCCAGTGGAGAAATTGCATTGATACCCCCAGCATTATAGGTAATTGCATTTAAGTCCCTGTCAACATGTTTATTTTTATGTAATTTTATTTTCTGTACTGCAAATACACCCATGTCTTTACACGCATCCCTAGGTGTCATTTTGCATCATTTTCAATTTCTAAAAATTGCATATTGTTGAGTAACTTGTCCTCTATCTATTGTGCCACTTGTCACATTTTTGTAATTGCAGTAAATTTTTAAATGAATTAATTGGTTGATTTATGTGATATTTTGCCCAGTTAGACCTATTAATTAATAATTAATTCTCTGTAGCTCCAAAAATTCTCAAAAATTCATAGTAGCTCTAGGATAGTTAAATCAACTTTGCATAAAAATTTCATGTCATTTGCACACATATCGAAGCCTGAATAAAATCTTTAGTGATTTCCTTAGTTTAATTTTAATAGGTTCATTTCACATTAAATTTAAGGTTTGTCAATTTTCCTAGATTCCTTATCATTAGATCTATCTAGGATAATTTTTGTTCCTGAAAAAATGTGATTTGGTATTTATTAAAAATAAATTAGTGAAAATCACCTTGCCTACATGTTTAATTCACAGTAAATTCATCTAGTGTCGAAAAATTCCAAAAAAATAGGGTAGTTCATTTTCACCTTAATTCATCATCTGGCCAATTTTCATAATTTTTGGACTTAATTTGATATCTCAAACTGATTTAACTTTGAATTGGCTTGTTTGTTGCATGTGTCATGCATAGAAATTAAAAAAAGACCAAAAAAAATAATTCTCCGAAAATCACACACTTGAAAATTTGCTAAAATTTACCTAAGGAGACAGATGCCTCCCTGAGTTCGACCTTGGACTTCACCAAGTAAAAAAAAGCATCGCTAGAGATTAACTTGACATTAATTAATAGTGGTTTTTGATATTCCCTCTCGTATCCGACTGCAACGAAACTGATAATTAATTTGGACATTAACTTGACCGAATTAACTAAGGGTGCGGGGCGGTTATCAGTATGTCTCTGCTCGGTGTGGAATCAGCCTCCTCCCTAGCTGTCAGCTCTGTGGAAGTCAGACACGGTATAAAGTCATCAAACTCAGCCCAGTCGAAATCTGACTCCGAGGGATCTGTATCAGAATCACAAACAAAATCTTCCTCGCGATCGGGGACCGGCTCTGCTGCTTGAGATGTATCCTGGACCAGGGGTGCGCTATCCAAGCTTTCCTCTGCTGTCATCTGTGCATCAACAAACTCTGAAAGTGAGAGGATGACCTGTGCTGCTGGGTCTGCCCAAATTGCCTCATCATCTGTGATAACAAAGCCGCAGTCCTGGTGGATGTCTCACCCTGCATCTGTCATCTGCTCTGAATCCGAAGTCTGCTCGGAGCAAGCTGAATCTCGAGATCTAGTCTCCTCGATCGTCTCTATTTGTACACTCTCGCCCTTGATGCAAAAGTATACCTTCCCGCTATCATGATCGGATATCGCCTGTGGCCAAGAACATGCGTCCTAAAATGATGGGGGTATAGGCCACAGACTCAGGGATCTCCATGTCCAACACAATGAAGTCCACGGGGAATTTCAGTCCCTCAATCGTGACAACAACGTCCTTCAGCAACCCCTTCGGCCTCTTGACAGATCGATCAGCAAACTGAAGGACCGTCCTGCTCTGTAGTAGAGGGCCCAACTCGAAGCGGTCGAGTAGGGCTGCCGGAAGTAGGTTGATCGAAGACCCGCTGTCTAATAGAGTACGATCGAACATATGCTCCTGAATATGGCATCTGACATACGGGGCTCCTGCATCTGGCCTCTTGGCTGGTAGGCAGTTCTGAATTGCGAAGCACGTGGCACGAGTGAGCACATGGATCTCTAACTGGTGGTTCTTCCTCTTCCTCCGAACTATGGTCCTATCTCTGAGTGATCGCTGGAAGAGAGGGATGTGCTCCAAGGCCTCCTGTGGAGTCAGCTTAATCTGAAAGCAGTCCATCATATGCTGGCTGAACTCTAACTGGTGTGACTTTTCTGAGTTTTCTTTTTTATGCCCCTTAGCCAAGCGTAGTGCTTGGGGGAAGGGGACTAATGGGTCCTTCTCAGATGAAGGACTAGGAGAGGGTCTGGGTTGCTCAAGCATGGCAAAATCCACACATACATCATCAATCACCACAGGTGGATCGGAATAAATCAAACCCTTTCCTTTATTCACAGAAACGTCCTGAGGTACATGAACAGAATGAAAAACAACAGGACTAGCAGTAGTAGTGGTGGTGGCCTCAGCATCACCCTCGGCATCTGGCTGTGCGGCATCAGTACCGCGCTCTGGCTCGGGATCACGTCTGGTGGCATTAGTACCACCTCCTCCATCAGGTGAAATGACGGCCTCAGTACCGTCAGCTGGATCAACATCCGCGGTGGCTTCAGCACCACCGTCATCATCTCTGGTGGCATCAGCACCGCTCCTCTCCTCGCCTGGCGCTCCTGAAGTGTCATCGAGTCGTCGCTCAGACGAGGCACCGCCTGCTGGCATCCTACCGCTCCTAAGTGTAACAAAGTCAGCATCAAACAGATATGCAGAAATGTCACCAAGTGAATCACTAGGAGTGGTGGATTCTATGAACTTTACCTGCTCAGATTTCCTTTTCAGGCTGTTGGGGTTCGGCACTATCTAGGCAGGGATAGCGGCCTTCCCTCTCACGATCTCCCTCATCTCCTGACGGAACTCGTCCATCTCCCGTCAAAATGTAACCTGCTGCTCGATCATGAGGCGGGCTAGATCATCCAAGGTGGGGTTCTCATAGGTCGGACCATGAGAACCTGACGGGTAGCCTCGCTGGTAGTGAGTCTGCTGCTGGTGAGGGTGAGAGGAGTACTGCTACTGATGATACTGCTGCTGATGAGGCTGCTCTCGCCTCCAAGGTTATCCCTGCTGATAGGGACGAGGACCATACTGCTGGTACGGGGATGACTGCTGTTGCTGCTGAACTAGGGGCTGCTGCTGCTGGTGCTACTCACGTTGCTGGCCGTACTGGCCACCTTGGGCTGGAGGCTGCTGCTGGGAACTGCCGACCGACCAGCGGAATCCGGGATGGTCTCATCAGATACCGGGCTGGGGTCAGTCGTACCAAATCCCGTTGACATCCGTCAACGGCTCCTGCTCGTACGAAGGTGGGGGAAGTACTGCCAGAGGCTGATCCAGCTGGTAAACCACCATCTGAGTGTCCTGGGACAGTGGTGATTGGTAAGACTGCGACGGCTACTAGTACAACTCCACCTGGACATGGTGAACCTGTCTAGGCTGACTGGAGTGTTGGGACGAGCTACCACTGCTGCTCGGATCTCCTCGTGACCTGAGACGGGGCTGAGAAGCTGTCTGTGCCTCCTAGAGACACATGATCTATGTCTTCAGGTCACTCAACGTCTATGCCATCTGGTCGATTTGTGTCATGCCCTGGCACTACTTATTCTCTATCAGCTCGATCCGGTCCAGCTTCTCGCTGATGATGCCCATGTCTGCGGCTGTAGACTCGGCCTGTGCGACTACCGCAGACGAAGTGGAAGGACCGGCATCGACCCGTGCTATCCTCTGAAACTGCATGGTCTATGGCTGTGGGCGTCCCTGAGTGTAGAGTCGGGTCTGGGACATCACTGTATAATTCTCGGCCATCTCCTCATAGATGGCCCAGACCTGATACTCATCCTTGGCGAAGTAGGAACTGCCACAAGAAGCGTTCACCAGGCCCTGCAGCTCTGGTGTCAACCCGCAGAAGAAGCTCTGAACTAAGTTCGGCTTCGATATGTCGTGGTGTGGGCATCTGTCGGTGAGCTCTCTAAACCTCTCCCATGCCTCGTGGAACTGCTCGTTGGGGAGCATGGAGAAGTTGTTGATCAGGGCCCTCGCTACATTGGTCCGCCCGAGTGGATAGTACTTGTTCAAGTACTCGATGCGGAGCTGCTCCTAGGTATGGATGAACCTCCCCAAGTGCTTCAGCCAGTTGGCTGCTCTATCGATCAGTGAGAAGGGGAAGTCAATCATCCTAATAGTGTCCTCATCCACTTGCCGATCGTGGATGGTGCTGCAGATCATCTCAAATTCCTGGAGGTGGAGATGGGGCTCCTCAGTCGCGAGCCCGTGGAAATGGGGTAGAAGCAGAATGGTCTGGGGGGGGACTTGAAGTCCCTCACGATCGCCGGAAGAACTATCCACTGGTGAGTAAGCATCGATCCGGGGTTGTGCAACTTCCGCATCGGTCAGGCTCCTGTTGCTGCTGCTGCCGGCTGGACTGTCTCATCGGGCCGATCTGGTATCTCTAGCCCGTCTTTGATAAAGCATCCCACTAACCTTGTTAATTCGAGCAAATTAATGTTCAAATTAAGTGATATCGTTCGTTGCAGTCGGATAATGAGAGCAGATCAAAAATCACTTTCAATTATAGTCAAATTAATTTCGAGCGGCAATTTTTTTTACTTGGTTGGATGTCCAAGGTCGAACTCAGGGAGGCAGCAGTCTCCTTTGGTCGATTCGAAGCAACTTTCCAAGGTTTGATTTTCAGAGGAGATATTTTTGGTCTTTTTCGTATATTTTATGCAAGACACATGCAAAATCAGGCAAGTTTACATGTTAATTCAGAAAGATGGTCTAATTAATTCCAAAAATTATGAAACTTGTCCAGATTATGAAATGGGATAAAATTAGATAACCCTATTTTTTTGGAATTTTTAAATGCACGGATAATAAAAAAATACAGACTTTATTAAAAATGACTAAACCAATTTTAATAATTAACAAACGATGATATTCTTCAGAAACAAAAATAATACAAATAGATCAAATTAAGAGCTATCCAAATCAACTTGAATTTTGTTAAAATACTTCACGGTTGATTAATTAAAAATCAATTAAGGTTTCACTAAATGATTTTTCTAAAACAAACTATACGTGTAAATGGTGTGATTTTTGAATATGTTGTAGCAGAGACTTATATCTACCAATGATGATATTTCAGAGATTTTTTGATAAGCAGATAATGCGCAATCAATTAATCAATCAAAATGGGCAAAATATTGCAATTTTTTCCAAATTAAATTCCATAAATATTCTGTAAATCAGAAAAATACAAATAAATGCTAAAATGGTAGAACAAGAGTTATGCTATACAATGCAATTTTCGGAATTAAAAATGGGTGACAGAATGATGACAAAATAAACATGCAAATGCAGGGGTATGAATGCAATATAGAAAAAGAAATATGAGCTCAAATGAAGAACAAGGACTTACATGCAATTACCTAAAACTTGAAATTTCTTTGATAACATGCAAGGGGTGTCAAGTGTCCCCTTTGCAAATACCCTTTTTTCTTATTGTGCGATCAAACTCCCCTGTTTGGTGGCTTGAAACAGGGGACCTTGGAGCTTCTTCGAGGTCGGCTGTGAAGGAGCGCGATGGAGAAGGCTGAGGGCGGCCGGCAGCGTGGCTGGAGTTGGGCGGCGGCGCGGCCTTGGAAGCGTACTGCGCGCGTGAGGTAGCCACGCGCGGAAGCCGGTCGCGATTGGGCAGTGGGCGCGGGAAGGCGCGTCGGCTTCCACGCGTAGCGGGGAGCAGCGGTGCATGGCGTTGCACCGCATTGGCGAACAGGTGGGGCGGAGCTCTCGCGGGCGCGCGCGCGGTTGACGGCGTTGGATGAAGGGCGGAAGGCCGCGCGTGTGCGTGAGGAGAGTCGAGGCAGCGGCGCACGACGCAGTCGCGACCGTGCGAGCGGTGGTGTGACTAGGTTGAGCACGCACGGGGCGGTACAGCGGACAGTGAGGTGGCCTGAGGGCCGTGCGGCAGTCGGTGGGAAGGAGGCACGGCGGACGGCGCTAAGGTGGAGGAATGAGATGGTGGAGATGGAAGTAGAGAGGAAGGAGAAGAGAACAGGGGAACTTATGCTATTTGTTTAGCGAATGAAATGTGGAATTAATCAATTGATGAAAATCCGTCAGAAAATTAATTAAAAATCACCGTTGCGTTCGCAACGGGTGATTTATCCGTTGAAGTGCTTTTTGTTCGGCGTTTTGATGGATGAATGGAGGTGAAATTAAGAGAGATAGAATGTGTGTGTAAGAAGAAGAAGAAGAAGAAGAAGGAGAGGGAAGAAGATGGTTACCTGTAGTTTGCCTGGAAGTTGGCCAAAAGGGAGGATCTGGTCGTGGTCTTCGCTCAAGACCCCGGCAACGGGTCGAGATCAAGCGGTTCTTGAATTAATGACTGTGACGAAGGTAAATCCACCTTCGGATCTCGCCGGAGGAAGGAGGTCTTTGCTCAAGGAAGAAGGTGACCACTATCACTGGAGCACCAATCCGAACTAGCTCTCTCCCTCTCTCTCTTGTATTGAAGCAAGGAATGGCGGATGGGGCTGAATGTGGGAGATGGAGAGGATATAAAGAGAATGAGGAGGCGGTTGGAGAAGAGATAGGGAAGGTGGAGGAGATGAGGTATGGATTGGAGGTGTCGATGGCTTCTCCCCTTAAGTTAAGGGAGAGCGGGGGAGGAATGGGTAGAGAAGAGAATGGCCGTTGATGGATGACCCTCTCATCCAACGACCCAGGATGAAGGAGGGAGATGGCATAAGTGAGTGAATGAGGAGGCGACACATGGCGGCTACAGGAGTTGCCACGTGTCGCTCCGAGAAAAATTCCACAACTAAATACAAAGAAAAATAGAAAAGAAATATAAAAGAAGCTTAGATCAAAAAGTGATCAACATGAAAGTTGCTTGTCTCGACGAGATATACAACTTTTCTGAAGGATTGAAAATCAAAAGAAATCATCTGTACAAAATGTATTTTTGGGTGGTATCTCATAGGTATAAAATACCGCATTTTATCTTTTGTATTTTTTTTTTGTCATTTTTAATTAAGAGAAAAATCAAAATAAAATAGAGAAAATATAAAATAATATTTACAACTTAATCTATTTTTTAGATTTTTAATAATTAAAAAAATGAAAGGATAAAATACAGGGGTAAACGGTCAATATGCACAATATACAAAAGGGGCCCCAAAACCCAAGTTTTGCATACGAGCTCCGATTTTAATGAAATTGGTCTTGTTTCGAATGTCTTTGAATGTATATTACTTTAAAAGTGAGTAGACCTGATTCGGAGGTTGTATGAGAGTGATATGTTGCATTTTAAGGTCTAAGGTCTCAAACTTGGATTGGGGTTTTATTGGTTAATTTTATAAGTTAGTATTTTTTTAATATTTTTCCTTTATTAGTGTTAGTAATATATACACTATAGAGTTGGTTTTATTGGATTCAGAATTAGTATAAAATATATTCAAATAAGGCATTTTATCTAATATACAGGTGAATATTTACAAGTGAAGATGGCTTCTTATTTAATGCAAATATGAATGCTAAAATGCAGATATTATGCTTGCATGCATGAATGTTAATTGTGCAAGATAACTGGAAATATGCATCTAATTACTCGGGAACAAGACTCTATTTTCAACTTTTAGAGTGATGAATCACGGATTCATCAACCCCCTATACTTAAACCCTTGCTCGTCCCCGAGCAACTAAATGAAATGCAAGAGTGAAATGATTTTGGATTCCATACCAAGGTCATGAACAAAAGTTGAAAATGGAGCTTGACTCGACCTTTGTATTAATTGTGTGGCAGAACCTTATTGGATCTGAATTTAAGACCTAACAGATTTCAAGTTCCACAAGTCTTCTATTCAAGATGCCTCAACAGTCAGGTCAGAACAAATCCTCAAACGCAAATTTTCTGATGACTATGATTCTTACTTGTACTGTGTAAGTGTAAAATAGCTCTCCACATCAGAAATGACTCAGAAACAGACTCCTCTAACAAGGTAACTCAAATAACCCGGTCCAGTAACTCTTTCCTTGAGGAGCGGGGTATTCCCTTCTAAGTTCAAGTGCGACCAGCTCAAGAGGAGGGGGTAGAGAGAAGAATGGATGGTAGCCAGTGTAGCTACCTATCCCGGGATGCCTGACCAGTGTAGCCAAGTCATCCAGCTGCATTTCTTTGCTAATATACATACTCCGACAGGTATTTTATTTTAACTTGGACCTGTCTGATTTTTTTGGAGATTTTTGCATTTTTTTCTTCTTTTTTTTCTTTTTTTGGAACTATATACAAGGTGCAGCATGTACATCAGGAGTTTTTCCTCTTGAGCCAATAGACTATCCCTCTTTTGAAGCATTATTGCAACCCACAGCATCCTGTCCTTAGATGTCAACACACCAGACTAGGTTGAGATGCACTACCCTCCCTAGAGGAGGACGGATGTTTCCACCCGTGTGCTACTTCAAGCTAAAGGATTCTACCTCCTCACCATCTCATCAATGAAGAGCTACGTGCATTGTGCTTGTCCAAGTTAGGTCATTATCTAAAAGAATCATGTGTGTGCACGAGATATTCTACTTAGACTAATCAAGATGACATGCGAACATAGACTTGCGGACTCAAAGAATTAAGTCACTTGATCTGAGAAATCTTAACTCCAGTTCCTATAAGGTTCATCTGAAATTAGGTGGATTAAGGTCAAATCAAGGCCATCCTCAAACATCTACTCATAACTTGGTTCAGAACCCACTAGCTTTTCACTTTGCATATGCAAAATATGCAGATGAGATGCAGATGACATGCTATGTAGATGAATGAAATGTAAGACTCTTTTTTTAATGCAAGGATGATATGCAAGAGTAAATAAGAAGCCTATTTTTTGTGTTTTCTATTGTTTTTTTTGTTTTTTTCAAAACTTTGATGAACCACCTATGTTACAACAATTTTTCAGGAGTTTTATAAGTGTTATACAAATTTTACAAGTGTTATACAATATACATGTAATTTTTTTTTCAATTTTTACAAAAGTTACAAGTATTATACAACAAGTAAACAAAAAAAATTCAATTTTTACCCATTCATAATTATTGAAAAATATATACAAAATATGTGAAAGTACGAGCTATGGGTAAAGTATATATGCACTATATACACACACACACTATACTTAGCGTGTGTTATGTCCTCAGAGCATGAAAAAGCGAGGAAAAAGACATAGCTCGTGCTAAGCGTAGGAGAGCTAAAAAACAAAAAGTATAGAAGTCGCTCCGCCCCCCTACACTTAAGCTCTGGCAGTCTAAGTGTAGAAGAAGATCAAAAATGGAGCGGGCGAGGTTAAGAGGGGAAATGGAGGAGTATATACACAACGGGCATCGCCCTCCCCCCCCCATACTTAAGCTCTGGTCAACCTAAGTATAGGACAGGAGTGAGTGTGAGAACCGATGAGATCTAGAGAATATACAGCGGACAATGAAGGGAATCAGGTCACTCTCCCCCCTATACTTAGGATCTAATCATCCTAAGTATAGCCATAAAATGAAATGATATGGAGCCGGGGCGAGTGATTCGAATCACTGGGGAGGGAGGGGAAATATATATAAGGAGAATTGAGAATATAATGGATTAAGAAGGTTTGTGACGAACCTTCTTGCGGACGCGGGGAGGTGGATAATATACATATGTGTCGCTGTTGGAATCGTCCTCAGATGAATAATAGTGAGGTGTAGGCATTGTCCAATGAGGGTCGACACACGGCTGCTTGCTTAGATAAGGCTTGAGAACAGCCGAACTGAGCTCACTCATATAAATCACCTTATCCGGACTCGATGAGGATTCCTCAGAAAATTCCTTCTCCGGAATGTTGAAGGAAATTTTCTTGGTCGGTTTTCTATAACCTGAATCATTGAGAGGGAGATGAGAGCGACGTGCCCTTGAGAGGTTCGGGAGAACACCTCGAGGAATCGATTCTCGACTTCCTCCCACTAGATAGCCGACCAGAAGAGGGAGCAACCGTGTTTTAATGTGAAGTCAATTTAGTCTTGGTTGTTTTCCTTTAACAGTCCGGGTGTGGTGCTGACCATGGGTTTCCTCATCAGATGAGTCACCATATAGATTAGAATATTCCTGAAGGGTCAGCACACGTCTTGGAAAGGTGCTAGTGATATCAATTGGCTTGGCATTATTAGGCTCTTATGTCGGATCACCGAAATGATCAAGGCAATCCACAAAGGTCGTGTCCGACTCAATGATAGCTTCTGATCGTGAGTCCTCCTTAGAAGTTGTCACAGTGGTGGTGCAAACAGTTGATGAAGTGGAGGTGTGGGGAATCTCTGATCCAACGGTCGTCCGGACAATCGGTCTCTCAGGTTTAGTAGAGAGGTGGGACTCATCTTCCTCTCGATGGTCACGACTGTCAGCGGATGTGCGGGTCACCTTAGAGTAAAGTTTATCAAAGAATGGATGAGGTCGAAGCGCTCCTAATGCTGTAAAAATCGATTTCCCAAGTCCTCGCAATCTATAGTCGCCTTATCCAAGGCTAAGAACGGCTTCCCGAGAATAATCGGAGTCTGGGAAAACTCTCCTCGGTGCTTAATGTCAATGATCGTGAAGTCCACCTGGAGTAGAGCACCTTGGAAAGTAACGATGACTGAAATAATTTCCTCTCGACCGTTTGATAGATCGATCGGCCAGCTGATCGATCTCTCTCGACTTCTTAAGTGGCCTGAGTTTGAGCTTGTCAAACATAGAGGTCGGGAGGATATTTATCGGTGAGTCATCATCGATTCTTGCGTGGGTAAAGATGGTATCTTTTGATTTCACATTCAACTCGGGGCAACCGCTTCACTCTGCGGCTTTTGGTCTTTCTCCCCATCACCAAGGAGGTGTCCATAGACACTATGTGTCTTTCAGTCCTTGTCCTCTTATTGCCCGACCTCTTGGGCATCAATTTACTTCTCACAAATCGTTTGAGGTCGGGAAAGTGATCTATGGCCTTTATTAAGGGAAGATTAAAAATCAGTTCTTCATCGAGTGCTTCCCTTAGGGCAGGATCTAATTTTTTTAGGTCCTTTTCATTTTCAATTTTTATGTGGATTTTTGGTTTTTTCACTTTTTTTGGTGTTTTGGATAGATGAATGATCAGACTCAAGATTGGAGGGTAAGTAGTTAGTAGAAGAGGGAGATAGAATGACTTCAGCTATACAAACGGCGTGGTTCCCTGATGCTCGTTTGATTTTCAACATCAGATCTACTTACTTCCTTCTCCAGTTTCATACCCAGGCTAGTCAAAATTGAGTGCAATATTTCCATGACATCTCTCAACTCATTACCAAATGATTCATTTTTCTTAATGAGTCTAGAGATGTCATCCTCCATAAAATTCTCATGACAAATCATGGGAGAGTTCTGATCAATTGGAGGATACTGCTGAGATATTGGGGTCTCATACTCAACATACCTAGACTCTGGCATGTAATGTTGGGTCGAGTGTGGACCATCTAGATGGCAAATATTGGTCGGAGCCTCATATGATGAAATGGGGGACTGATAAGGTCCATCCTGAGTCCAATCTTGTATAGGCTCTCCAAATGAAGGCTGGTCAATGTAAACTTGATCACTAAAGTCAATCAAGTCTGGGAAGTCATGATGTACATGCATCTCCATTCGGGTTGTTTGATCGACCAAGTTATGCCCTAAGATCAAGTCGGGATGTGTATATGTAAATTGTTGTATGGTCCCTACTTGAGGTGAGAATGATGTATGTGGGGGCATATAATTTTGCCAATCATCTGTCTCAGAAGTGGCTCTCTTCATTCAGTTATTTGATTCCGACAATCTCTCGAGAGTAAGGACAGTCAGCCCAAGATGGAAGTGGATCCAGAGTGTTGGAATATGGAGTGGGTGAGAAATGCAAAGAAGTGGAGAAGTCAGTCAAAGTTCTGACTTCATAATAGGGTTGAGGTGGAGCCGACCAGGGGTAAGGGTCTCCCATGGGTGGCGGAGGATACATGAAAGAATGAGAAGGCGGAGATGAATGGTATTTGGTCGAGGAGGATTGACTAGAGGTCACAGGGTATGGGGACCAATATCCTGATATCTTTGATGAGGAAAGGATGATTGTAAGTAGATAGAGGTAGAAAAAGTGCAATTACATAGATAACACACACAGACAGACTCAAAGACAAACGCAAGAGCAAACCCCGAGTTCACACTCAACACGGTGAAGGACCCGAAACCGAGTCCGATTAATCTGGTTAATTTTAAATGTGATTTTTTAAGCAAGATAGCAAGGATTTACGCGGCCTATAGGGAAGTCGGCTCAGAGCCGGATGCGTCTTCCCTATATAACCTATCGCCTAAGATACCATCGGTCCTTCCTGTCTTCGCTCCTATCCCAAGTTGATGGATTCAAATACCTGCCCCTATCTACCTGCAAGCAGGCGGAGGCTGACAAGGCCGGAACTTCACCCTGGGGGATTACTGGCAACTTGTCGTGAAGTACCGCAATTTCGCCCCTATCTACCTGAGACAGGAGGAGGCTACTTGGTACTAGTCAGTGAACCTGAATAATTCAACTTGTGATATTTGCTAGGATCATTCAGAACGTGATATGGAAGGCGGGGATTTGGGCTCTGCGTTAAGGTGTTCACACATACTTAAGTACCCTCACTCAGCCTAAAAACAAGGTCGGGGATTAGTCTCCCGCAAACAGATTTTCCAATTTTATTTTTTTGGGTTAATAATGTTAGCAGTCCCGGTTTTAAGTTAAGTTATCACTTTGTTAGTCCAACCACACAGCACGCCTCTATCGTCCAGTCCCAATTTCCATTTAAATTAAGTGTGAAAAACAGAGGCGGAAAACCAAGAAAAGCCGATGCATGAAAAACTATGATGTGTATGATGAGTAGAGAATACTTACAGTGATCCCTTCGCTTTTTATGCAGGATGCAAAACAGAATTGAAATCTTTTTATCCTAAATGCAGATGCAAGCGACAAAATCCGCTCCTAGACAAGCAGTTCTATTAGCGAATGAAGCACAGGTTGATTTGACTAGTTTTGCGGTCTAGGTGCGTCTTTCAAGTGTATTGTGTGGTCCTAAGAACTACGAGCACAAGCAAACCTAGAGTGGCTTGAGGAGCCGCTAATGCAAGCCTAATTTACAATTCAAACCACACAGCAATCGGGGAAACGGTTTCCACTATCTTTACACACGCGAGAACCCAAAACGGGAACTGCTAGAAATGATGCGAAAAGATAAGGAAATGAATAAAAGTACAAAATCTCTCAAATCACTCAAGAAATTAAAATGTTGATTCCTCGAAGCGTCTTCGACTCCTCACGTTCCTCGCATAGAAATAACTTGAGGTCAGAGAATGGCACAAAAAATGCAAAAATTGAAAGACAGAAAATATTCACAAGAAAACCGGGGGTCAGACTACCTGGGGATAGAAAATCAAACACTCAAAAATAGCTGCAAATTAACCTAAGTCGTGCCTCCCGGCAAAGACGCCATTTTGATGAAGCGTCCCACTACCCTTGTTAATTCGAGCAAATTAATGTTCAAATTAATTGATATTGTTCGTTGCAGTCGGATAATGAGAGCAGATCAAAAACCACTTTCAATTATAGTCAAATTAATTTCGAGCGGCAATTTTTTTTACTTGGTTGGAAGTCTAAGGTCGAACTCAGGGAGGCACCTGTCTCCTTAGGTTGATTCAAAGCAAATTTCCAAGGTTTGATTTTCAGAGGAGATATTTTTGGTCTTTTTCGTATATTTTATGCAAGACATGCAACATCAGGCAAGTTTACATGTTAATTCAGAAAGACGGTCTAATTAATTCCAAAAATTATGAAACTTGGACAGATTATGAAATGGGATGAAATTAGATAATCCTAATTTTTTTGGAATTTTTAGATGCACGGATAATAAAAAAATGCAGACTTTAATGAAAATGACTAAACTAATTTTAATAATTAACAAACGATGATATTTTTCAGAAACAAAATTAATTCAAATAGATCTAATTAAGAGGCTATCCAAATCAACTTGAATTTCGATAAAATACTTCACAGTTGATTAATTAAAAATCAATTAAGGTTTTCACTAAATGATTTTTCTAAGACAAACTATACGTGCAAATGTGTGATTTTCGGATATGTTGTAGCAGAGGCTTATATCTACCAACGACGATTTTTCATAGATTTTTCGATAAGCAGATAACGCGTAATCAATTAATCAATTAAAATGGGTAAAATATTGCATTTTTTTCCAAAATAAATTCCATAAATATTCTGCAAATCAGAAAAATACAAATAAATGCTAAAATGGTAGAACAAGAGTTATGCTAAACAATGCAATTTTCAGAATTAAAAATGGATGACAGAATGATGACAAAATAAACGTGCAAATGTAGGGGTATGAATGCAATACAGAAAAAGAAATATGAGCTCAAATGAAGAACAAGGGCATACATGCAATTACCTAAAACTTGAAATTTCTTTGATAACTTGCAAGGGTGTCAAGTGTCCCTTTGCAAATACCCTTTTTTCTTAATGTGCGATCAAACTCCCCTATTTGGTGGCTTGAAATAGGGGACCTTGGAGCTTCTTCAAGGCCGGTTGTGAAGGAGCGCGATGGAGAAGGCGGAGGGCGGCCGGCGGCGTGGCTGGAGTTGGGCGGCGACGCGGCCTAAAAAAGCGTGCTGCGCGCGTAAGGTAGCCACGCGCGGAAGCCGGTCGCGATTGGGCAGTGGGCGCAGGAAGGCGCGGTGGCTTCTACGCGTAGCAGGGAGCAGCGGTGCACGACATTGCACCGCGGTGGCGAACAGGTGGGGCGGTGCTCTCGCGGGCGCACACGCAGTCGACGGCGTTGGAGGAAGGGAGGAAGGCCGCGCGTGTGCGCGAGGAGAGTCGAGGCAGCGACGCACGACGCAGTCGCGGTCGCGCGAGCGGTGGTGCGGCTGGGTTGAGCAGCACAGGGCGATGCAGCGGATAGTAAGGCGGCCTGAGGGCCGTGGGGCGGTCGGTGGGAAGGAGGCACGCCGGGCTGAGCTAAGGTGGAGGAATGAGATGGTGGAGATGGAAGTAGAGAGGAAGGAGAAGAGAACATGGGAACTTATGCTATTTATTTAGCGGATGAAATGTGGAATTAATCAATTAAAGAAAATTCGTCGAAAAATTAATTAAAAATAACGTTGCGTTTGCAACGGGTGATTTATCTGTTGAAGTGCATTTTGTTGGGCGTTTTGATGGATGAATGGAGGTGAGATTAAGAGAGAGAATGTGTGTGTAAGAAGAAGAAGAAGGAGAGGGAAGAAGATGGTTACCTGTAGTTTGCCTGGAAGTTGGCCAAAAGGAAGCATCTGGTCGTGGTCTTCGCTCAAGACCCCGGCAACGGGTCGAGCTCAAGCGGTTCCTGAATCAATGACAGCGACGAAGGTAAATCCACCTTCGGATCTCGCCGGAGGAAGGAGGTCTTTGCTCAAGGAAGAAGGTGACCACTGTCACTGGAGCACCAACCCGAACTAGCTCTCTCCCTCTCTCTCTTGTATTGAAGCTAGGAATGGCGGCTGGGTATGAATGTGGGAGATGGAGAGGATATAAAGAGGAAGAGGAGGCGGTTGGAGAAGAGATCGGGAAGGTGGAGGAGATGGGGTATGGATTGGAGGTGTCGATGGCTTCTCCTTAAGTTAAGGGAGAGTGGGGGAGGAATGGGTAGAGAAGAGGATGGTCGTTGATGGATGATCCTCTCATCCAACGGCCCAGGATGAAGGAGGGAGATGGCATAAGTGAGTGAATGAGGAGGTGACACATGGCGTCTACAGGAGTTGCCACGTGTTGCTCCGAGAAATTCCACAACTAAATACAAAGAAAAATCAAAAAGAAATAATAAAAAGCTTAGATAAAAAGTGATCAACACGAAAGTTGCTCGTGTTGATGAGATCTACAACTTTTGTGAAGGATCGAAAATCAAAAGAAATCATCTGTACAAAATGTATTTTTGGGGTGGTATCTTATAGGTATAAAATACCGCATTTTATCTTTTGTAAATTTTTGTCATTTTTAATTAAGAGAAAAATCAAAATAAAAATAGAGAAAATATAAAAATAATGATTACAACTTAATCTATTTTTTTATTTTTAATAATTAAAAAAATGAAAGGATAAAATACGGGGGCAAAACGGTCAATATTCACAATATACAAAAGGGGCCCAAAACCCAAGGTTTTGCATATGAGCTCTGATTTTAATGAATTAATCTTGTTTCGAAGATCTTTGAATGTATATTACTTTAAAAGTAAGTATACCTAATTCACAGGTTGTATGAGAGAGATGTGCATTTTACGGTCTAAGGTCTCAAACTTGGATTGGGGTTTTATTGGTCAATTTTACAAGTTAGTATTTTTTAAATATTTTTCCTTTATTAGTGTTAGTAATATATATAATATAAAGTTGGTTTTATTGGATTCGGAGTTAATATAAAATATATACAAATAAGGTATTTTATCTAATATACAGGTGAATATTTACAAGTAAAATTGGCTTCTTATTTAATGCAAATATGAATGCTAAAATGCAGATATTATGCTTGCATGCATGAATGCTAATTGTGAAAGATAAGTGGAAATATGCATCTAATTACTCGGGAACAAGACTCTATTTTCAACTTTTAGATTGATGAATCACAGATTCATCAGTCTCCTGCGGGCCTGCACTGCTCGCGATCGGCTCTCATCCGCTCCATCTCTCTCCTCATATCAACCATGAAAGCCCCCTGATCCCTAATCTGCTGTTGCATCGTCTCGAGGGAGGCTATCAAGGTGTTGTTGATCGCGATTAAGCAAACAGGATCCCAAGTTCACCAACGCGATGCGGGCTGATGACCGTAAGAGTTCGGTCTTTTATCTTGTCTTTTTTATTTTGGTGATAATACAGTCTAAAAGAGCGATTAAGCGAACTGTTGGGAATCCAACGCCCCCAGGAGACTATCTCGATCCCGAACTACATCTTTCCCCAGACAGTACAAGCCGTGGACCGTTTACCGGCTACCCGATCGGCTCGCTCTGTTAAGGATATCGCGGCCCGCTTTACCGGAGACCGGAGCGATCCTCACTGGAGAAAGACTAGCCCAGAAGCAGTAGTCTGAAAGGGGGTCAGATGTGGCTCTACCTAGTGTACGTGTCACTCTCTTTCCTAATCAAACTATACAAGGAGGGGGTTGTTGTCCCAATACAAATTTTTTTTGTGATGTGTCTTTTAGGTCCAATTTACTTTAGCAGTCCCAAATTTTATGGTTTTTGTTTTTTAGATATTTTTCAAGCAAACAAATGCCTAACAAATTTTCCGGGTTCTCCTGATTATTTTAAGTCCAGAAAACGGGGGGAGAAGACGAAAAAGCCGATGCGCGATGAAATCAATGATGCATGCCGAGTAAGAAAGGCGTACCTGACTCCAGCACTCTACATGCAGGGTGATCCGCGCATAAAATAAAGACTGAAAATAAATTACCTATATGATGCACGAGGAAATCGGCCTTAACGAAGCAATTTCTACACGAGAAGAACCGATGACTAACGGGTCAACAGGAGGGGTCGGAGTTCGGTCTCGGATGCTGATCGGTGCCCGCCACAACAGGTCCTGCCAGCGCTGTATACGGCCTCTAGCGGCACGTGACCCCTCAAGTGACCAGGTTAGCCTTTTCTTTATTAATTTTTAATTAGGTCCAAATTACGATCTAATGGGAACAAGCAGATAACTAGGTGTTTGGATCCTAATCAGCTAAGGCACAACCAGAGAAAATCCTAAGCTAAGGCCAAAACCACATAAATCAGATAAGCAGTAAATAAATAAAAAAATGAAAAAAATGAAAAAAATGAAAAATAAAACAAAACCGGCGTAAATCCCGGTGAGGTCCCCCGAGCACACCAGTGCTCGACGAAACAGACCCGTAATCCACAAGTCTGGCTAAAAGTCCTGGTACCTGTATTATTATTATAATAATCTAAATATAAAAACTCTCCTCTCCTGCTCAACCTCTCGCTCTCTCCTACGGCTCCATACAGAAGGGAGCTGCCTCCGGCTTCCGCGGTTGCTTCAGCTTTTCGAAGAAAGCCGCTTCGGTCCTCGGGCCCTCGCAAGAAGTCAAACAGAAGTGTCAGAAATAGATATTATAAAAACTAAGCAAGTCAAAATAAAATAAAACAGAATATATGCAAAACTGGAAATAAAATAAATACAAAAAAATAAAAACAAACAAAAATAAAATAAAATAAAAATAAAATAAAATAAAATAAAAATCAAAAAGCTGCAAAAAGCTGCGGACGAAAGAAAAGCCGTGGAAAAGCCGTGAAAAATAAAAACAGAACAACAATGAAAACAAAGCGACTACTAAGTCGTGCTCCCTGGCAACAACGCCATTCTGATGAGCCGATGATCCGAGAGAATAAGGGAGATAGGTATCAATGGTCATTGCGACCTCAACCCCTCGAGTCAGACTCAACAAGAAAATCGAACCACCAAATAAAGCAAATAAATCAATGAAATCAAAAGCGGTCCTCGCTATTTATTTAACCTGGTATAGCGACCGAGGTCGGACACAAGGAGCACGAATTGGCCGAGACGGCCTACGAAGTAGTCTAAATTAAAATAAAAAGAAATGTGTTTTTGGTGGATTTTTATATCTTTTTAAAATTTTTCATATTTTTAATAAGAAAGAAAATATAAAAATCAAGGAAAAGCACTCAAACAACTATTTATAAAACACCACAAATAATGCTAGAAAAAATAAAATAAAATTATTTTATATTTTTTTATATTTTTAAGTGTTTTTGATGATTTTCTTAGAATTTTATGATTTCTAGTTGATTTTATAAAAATGAAAGGGATATTTACACCCATAACCCTGAGTAATCTCGTAATTACCCCAGGAACCCTGCGTAATCACGAATTACACCCAGAACCCCGAATACGTATTCCGTCTCACACCTATAACCTTCCGTTAGTTTCAACCATTAACTCAACCACATCATTGAGTTAACCTAACCTAACATCGATCAAATGGTTGATATTAAATCAAAAAGAAAAGAAAAAAGAAAGGGGATGCAGGATGGCGCGCGGGCAAGCTGGAGGGCGGTGAGGTTGATGCAAGGTGGCGACGGGGGTTACTGGATGTCTTTGTTGGAGGGAGCACATCGGGGAGGGGTAGGGGTTGGGGGAGGGGATGCAGAGGGGCGGAGCTGTTGCTGGAGGAGCTCAGCGGGGCTCGGGGCCTGTGCTAGAGATATCGGGAGGGGATGGTGGTGGTGTTGCGACGGGATGCAGTGGGCGAGAGCGGGGCTCGGGGCCTGTGCTGGAGATGTCGTGTGTGTGGGGGGGGGGGGTGCGACAGGATGCAGGGGGCGGGGGGGGGGGGGGGGACGGGGCTCGGGGCATGTGCTGGAGATATCGGGGGTGGGGGGGTGGGGGTTTCTTCCCCTTTTATTTCGATGAAGTCGAAACTTCACAGGCTGGAGGTGATGTCTTTCCATTAGTGGTCGGCCTCAACTACTGGGCGGTGGAGTCACGGGCAATGCAAGGCTCTCCACTTTATGGTGCGTGGCGGTTCGCGGAGTAGAAGAGGTGGTTGGAGTCTTGCTCGTAGCACAGGTAGTCGCTTGGGGGCACGATGAAGCTGCGCAGTGGGGATGCACGTGGAGGTCGACGGCGCCGGGACTGGGTTCAATGGGTGGCAGGGGGTGTTGCTGTCGGGCCCTGTGCTGGAGATGCCGGGGGGGTTGCGACGGGATGCAGGGGGCGAGAGGGGGCGACGGGGCTCGGGCCCTGTGCTGGAGATGCCGGGGGGGTTGCGACGGATGCAGGGGGCGACGGGGGCTCGTGGCCTGTGCTAGAGATGTCGTGGGCGGGAGGGGGGTTGCGACAGGATGTAGGGGGCGAGAGGGGGTGACGGGGGTTGGGTCTGGAGGGAGCACGGGGGCCTTTGCTGGAGATGTCGGGGGTTTGGGGGGGGCACGGGGGTCAGGTCTAGAGGGAGGTGGTGATGCGGGCCGGGGGGTTGCAACGGGGCTCGGGAGCCGTTGCGGGGGTGGAGGTGCCCTGCGCGAATCGTGACACAGGGTTGACCGGGGGGTTACTAGATGGCAGGGGGGATTTGCTCGAGAGGGCGCAGCGGAACGGCGGCGGGTGGGGGGGGGATGGGGGGTACGGTGCTCGGGGCCTTTGCTGCAGATGCGGGGGCGGATGCAGGGCGGCGTGCGGGGGAGCTCGTGGGCGGCGGCGGGGGGGATGCATGGTGGCGATGGGGGTCGAGGACGTTTGCTGGGAGGAGTACAGCGGGGAGGGGGGATCCAGGGAGCCTTTGCTGGAGGGAGGGCATGGGCAACGGGTGAGGGAGACGAAGACGAGGGTGGGGAGGTTTGCTGGAGAGCCGTACGCGACGTGGACGGGGGGGTCTTCACCGGGATGTAGGGGGTGACAGGGGCATTTGTTGAGAATGTGATTTTGTTATAGGGGTAAATTTGTCATTAGTAGATGGAATCTGTTAAAGTTAACGGCTTAAATGGATGGAAGTTGACACAGGGTTATGTAATGTAAGGGTTAAACATTATTCGGGGTTCTGGGTGTAATTCGTGATTACGCAGGGTTCCTGGGGTAATTACGAGATTACTCAGGGTTATGGGTGTAAATATCCCAAAATGAAAAAGGACAAAAATAGTGAAGTAATGTGCTATCAGATTTGAAAGGCTAATTAAAAATAAATAATTAGCCTATAAAAATCTGAGGGTAATTTTTATGAAAAGTAAAAATAAAAACTAAACTAAAGAGACAGAAATTGCATTTTTTGTTTTATATAATTTTTAATAATTTTTATAAGGTTTTTAGGGTTTTTAATTTTTATATGTTTTATAAATCCAAAAGACACAAAAATTGAACAGAAACTCAAAAACAACAAAACAAACAATTCCTATTTTTTTAGAATTTTTAGAAGAATTTTTATATTTTTAGTTGATTTTATATTTGAAACAGTAGTAAAAATGCATGTTTTTTATTTTTTAAAAATAAAAAAGAGCAAAAATGTTCCAAAAATTTAGTGAAATTTTTACACAGTGGCAGGAGCCATGTGTCCAAATTTCACTGGATTTGGATTTAATTTGATATTATATTTAATAAAAATAAAAGCTACAACAGCAAGGACCTAAGTGCAAAGAAACCTAGTTCAGGGGCCAAGCAGTAACAAGCGTAAAAAAGCACAGGGGCCCTTTTGCAAAAGTCCCACTACAACACGCGCAACACATGTGATTAGCAAACATAGGGGTATTTTTGTAATTCTTATTTATAAAATACCAAACAGTAACACCCCACAAGCACATGATGAAAAATGCAAAAGTTCCACTAACTAACGTGTCGAGGCACGTGTTCCATACATACAGGGACTAAATAGCAAATAAAATAAGCATAGGGTCCAAGGTGCAAATGTTCCAAATTAAAAACAACGACCAAAACTATTTACAGGAATAAACTGAAATATAAAAACCGAGGAGGGCCTAAGTGCAAATTACCCTCGTTATTAATGATCAACGGACGAAGGTGGCGCCACGTGGATGATCGGATGGTGTAAATGGTGGATGCCCCTTCGCTTGATTGACGCTCCAGATGTAGCCCTCAGATGGCTCTAACGCTGGAGAGCGCTCACGAATGGATGGCCACGATCAAAACTAGAGCTGGAGCTCGATCGGATGGTGGCTGGAGATCCTCCAAGAACAGGTCACCGGCGAACTTCACCGGCCCAATGCGTACGCTATGGACCTCCTCCGGTGCTGCCGAGACAGGGAAAAGGAGGGTCTCGGTCGTCCGCAACCTGTGAATGGCTCCGATGAGGACGGGATGCCCTGGAGGGTCCCGGCGGTGATGAAAGCATGGAGCACATGTGCTTCGACTGTTAAACCCCTAGATGGGGTCCTTCCTCGATGGGACCTGATAGAACGGAAGCTGGGTCGAGGGCATAGTGCCTCGACCTAGTTAGGGCGAAGGGTGTGGTCTGGTGAGTCGCGGCGTGGTCCTCCGGCGAGCGGCAACGGAGGAGGACCGAACTCCTAGTTCCGGGGTGAACCAGGGTGAACAAATTGGTGAAGAAGGTGGAACGAGGTCTCGTGAAGATGAAGCCGGGGTCGGATGGGTGATCGAAGCTACGGGGATTGGCCGGCGAAGGCCGGCGGTGCAAATCTGAAAAACCTAAAATTAAACGAAGCCAAACTGAATTTGACCTAGTGGGTGGCTGAGATCGTCTGGACTGGAGGTTGGGCACCTCCAGGTGTCATCGCCTCAATGGTTCGACGGGACCAGAGGTCTGGCTCGCCTGGTAGCCGAGCACGACGGTGTGGCTGCCGGATCAGTGGTTCCTGACGCTCGCATCCTCCCTGCGACTCTCCCTCACGCTGTTGTCACTTAGGCAAAGATGAGGAGCTCCTCGGTAGCGAAAGGGGGTGGCCAAAGATGCTTGAAATGGTGCGGCGGAGCTGAGATATATACAGGTGGAGATCCGATAGGAATGGAGTCGGGTAGGCAATTGTAGAGCACGGATCCCTAGGGAGATCCTCGGGCGTGGATCTCGGATGGATCGTTAATAATCGGAGCTCGGGGTTCGGATGGATGGTGGTCGGATCACGCCTGCAAAAATAGGAGAAGATCGAGTCGCAAGGCGGGTTCAGATTCTAAGTGGTCCAAGGGGGGGAGTTGACCAGGGGTCAACAATCCCCCATGGACCAATCAGAATCGAGGAATTATTGTAAATTCATTTAAAAATAATAAATGATTTTATTTGAAAATATTTCAATATGAAAAATGTTTATTTATTTTCAAAGTATTTTTAGTGATTTTTTTTATTTTTTTGAAAATAAATAATGTATTTACAATATAGTATTATTATATACAGGTATATATACCTATGTATTTTTAAATTTTATTTTTAATATTTTATTTATGTACATTTATTACCATTTTATATTTTATTTATTTACATCATAAAATATGGAATTTAAAAAGATTTTTACTTAATTTTTATTAAGTATTTCAGGGGTGAAATAAATACATCTTTTATTGTATGTACATGGTATATATACACTGATGAGAGAGAATCTATTTATTTTTATTTTTCTTTTTATTTTTCACATTTTTATTTTATTCTTATTTTACAAATATATACAAAATATGGGGATCACAAAAAATATTTTTATTTTTTAGAAAATAAATTATTTACATAAAGAGGGGTATTTACACCATGTTGAGTCACCCTATCTCTCGCTACTGATTTTATTTGCGGTCAGGCCCTTGTGGAGCCCTCCCTTGGGTTCAGGTCACTCAATATTTATTCTAAATATTTCCCCTCTTTTTCTTTATTTCTTTATTCTTTTATTTTTGCACAAAAACATGCTAATTATTATTTACATAATGCATGATTTTTGTCAATTTATTTTATTTACACAGATATACATTGTGTTTTGCACAGGTTTTTAGCTAAAATAAAAGAATAAAAGAGTGATGAATGAGGATTCATCACCTGGCCTACCATGGCCAAGGGTCAACACCGGGGGCTCTCGCCGTTGTCGCGCCTCAATCACTCCTCCCCCTGTCACGGGGAGGAGGGGGAGGAGCTGGGCGAAGCCCTACGTACAGGTAGATGTTTGTGGCCGGCGGAGGGGATGGTGTATTTAAGGGGCGAAGATGGCAGTTCCAGCGGAGGGGGTCATGACTTGCGAGGGGGGATATGGCGTGAGTGGAAGGGGATCGTGGAAGAAGTGACTTCTCGCGAGGATGAGGGATTAGTGGGGGAGGTCTTGGAGTGGTTAGTACTTGGAGATGGAGATCGTGGAGTCGCGGAGAAATGGAAGGGCGAGGGTGGTTCGCGAGCTTGAGAACGTGGAGAGAGGGCAGATCAGAGGTAGGGGATGACCTCGTGGCTGTTGGATCCAATGATCCAACGGCTACGAAGTGGGTGGTAACTGATGGTCAGGATAATATTGATGAGGCACGATCGCACGACGCAACCATTGCCACGTGGCGTACTGGAGGCGAAGCGCCAACAGACAGACATGATTAGATCAGGAGTGCGATCGGATGGTCCATATCGAGGGCATCAAAGAACGGTGGAGATGACGGGACGAGGGCGAGATTGAATGGCGCACAAAGCACCACGTGGCGGGCTATAGGCGAGGCGCTAATGGGCGGTGCAGATGTGATATGGGGATGATCAGACGGTGGGGGACAAAGCTTATGCGTGTAGGTAGTGGGACCATTGGATCAAGGGGATATCCAACGGTCAGGAAGCGAGGGTGGCAAAGGCAAAGGAGCTGGCCACGTGGCTCGACCAGAAAGAGCCACGTGGCCCAATAAGATTATAAAAGTTAGAAATTGGATTTTGAGGATCAAATGGTTGAATTTGGAAAAACTCAAAATATGAAAGTTGTAGATCTCGATGAGATCTACAAGTTTCATGTTGACTAAAATGGGAGATGAGGTCATTTAAAGATAGAATTTTTTTAAGGGTATTTTTACAGATAAAAATACATGATTTTTAATTTTGATATTTTTTTGTGATTTTTAATTTATTCAATGACTCTGATAATTACAAGACTTTATCTGATTTTTATTGGCACACATTTAAGTAAGGGGGTTAAAATAGGCAAATTAAGATGATGAAACCGAGTTTCATCATTGGGGTTCACACTTCAACAAGGGCGAAGACATATTATGATAGATTTTCAAGGAAATGAAGGAAAGTTTAGCAACATTATCATCATCCACGCATTAAAAAACATCCTTCTTCTATCCCCCCAAGATCGTCAACATGATGACATCTCATGATGTGGGAAAGGATCGATAACTCTGACTTGAGCGTCATTGGAAATCATATATCTAAAGTAGATATCATTGAAAAACAGTCACAAGACCTTGAAAAATTAAATGTTATCGAACATAAGATAAAATAGCTAGATAAGATGGATGAAATCATCGAACCTCTGCAGTTGGTTGGTCAGCACAATTTCATTATTATCAAATTTCTAGTGATGCATCCATATATCTGCATTTGAGCATACTTCTACTCCAACACAACAAAGTTCAGGAGCACCCTATGCCATTCAACATTTATATTACATGCAGACTCTAGATCAAGGATCGTAACAATAGACTCATACATATATGGTGTCGTATTATCCATACACTCCATACTATTCATAGCACAGTTTCCACCTCCACCTCAGATTCAGGATGTAAATGGCATTTTGAGCAACCAGGAGCATAGACAGACCCATCCTCCAGGGCCATCTCTGTTGGGTATAGATTTGATTCATGTCTAGCTTATTTAGATCGAGTACCTCAGAGATGCTACGGAGTTAATTTGGTACTCTCGTGGGTGAAGAGTCACTTTATGGTGACTAATGGAATTGTGTTGGGCCATGTCATCTTTAAGCAAGGCATGGAGGTCGACCCGATCAAGGTGGGTGTGATTTCCAGGCTAGATCCAACGACAACACTAAAGCAATTAAGGTCTTTCTTTAGGCATGTCAGATTTTATAGATGATTCATTAAGGACTTCAAAAAGATAGCCCGACTTTTAACTGAGCTTATAGGAAGGGAGACTGAGTTTATTGTAGGTGACAAGGTTCTCCAAACCTTCTATTAGCTTAAAGATTTGGTTACACAAGCACATGTTCTGCAACCACCGGATTGGTCTCTTCCTTTCGAGATTATGATATGGAGATGTATTACGGTAGAGAAGAGTGGATTGTTGTTTTCCATTCACTATGCTATCAAAACACTTTATGAAGCCCAAAAGAACTACACTGTTACAGAGAAAGAGATGCTAGCAGTTGTGTTTGCTTTGAAAAAATTCAGATCGTACCTACTTGGATCAAAAGTGGTTGTCTACACTAATCATTCTACCATATGATACTTACATGATAAGAAGGATGCCAAGCCTTGCCTTCTTTGTTGGATCATTATACTCTTGGACTTTGATTTGGAAATATGAGATAAACTTGGTGTCAAGAATATTGCGATAAATCACCTTTTCAGAATCATAGATGCGGAGACTCCATAGTAGTCAGTTCTACCGATTACAAAGACTTTCCCAGATGAGGCAATTCTATCTATCATCTCACTCCCATGGTATAATGATATTATGAACTATCTTGTCTCCAAGAAATTTCCAAAACATTGCCCAAAGTTAAAGGTTGACAAGTTTTTTTTGAGATACATTTTTACCAGTGGGAGGATATTTACCTATTTCGTAAGGTGCAGATTTTATCTACGGAAATGCATTTCTTAAGAGGAATATACCAATGTCTTTGATCATTGTCACAAATTAGAAACTGGAGGACACACTTATACCTTAAATTAAAATATATACTTTATAGAGATTTTTACCCAACAGACCCTATAATTTTTGTCAATTACCTCCACGAACTTTGAAATAACCTAATTCCTCTTTCAACCCTATAAACTTGCTAACCCTTACCCCACAGACTCTGTGGTTAATCCCCATCCATTTGCCCGTTAAATGTAACCAGATTCCGTTAAAAATATATGCATATTGCCCATTTTTGTTTAACAAATTTACAAAAGATGGCATCCATCCCCTTCCATCTCCCCTGCGTCGTCCCTGACCTCGCCCGTGCCACCCTCGACCCCCCTGTACCGTCGCCGACCTACACCTCCTTCAGGCCGCCGTCGACCCAAACTCCTTCAGGACACCGTCGACCTGCACCTCCTCTTCCCATCTCTGACCTCCTCCTATGTCTATCTGCGTGACGCCCACCTCCCCCGACCTCCTCCAGGACACCTCCTCCTCCCCTCCCAGACCTCCTCCAGGCCGTCGCCCACCTCCCTAACCTTGCCTCCTCCCCTCCCCGACCTCCTCTAGGCCGTCGCCCACCTCCCCGACCTCCTCCAAGCCGCCATCTCCTCTCCCCAACCTCCTCCAGGTCGACGCCCACCTCTCCGACCTCCTCTAGGTCACCGCCTCCTCCCCTTCCCGACCTCCTCCAAGCTGCTTCCCACCTCCCCAACCTCCACCTCCTCCCCTACCCAACCTCCTCGAGGCTGTCACCCACCTCCCCAATCTTGCTCCACCTCCAACTGCCTCCTCTAGGTCGTTCGCCCACCCCCATTGATTTCCACCATTTGGATGACCTTTTGGAAAGAACATGGAAGTGGAATATCCACCATTGGATTTCCTTTGGTTAGATTAACTCAAGGCTAACCCAAGCAATTGACTCAAATAAAGTTAAAACTAACGGCAGGGTCTGTGGAGGTAAGACTGAGCAAGTTTACAAAGTCAAGGGAGGAATTAGGTTGTTTCAAAGGTCGTGGATGTAATTGACAAAGATTATAGGTTTGTCGAGTAAAAATCTCATACTTATATGATTCCATTAAGGCTGGCCTACTTGAGGTATGAGCACTCTACCCTGATAAAATATGGCACAAACCAAATTGAGTATATAGTTACAAGCTAGAGGTAGGATAGGCGAGAGAGTGTTTGTATTTGTGTGTTCTCCATGAGAGAGAAGATCCTCTGCAGTACTATAGAGGTCTGCTGCAAAACCGTGGAGCACTCGAGCCGCTCGATCTTGATCGAGCGGCTCGCACGAATTCTCATGGTAAGGGCCTGCAAAAACACCAAATTCATACGGACTGCTCGATTAAGATCGAGCGGCTCGAGTGCTCCATGATTTTACAAAGGTCCTCTACAGTACTGCAGAGGATCTGCTTGCTCTCCATGACTACCTTCACATACTTTTGATGTGAATGCATGATTTGGATTTGTTCTACTTCATAACTATTTGATACACTGTTTGGATCGTTTACTTGCTAAGTCTTTGTAGACTTTGAGCCTTGAGTATGGTTTTGCACACTTTATTAGGTCAATTGGCTCATAGTAAACTTTGTGGCCTATTTAGATTGCAGGAATGTCATGAAGATAGATACTTTCTTTACAAATTTCATAAAAATAAGTTGATTAAAGAGCATGTGTAAAAGTTAATAAGGAGGATAAACCTTCACTATTTTTTATCATTTAGTCCCTAAGTTGTAATTTTATTCTTTCATTCTTGTAATCTGTTTATAAAAAGGTGATGTATTAGTGACAGATTTATGATATTAAATCATAATTGTGCTTTACTCTTGTTGTACTTAATGAGAACTACATGAATGCATCCTTGGATAATGAATGTGTGGCTTTCCTATATACATGTAATGATGATTCATCTTCAATGACGACTATAAGATCTTGGTTAAGCGATTGGGTGTCATGTACCTCGCCCGAGCCAGATCACCCTAGTTGTACTCGGGTTGCTTGGGCAGGAAGGGGCGTGGCAATATACATCTTTTTTTTCGATATGGCACAAATCTTGAATTACATCACATTCACTTACAATAAAGTTAGCAAAAAAAAAAAGAAACCACATAAAAATGTATATATCTAGCTAGCTAACGAGGACTTAAAATTAATCTCACATGTGTGAATTATACATGGAAAGATAGGAGAGGAAGGTGCTTGGAGTACAATATGCATGTAAGAATAGATGGGAGTGTGGAGAGCTGAGGTTAGGTAGACAAAATCCATCAACAAATAATGGCAGAGATCTACAGGAGAGGAGGAAATGTGGAAATGAGAAGGTGGGACGGTGGAGGGAGATTTTTAAAACAAAAAATATTTTTCATAATATGTGTGATAAAATCTACGAGGAATTCCATCCTTTTGTAATATACTTAGCAGGTTCCTTAGATATATCCTTCTTTTCCAACTGGACACCCCTTACTCATTATCTACCTGTGCTCTGAGACATCATGCATGACAAGTAGGAAAAGACTTTTTTTAGAATGAAGATCAAATTCATTCAACATAGAGCATAAAAGTGTAAGAGTACCTGCATTTTAAATTGTCACAGACCAAAAAAGGATAGAACTACACAAGCGCGGGCCGAATGTAGACCACCCAAAAAGACATGCACATATAATAGGCCGAGTTTATCATAAAGAGAAGTAGCATGATCTTAAATCTGGGAAAAGAACTGCTCTGGAGAGTTATTGTACTGATAGCAGATAATAGTGAATTTCTTGTGAGGATTAGAGTCATATTAGGATTGAGAATCCTAATGGGATTGGACTCCTAATCCTAATAGTAGTTGAGTTATATTCTATTTATACTCCTATTGGGAATAGGACTATGTGGTTGTATTTGGGCTATATAAAGAGGGGGTGGATTAGGTATGCAAACGAACAGATACGAATGCGAATTCAGATCATACCATAACCATATTCATTTTATATTACGAATACGAATATGAATACGAATGTTATACAAATGTAAAAAATCAAGATCCATATCCTCAAAATACGAACACGAATACGGATATGAATCTTTTACGAACGAATGGAATATCAAACGAATATTGCAAAAAAAATTATATAATAAAAGTGTACTTGATTATTTGGCAATCACTTCCGTATTACTTCCATATTATGAATTGAATCTGAAATTTAACTTAGTATGATACAATAATATAATAACGAATAATGCAGTAAAAGGGTTGATGGAAACAAATAAATATCTTGTAAAGTAATGATAAAATTTAAAGTTGCAGACATAAGGCAAAGTATAATACTTCTGATCACTTTTTTTCCTTCTTAAAGTATTTTTGAGCATCTTCCAAATTAGTACTCTCATTTCCAATGGATGGGTCCGTATTCATTATTTTTCTGCAAACAATGAACTTAACAATCAAGCAGGCACACATAACATTCCAATTTATTTAATCGCATTATAATTTTCTGTCTAAAATATCTTCTAATAAGTTCAACCATATTCTAATTCTTTCTAACAAAATATTCCATACACAAAAAAAATTACAAGAATATGAATTTAAGGTTTGTATCAGATCGGTTGCAAATGGAGGCGGAGGGTGGCAGGGGGGACGCCTTCCTTGACTTCCCGGAGGTGGTGGACGGCTGCAATGGGAGTGTAAGGGGGCGGCAATGGCGCAAGGGGCGGAAGAGGGCGCAAGGGGCGGCAATGGCAGGGCAGTGGCGCAAGGGGGCGGAACCGTCGGGGCGGAACGGGCGGCAGGGGCAGGACAGGAAGGGGACGGAAGGGGGCAGGCTGCGGCAGTGGCGCAAGGAGGGCGGAGGCCACCTGCAGGGGTGACAGAGGCGCAAGGGGACGTAACTGGCACTGCCATGCTAGGGGCGGAAGGGGGGCAGAAAGGGCGGCAGGGGCAGTGTCGCAGGACGTAAGTGGCACTGCCGCGCTAGGCGGGAGGGGCTGAGCGGAAGGGGGCGGAGGCTGGATGCAGGGGTGGCGGTCCTGGCGGAGGCCGGCCGTAAGGGGAGGGGGGAGACTCGAGACATTGCTTTCTTCGGTCTGAACCAAGGAATCAGTTAGATATGATGCAAAATGGATCTTGTTCCATCGTTGATCGTAGATTTTTTACTGGGAGAGAGGTCGGGGCTATGGGGTGGGGCGCGGCTGTGAAATTGTTTTGGGGAAGAGGAATAAACCCTAGGTAAATAACCCAATAACCCTAAAATAAGTAATGAATATTCGTATTCGTAACTGTATCCGTTATTTTTTTGTATCCGTATACGTATTCGTATTCGCTAATTAAAGATTCGTATTCGTATTCGTATCCGCAAAAAATTCATTTCAAATATTCATATTCGTATTCGTATTCGCATGTTTTAGAAAACAAGATCCATATCCTCTTAAAAACGAATACGAAAACAAACGAATACGAATATAACCGCATCCGTTTGCGTCCCTAGTGGAGGCATTGCCTCAACATCATTACCAGCAAGAACAATGTAACCCTTAGAGAAAAAGGAGGAGGGGAAGAGAATAGAGGAAGAGAGCGAGGGAATGGAAAGAGCTGTACTTGGTTTTCTTTTAGTGATCTTTCTTCTCCGGTGGTCGCGATAGTTGACCGACCATCGTTATATCTAGTTGTTCTTATTTTCATGTGCTTCTGCGATAGTAGTTGATTGCGCATTTGCAACCTTACCTACATCCACTTCCATATCTAGGGATCTGTATTCAAGAAGAGACGATATCGGTGGGTCGTGTTCCCATCAACTGGTATCAGAGCAAAGAGAAGATACCGCTTCCGTGCTCCTAACATTTCTTGCTCCCACACAAGGGTTTTAATGCGATCATTGGATTGATAAAATGGGATGCTTATGACAAGATCGCAAGATCTATTAAAAAGAATAAATTTGAACACTTAACATCAAAATAACCAAGAAAAGTCCAGAAACATCGCAAGAAGACTAAGAACCACTCTTGTAGGCCTGCTTTCATTGCCTCTCAATAGAAATTTATCATGCAAAGGAGATTAAATTCATATGAAATTTTCATGATGATATTGGAATACCTAGAAATGCCTTTCATTTTCCAAATCAACCATTAGAGAGATGTTGTTCTTCTTTTTGTCCTGCTAATGTTGGTCAGCATTGATGTTTGTTAATACAGTAGTGAAGGAATTCTTCATTTCAAAATGAAGTCGTGCCAATCCACATGAAATAAAGTATTTCAGTGAAGGAACAGTCTTTGGAGATATGCATTCACACAAGAAACATCGGTTGGAGGAGATATGGAATTTATAAAGGGCATCCTAAGTAACCAATTTATCGTCCAAGAGGAGCCATAGGAAGTAGATCATACCGATGACCAAACCTTTGGGTGAAAATGATGAGATCATACCACCATCAATGAAGCTGGGGCTATATTATTTTCTTTAAAATTTTCTATATACATTTGCCCAATCTTTGTTGGAAAGGAGAAAATATTGTCCCCTTCATTAAGAGATGCGACAAACAATTGCAACCTGCCTCTTAGTAAAGTGAGCACCACGCTCAATGCCATAAGCTCTGCATTCAATGCACATGAGCAAGCTTGGCAAGGACCTTGAACCTGTTGGAATTAACGTTATTGGGATATTCTGATGCAATTTGATGGTCAATATCAAGCTGTATTAATGTATCTTAATTTCTGTAATTCAATGCTTCAATCCTGTGGGGTGTTGTTTAGTCCCACATCGTGGAGAGTCAAAACTGACATTTGGTTTTTATATGGGAAGTCCTGAGACTTGTCTGGAAACAAACTAGAGAGGACTTTGGACCACCACACACGCATGCACGCCCGCGCGCCCGCGCCAGACCGGGTCGGGCATGGCCGCAGCTACAACGTGAAGACCGGGTCAGTTTTGTGTTCCGCCCATTTGAATTCTAAGGGACATGTCCCTTTATCCTCTCACGATACGTAACCGCTCGGACATCTTTAAGTATCTCTTAAAAGTCGTGGACGTGGGTTACAAACATACGGTTCTCATTCTCACCGCCTCTTCTCTCTCTCTCTCTTTCTCTCACGATCTCGGGCTTCATCTACAGAGGTGGCTTTTGAGGACGCTCAAGCACGGTGCGCACCATCGACGAGCGTGGACCGTCAGACCCTGGGAGCGACACGTCAAGGCCATGTGCATCGGTAAAGTAGGGGGCGATGTCTCTCTAAGGGGAGTCCTACAACATGACGCTTCGGTTGTGATCTCTAACTCTCCTTTTTATTTGTCACATTGCTTGTCGTGATATTTGTTTCCGGATTTTTCCCTTGCTATAATATGCATATGTTTTTAAAATAGATATTTTTCTTATCAATGATTATCAGGATACATACATACATTGCTTTTTTTCTGGAAACCTGTTGAAAATCATATTTATGTATGTGTGTTGATGATGTTTTCCTCAACAATCTTAGAGAGACAGATCTTTAACGAGATAAGAAAAATGTCAGATTTGAGGTTTCGGTCTATGTGGATTTTATTGGTATGCCAGAGAAATTCAGCGACCAAAATTTCAAGCGTTGGCAACAACGCATGAAAATCTGGCTTACCACGATTGGCCTGATTTCAATTCTGAAAACCGAATGCTCTAAGTTATCTAAATAGAATCCAGATCCAGACGCAGTTAAGATGGCGGATGCGTGGAAAGAACATGGCTGTCTGTGTCATGGGTGCATTCTTACTGCACTATCGAACGTTCTGTTCGATGTCTACAGCCCATCCACCAAGACTACTAAGGACATGTGAGAGGAACTGGATAAGAAATATAATATAGAGGATCTAGGTATTGAAAAATACTCGGTATCCAAGTTCCTGAAGTTTCAGATGACTGAGGGCAAATCGGTTTCTGAACAAGCTCATGAGTTTCTGTTATTGCTCCGTGGGTTAGCTGAGACGGAAATGAAACTTACTGAAAAGTTTCAGGTCAAGTCAATCATTGAGAAAATTCCAAAGTCCCAGGAAGATTTCGGGATGTCCCTAAAGCACAGGAAAGGGAAAATTTCTCTAGATGATTTAATGGTCTCAATAGCTATTGAAGAGGAGCATAGGAAACAAAAACCCAAGATTCCTGTTGACGTGAACCCTAAGGTCAATGTGTTAACCTCAAAGGGAAATAATGTTAAAGGAAAAAAATAAGAAACTGAAAGCCAAGGAAAAAATCCAGAAAAAAAAATCAAAGAACAAACCTTGCTGGCAGTGTGGACGGGTTGGATACTGGAAGAAGGATTGCCCTTCTCTAAAGACCAAAAAGAAGTCTACGGATGTCGTTACTCATGCTCTTGTGCTGACTGAGGGAGGCAGGCCCAGTGAGGGGTATGTCTCAGTGAACCCTTAGTAAACGAGCCTAATGAGTGGCTTGTTGAAACTGGTGCAAATGTACACATTTGTACTAACAGGACCTTCTTTGTGTCTTATCAGGCTTCAGCAAGTAGAACAATAATGATGGAGAACAGATCTGCAGCCAAGGTGCTTGGGTCTGGACGAGTTGAGCTGAGATTCTCAACTGGACGAGTTTGGACTTTACGCAGGGTGCTACACGTTCTTGACATCAAGAAGAATGTCTTGTCTGGTTCTTTATTAGTGAGAGAGGATTTTTCAATTAGACTTTAAATGTAACAAAATAGTTTTTCTGAGATATGGTGTTTTCTTAGGCAAAGGATATTTGGTTGATCATCATCTTTTATTTAGAATCAGATGTGACATTGATAGTTCTGTTAGTAATATTTCCGGTTTTGATTCCTCTACTTATGTTGTTTCAAATATTGAATCTACTGATTTATGGCATGCTAGGCTAGGACATGTGAATCTCAATTCTATGAAAAGAATGATGAAACTTGACATGATTTCTGATCATACTACAGACAAACTCACTAAATGTGGAATATGTGCTCAAGCTAAGTTGCCTAGAAAGTTTTTTCATTCTGTGAATAGAAAAACTGAAATTCTGGACTTAGTACATTCTGATATTTATGAGTTTGGTAGCGTGATGACTAGAGATAACAAAAGATATTTTATCACCTTCATAGATGATAGCAGTAGATACTGTTATGTTTATCTGCTTAAAACTAAGGATGAAGCCTTAGAAAAGTTTCTTATCTTTAAGAATGAAGCAGAAACACAAGTCAGAAAAATAATTAGACGTCTAAGGTCAGATATGGGTGGTGAATACACATCTAAGATATTTGATGAACAACGCAAATTATTTAACGTAGTTCATGAGGTCACTGCACCATATTCACCACAGTCCAATGGAATAGCAGAACGAAAGAATAGGATCCTAATTGATATGATCAATGCACTTTTACAAAGTTCCGGGATACCATCTTACATGTGGGGGGAGGCTTTGAATACGACCTGCCATATTCTGAATAGAATTCCCCTAAGACATAAAGATAAGAGTCCACTTGAACTTTGGAGAAATAGGAAACCAAGCCTAAAATATCCCATGGTGTGGGGATGCTTGACTAAGGTCTTAGTCCCAGAATACAAGAGAAAGAAGCTTAGACCTAAAATAATTGACGCGGTCTTCTTGGGATATCTGGAAAATAGTTATGCTTATCGATTCTTAGTAATTCGATCTGAGATCACGGGTATAGATACTAATACTATTGTTGAACTTCGTGATGCTATCTTTTTCGAGGATATTTTTCCAATGAAAAAGGAATTCCTAATAATCTGACTAGTGACGTAGCCTCCACATCTGGTTCTATTCCACAACAAATAGAAAAGATGTCAAATGTGGGGGCTACCTCTTCTGAACCAAATGAATTTTTAGAGGATGCTGAACCTAGATGAAGTAAGAGGCCTAGGATTGCCAAGGATTTAGGTAGCGACTTTGTCTCCTACCAAATCGAGGGTGATCCTCCCACGTACAAGGATGCCATGGCTTTTACTGAAGCAAGTCATTGGAAGGATGCTATTAAATCTGAAATGGATCCGATCATTTCAAATGGCATGTGAGAATTGGTTGACCTACCTCCAGGGTGTTCCACCATAGGAAACAAATGGGTATTCAGAAGGAAACTTAAACCGGACAGATCCATAGAAAAATATAAGGCAAGACTTGTAGCCAAAGATTTCAAGCAGAAGAAGGTATTGATTATTTTGATTCATATTCTCCTGTTACTAGGATGACTACGATTCAGATGCTCATTGCGTTGGCCTCCATACATGATCTCACAATTCATCAAATGGATGTGAAGACTGCCTTTTTATATGGCGATCTTGAGTAGAAGATCTATATGGACAAACCTGAGGGATTCGTAGCATCTGGTAATGAAAGAAAGGTATGCAAGCTTGTAAAATCTCTTTATGGACTAAAACAAGCTCTGAAACAGTGGCATGACATGTTTGATAAAACTATCCAATCTTATGGTTTTATTGTTCATGAATCCAATAAATGTGTCTACTCTATGATTAAAGGTGATATGTTTGTTGTCTTGTTCCTATATGTAGATGATATTTTGATATTTGGATCAAACATAAGAATAGTGGAAGAAACCAAGAGTTTCTTGAGTAGTAAGTTTGAGATGAAGGACTTAGGATTTACAAATGTGATTTTGGGGCTCAAACTGATTAGATATATTAATGGGATAGATGTGTCTTAGTCACATTATACTGAGAAAGTTCTTGAAAAATTTGGCTATCAGAGATGTAAATATGTATGCACTCCTTATGATTCATCTAAACCCCTCTACAAGAACAAGAGTGGAGTACTTGTAACACAACTACGATATTCTCATATTATAGGAAGCTTGATGTATCTTGTGAACTGTACTCGACCTGATATTTCATTCACGGTTCCAAAGTTGAGTAGATATACAAGCTATCCTGACCATACTCATTGGGAGGCTTTTGGATCGAGTGTTAAAGTACCTTAAGTGTACTGCACTTCTTAGACTGCATTATGGTAAATATGCTCCTGTCTTAGAAGGATATAGTGATGCAAGTTGGATAGGTAAAATGGAGGACTCCGGGAGTAACGGTGTAACTGGGTATGTATTTACCCTTGGAGGTAGTGCAGTCTCCTGGAGATCTGTGAAACAAACCATCTTGGCTCGGTCTACTTTTGAGGCAGAGCTGTGTGCTTTGGACACAATAGGAATAGAGGCTGAATGACTTAGGGATCATCTCTCTGAGATGACCATGGTGAGTAAGCCGACACCGGTAATTTCTTTACATTGTGATAGCATGACTACTATTGCAAAGGTAAAGAGTTCAAAGTACAATCAGAAAACTAGAAGACATATCCAAGTTAGACTTAAGTCTATTAGGGATTTGGTATCTTCTGGAGTGAGTGCCGTGGAATTTGTTGGTACCAAAGATAACACGTCAGATCCACTTACAAAGGGAGTTGATATATCTTCCAAAAATCTAGACTTGGGATGGGGTTGAAACCCACTGAGAGTTTACCCGCAGTAGCAACCAAACCTAAATGAGTGGAGATCCTACAAAATAGGTTCAATGGGAAAACAAGCTGTAAGGAGAACTGGTTGTCACTCATTATGCAATACTTGGCATGTGAGTCCTATCCCTGAAAAGTCGAGTGCCTGAAAGCTGTAGGAAAAGGTTGAGCATCATGCTCTTAATGAATTCAAGCTTTTATAAGCAGGATGTGAGCAGTGCATCCTTAGAGAATGCCACCTATATGAGTATTTCTGTGGGCTGCAGATAAAGGATGAGGGTTTATCCTTGATATACTCATGAATCAGGGAATGGTGCATGTGCATTAGTAGCACCAAAATAAGATTGTCACCATATGCTTCACTCAGTTGTTACCACTCAATACCATTGCATTGCATTAAAGGATTAAAGTTTAAGACTTAGTTCACTTTATTCATGTGATGGTGAAAGGGAATAACTCGGGTAAAGGTTCAAACTGGAAGGTACCTTTACTGAAAGCATAGTGTGGAAACTCAAGATTTTTGGCTATTCGTGTTTCAACAGTAAATTCGTGGGAAATTCTTGGAATTAACGTTGTTGGGATATTTTGATGCAATTTGATGGTCAATATCAAGTTGTATTAATGTATCTCAATTCCTAGAATTCAATGTTTCAATCCTGTGGGGTGTTGTTTAGTCCCACACCGTAGAGAGTTAAAACTGGCACTTGAGTTTTATATGGGAAAACCTGAGACTAGTCTGGAAACAGACTAGAGAGGACTTTGGATCACCACACACGCGCACACGTGCGCGTGCCCGCCTGCGCTGCGCCACGTCGGGTCGAGTCGGGCGTGGGCATGGACGCGGTTGCGGCTGCGGCGTGACGTGATGTGGCATGAAGACCAGGTCAGTTTTGTTTAACCGCCCGTTTGAATTCCAAGGGACGTGTCCCTTTATCCTCTCACAATACGTAACCACGCAGACGTCTTTAAGTATCTCTTAAAAGTCGTGGGTGTGGGTTACGAACATATGGTTCTCATTCTCACCGCCTCTTCTCTCCCTCTCACGATCCCGGGCTTCGTCTACGGAGGTGACTTTCAAGGACGCTCAAGTACGGTGCGCATCGTTGACGAGTCGCTAGATACGATGTTTAATTTGTATTCGTTGTAATACGTGTACTTAGCGATTCGGTCAGAACCGAGAGAAGATCTCCGTGAAGAGTGTCTCGGCTTTAATTTATATCCCGGGCAAGTCCGGGGTCGAACTCAGGGAGGCAAAGGAACAACTTGGGTTTAATTCAAAATTTAAGATCTAGATTTTCAATGCGGTATTTTTTTAGATTTTTTAATGCAAAAAGAAATACCTATGCAAGATGCGGTTGAATCAAGACATTAAGAAAACACAAACAAGGCCAAATTTTAATATCAAATTAGTCCAATTTAGCCCAATTATATTTTTTCTGAAGTCTTAATCCAGTGGGGAACACAAAACACATTTTTTGTATTTTATTAGGTTTAAAACGCAACAATGAAAAATGCACACTTTTTATGGGTTTTTTCACAATTTATCACACAAACAGTAAGCAAAAATTATGAAAAAATTACTGGAATTAAAACATGATGCAAGGAAGCTACGTAACTTTTTTGGAATTTTTTGACAAGTTATGATTTTTTTTGGATTTTTTAGTTAAAATAGAGTGACAGTGAGTAAATAATTCCTAATTAATCCACATTATCAAATTAATCAACTTGCAAATTATCTCAAGTAGATATTTTTATGAAGAATCCAGGAGATTTGAAATTTTGCAAAAAGGATATACTAGGATTTAATTAAAAATCAAATACTAATTTCACTCTATAATTTATTTCAGGCACAAGACAACTCCAATTTGATTGAAATTTGGATAGTAAATTAATCGCTCTTCAAGGCATCTCATATATTTTTTGTGGAATCTTTAAAGCAACCATGCGTGAGATTTAATTTTAAGAGCACGGAATGGGTAAAATATGCTAAATTTTAGTTTAACATTTTTAATTAATTACCCAACTACCATAAAAATACAAATAAATACTCACATGACAGAGGATAAGTTTCTCAACATAAAAACATTTTTTATTGCATAAAATGATGCAAAGGAGAGGTCCAAATTAAAGCATGAACACAGGGGTCTTTGTGCAAACTCAGAAACTAGAATTATAAAGCAACTTATGTACAGGGACTATTGTGCAATTAAAGAAACATGAAATATATACAATGTAATTTTTACATTAAAAATGAGAAAAGGAAAGACCTTCTCCTTCTTTGTTCTTGCAGGAGGAGGACCCAACTGGGGAAGTGGTCGGTGGCCTTCGTCGGCGGAGATGCTCGCGGCCGTGCACGCTAGAGAGTCGTCGGAGTGCGGCGCCGGTAGGAGATCGGAGGAGGCGGGCGGAGGGGCGGCGGTTCTGGAGAGCTGCGGGTGGCGCGCGCAGCTCTGTGCTGCGGGGGGGAGGAGATGGCCGGGCGGCGCGGAGCCGCGGGAGGAGGGGCTGCGGCGCCGCTCGCTTGGAGCTGGGGGCGGCGCGGGTGGCTCGCACCGGTGGCTGGAGGAGAGGACGGCCCGCAGCCGCTCTCGGCGGTGGAAAAGGGAGGGGGCGGCGGCGGTGCCTGTTGCTTCCCTCCTGTGTTGTTTTTTTTATTATTTATTTATTTTTTTTGCTTTTGCTGTGATTTTTTTGGGTTAGTTTTTTTAATTTTTTTTAATTTGATTTAAACAAGGAATGCAAATGGAAATGAAAATGAAGGGGGAAAAATGATATGGTGATAATATGCAGAGTAGAACAAATAGGGAATGGTGGTGATATGATGTGCTAAAAAAATTACAAAAATGACAATATGATAAAATGAGATGAAAAATTACCTACGATGGACGCGGGTGCCTATGGAGTGCTCACGAGAGTACGGTCTTCGCTCAAATCGCCGGCGTGCGATGAGCTCGAGCAGCGCGCGGGTTGCGGCTGCGATGTTGGCCAAAAAGCCAACGGATCACACCGGAGAGAGGGCCGTCGTCGCTCGACCGCGGTTGCGTCGCTGTCACCGATTCAACTCAGGGAACTAGGCTCTCCTCACATAAAGATGGATCAAAGGCAAAAATGAGGAGAATGGCATGTATATAAAGAAGAAGAAAAATGGAAGTTAGAATTAAGATGGAGTGGGATAGAGGTTAATAAAATGGTGGAGTTGGATTAGAAGTTAGAAAATATGGTGGAGTAATGGAGTTGAATTGGTGGTTATTGTAGAGAATGTAAAATAAAATAAATAAATAAATAAAATAAAGTTGTCTACTTTAATTACAATAGAATAAAAAAGAATAAAATAGATAGTGGACAATTTACAAGGGAAGACAAACAACATGTACACATTTTTTTTACTTTTATAATATGTAATTTTTTATCTTTTTAATAAGAGGTATTTACAACGGAAAAATACAATAAAATACTACAATTAAAATACAACACAAATATGATTTTTTTTATTTTTAATAATTAAGAAAGATACAATAAAAAATGAAGAAAGCATGAATATATACATAATGTACAATGTACATCTAGGTCCCAAAACCCAATTTTTGCAAATGAGCTCCGATTTTAATGAAACCACTTTCATTGGATAGATAATTTTCTAACTTGAACTTTAAAAGTGAGTTTGGTGAATTTGGAGTTCATACGGAGTGGGAATTTAGCTTGGAAGTTGTACTTTACGGCTTTTTCTCTTTGGGATCTAGGAGCATTTATTTGAGTTGAAATTTGTTTTGTATTTTTGTATTTTTATATACATTTTTGTAAACAAGTTAGAGAAAGAATTAGGTAAAAAGGAGTTGAAATGAAATTATTAAAAATACATGAAGTTTTGGGCTATTTACAAGTGAAAAACTCCTTTAATTTGCGGCTTTTTTAGTGTTAATTTATTTTGTACAATCTAATATATAATAATTAGTGTGTTTTATTTACAAGAGTTATTTTGTCAATTTATTGATTTTATGGACATTTATTTGGGATTTTACTTGAGGATTTTGCTAAGATCAAGATATTAAGATGATGAATCGTGGATTCATCACCCCCCTATACTTAAACTTTGCTAGTCCTCGAGCAAATAAAGAATGAATAAGTTGGTTTAACCCCTGACTGTGCATGTGAATACAAGACTTGATCCGTTCAAGAACTCTCGGTTTTAGAGATCCTAAAATTCTAAGCTGAACCAAGCTCTAGTCAAAAGGTACCCAATTCCCCTAATCATCAGACTCTCTCTATATACATATATAGTAGGGATATGACTTTAAGTGTTGACTGCAGTTACAAGAGTAGAGTCGCAATGTCACCCAAGGTTCCAGTCCAAGAGACTCTCCTATGGACTCGATCCTCAACACTAGGGAATAAATCATTTCTTGCATCCAATCCACCGTCTCTTTAGTTGTCAGACTTAAAAGTGTAGATGGAAGGCCAGTTGATGGAGGGCATAGGATTGTGTCATTTCTTCTCTCCCTCTCATTGGAACAAGGATCCTCTCGAGTGCCTTATTACTCAACGCATTTTTTTGGTGTTGATCAGTGCGTCCGTCAAGAGAAGTTGGAGCCGTCTGAACTTGTTTTCCTGGGAGTACACCAGGGTGTGCCTTTTTTGAGTACCTATCGTACCTTCTACACCCAGACTTGTAGCATTTACGATGCAGAGCCCTTTTTTGGTGCAAGCCCGACTCCTGGTCCTAATAGTGGTGGTCCAAGTGGACACTTTGAAATGGTTGGGAGCGCTCGCCTTCGGTGGAAGCTCTTTTGATAATTGACTTTGTAGAATGAGAGCTTTTCTTTGACATTTCATTGCTTTGTAGTATTTTTGGCTTGCTCCACTGCTTTTACCAAGAGTTGGCGTACACTGATCAACATTTTTTTTATTTTATCACACCCTGGCACATAGGTAAATATCAAGAGATAGTACAAGAACCATGTTCTCATAATGGCTAAATGTCCTGACACTCAGGTTTCATGAAGCCTTCATTTATTTTATCCCATCCTCGAGCATCATTAAATCAAGTCCAAACTCAAATCCCTCATCCCAGTTCCTCAAGTGAAATTACAACTCATCTCATCATAACTGCAGTCGTGTATGTGAGGTGCTGATCATATTCTTTAAGGTAGAGACTAAGCATGCAATATAGCACACAAATTTTTCAAACTAGGGAAATGTGAATAATTAAGTCAAAGACCCTAATGACTAAGGCTGGTTAACTCAAAATCTCAAGACCTCATAAACCAAGTGTTCTTGATCATCACTAGTCTTGTGTGAAAGTGAATTGTGTCAGGGATTAAACCAACTTATTAGTTAGTTTTTTTTTAGTTTTTTTTATTCATTTTTTTAAAGTTTTTTTAGAAAAAGTTTTTTTTTGGACAAACAAAGAAGAAGAAATTTTTTTTTGGAAAAGTTTTGCTTTTTTTTCAAGAGTTTTTTTTTGTTTTGAAAAAAAAATAGGTAAATAAGAAAAGACTTTTTTTTTTGAAAAAGTTTTTTTTAGCAAATAAGGAAAAAAAATTTTTTTAGTAAAAAGTTTTGTTTTGTTTTTTTATTTTTTTAACCCACCCCATAATTATTGTATAGTATATACAAAAATACGTGAAAGTACGGGGTATGGGTAAAGTATATATGTAATATATACACGCCCCCCTATACTTAGCTTGTGCTATGTCCTCATGGCACTAGGTGACAAAAAGACATAGCTCGTACTAAGCGTAGGAAAGCTAAAATAATAAAAAAATATAGAAGTCGATCCGCCCCCTATACTTAGGCTCTGGTCAGCCTAAGTGTAGAAGAAGAGCAAAAATGGGGCGGACGAGGTCAAGAGGAGAAATGATTAGTAAATACACACGGCGGGCATCGGTCCTCCCTATACTTAGGCTATGGTCAGCCTAAGTATAGGACAAGAGTAAGTGTGAGAACCGATGTGATCTCGAGAATATACAAAGAAGGGAGAATATGTACAAGAGTGATTGAATCTTCTAAGATGTTGAATCTTGATGCTGCATCTTCATAAAGAGTAATACGATGTATCTGCTCTGTGCTCACTCTGTATGAAGTTGATGACCTCGACTTGGACTAACTGCTCTTTCGAATCAACAAAATGCTTCAACAATTGTCCGTTCACCACATGAGATTGTGCACCATCTGTGAGATCAGCTATCTCTACACTTCCATTATCGTGCACTTTCTTTACCACAAAGGGACCCGTCCATTTAGATTTGACCTTCCCATGGAACATCTTCAACCTGGCATTGAACAACCATACCTTTTGTCCAGGGACAAAGTCTTTGCACCTAATGTGCTGATCATGCCATCTCTTTACTTTGTCCTTATAAATCAAACTGTTGTCATATGCCCTGTTTCGGATTTCCACGAGCTCGTTCAAGTTCAAGTCTCGGCAAAGCTTCCCTAGGTGACAACTCCAATTAATCTTCTTAATTGCCCATTCGGATTTATGAATCAATTCTGCGGGCAAATGGCATGACTTGCCATAGATCATTCTAAATGGTGAAGTACCCAATGGTGTCTTGTAGGCTGTCCTATAGGCCCACAGAACTTGGTCCAAAAGTTGAGACCAGTTCTTCCTATCGGAACGAACCAATTTCTGCAAAATACTCCTCACCTCTCTGTTCGAAACCTCTGCCATGCCGTTGGACTGTGGGTGGTAAGGACTAGTAACTCTATGATCAAATCCATAGTCCTTAGCTAAAGATCTCATGTCTCGGTTCACAAAGTGGCTACCCCCATCAGATATCAAAACTTTTGGCATCCCGAACCTAGCAATAATATGGTCTCTCACAAACTTACAGACAGTCTTTCTGTCTGCGGTTCGGGTTGGGATAGCCTCCACCCACCTGGATAAATAATCAACCGCCAACAATATGTACTCATGTCCTTGGCTGTTGGGAAAGGGACCCATAAAATCTATGCCCCATGCGTCAAAAACATCACAAATAATCATCGGTTGCATGGACATCTCATCTCTCTGTCCAACTGTCCCTCCCATCCTTTGACAGATTGGGCAGGACCGTACAAAATCAATGGCATCTCTAAACAAGGTCGGCCAATATAATCCCCATTGAAGTACTTTGTGAGGGGGTTCTCTTTCCCGAATGGTGTCCTCCAGCCTCAAGTGAATGACAATATGTGAGGACACTCTGGTATTCCTCCTGAGGAATACACCTTCTCCAAACACAATTCGGTCCTTCGAAGAAAAGGAAAGGATCGTCCCAGTGGTATCTCCTCGAATCCGACTTCAGTCGATCAATGCTGCTCCTAGTCCAACCATGGGGAACCTGCTTGGAGACAAGATAGTTCACCATGTTGGCATACCACGGGAGGGAGTCAATAACACAAATTGACTCATCTGGGAAGGTCTCTCTAATCCGCTCATGATCAGGAGAATCCTTAAGTTTAATCCGAGAAAGGTGATCAGCCACAACATTCTTCACTCCAGGTTTATCTTTAATCTCCAAATCAAATTCCTGGAGGAGTAAAATCCACCTAGGAAGACGCGCCTTCGCGTCCTTCTTTTCCATTAAGTATCGAATGGCTGTGTGATCAGTATAAATTGTCACCTTAGAGCCCAAAATATATGATCTGAACTTCTCGAGGGCCCATACTACCGCGAGCATTTCCTTTTCAGTCACTGTATAATTTTTCTGTGTAGGATCTAAAACTTTGCTCGTATAGTGAATCGCAAACGGAATCCCCTCTCGTCGTTGTCCTAACACAACTCCTATAGCAAAATCTGAAGCGTCAGTCATGATCTCAAAGGGGAGAGACCAGTCAGGAGCTTGTAGGATAGGCGAGGCACAAATCTTCCTCTTCAAGAGCTCAAAGGCCTCTAGACACCTGTGATCTACAACGAACTCTATGTCTTTCCCTAAGAGCTCAGTCAGTGGGCGGGCGATCTTTGAAAAATCCTGAATGAATCTCCTATAGAATCCAACATGCCCTAAAAATGACCGCACTGACTTTACGTTGGTAGGTGGATCGAGTTTCTTGATCACCTCCACCTTGGCAGGGTTAACCTCCATTCCCCTTTTGGAGATGACATGCCCCAACACGATACCCTCCGTCACCATAAAGTGACTCTTCTCCCAGGAGAGTACCAGATTCACCTCTCTACACCTCGTGAGGACTCGGTCCAAGTGCGCTAAACATGTATCAAAAGAATCACCATGGACCGAGAAGTCGTCCATGAATACTTCCAGGAAATCTCCCACCATCTCGGCAAATATGGCTATCATGCACCGCTGAAATGTGACCGGGGCATTGCAGAGCCCGAATGGCATGCTCCTGAAAGCATAAGTGCCGAATGGACATGTGAATGTGGTCTTTTCCTGGTCCTCAGGGGCTATGGCCACCTGGTTGTAGCCTGAGTACCCGTCAAGAAAACTGAAGAACTCTTTCCCTGCGAGTCTCTCCAAGATCTGATCAATAAAAGGCAAGGGAAAGTGATCTTTCTTGGTCGCAGCATTCAGGCGCCTGAAGTCGACACAGACGCGCCACGACGTGGGTACTCGTGTCGCGATCTCTACCCCCTCCTCGTTGGTGACCATCTGAATTCCCGACTTCTTCGGGACAACATGAAGTGGGGCCACCCACTTGGAGTCAGAAATAGGGTATATAAACCCTGCCTTGCACCATTTCTCAATTTCATTCTTCACCACTTCCCGTAGATTGGGGTTAAGTCTCCTTTGGAACTCACGGGAAGGTCTCACATTATCCTCAGTAAAAATGTGGTGCGAGCAGAGCGCGGGGTTGATGCCCACGAGATCTGACACTGTCCAGCCTATTGCTTTGCGGTTCCTCTCTAAGACCTCTAACAACCTAGACTCCTGTTCTAAAGTCAAGTCTGAGCTAATGATGACATGATATCTCTCTTTGGGTCCCGCAAGAAAGGCATACTTAAGTGTAGGAGGTAGTGATTTCAGTTCTGGCAATGTGGTATCATCAAGCAGATCTGCCTGAACTGAATCTGAATCCGGTTCCGTGCTGCATGAAGGTGGGCTAAACTGAGTAGTACTCGCCACCAAATCAGAAGTATCGGGAGTCGGATCGTCAAAATTATCCAAACAATCGGCAAAAACCACGTCCGACTCGTCATCTATGTCCCATGATTGTTCCGAGGAGGATGGAACTGACAGATCCGGATGGATCTCTAAGTCATCATGAGAATAGGTTGATGCATCTCTAGCAAGATCAGACAACACCTGGCAAACTGCATCATGCACTATATCCTCTCCAGATGAAAGGGTCTCGTTCTGTCTTGAAGGAATCTGTCCCCAAATCCCAACTGTGCTAATCATACTGCAATCTGCCTCTGAAGATGAGTACTCTGTGCTACTCTCTGAATCGGGTCGCTGACACTTGGTTTGCTTCATCTCAAGGTTCACTTCTCTGCCTGGAGAACGGAACTTCATCATTCCTGTACCATAATCGAAAGCTGCGCCTGCGGTCCTAAGGAAGGGTCGCCTGAGAATGATCTGAGATTCTCTCCAATGATTGGGGGTCTCCATGTCCAAGACTGTGAAGTCCACCTGATAGTTCTGGCCCTCAATCGAGATAACGATGTTCTTCACTTATTCCTTAGGTCTCTTCACTGAACGATCTGCGAATTGGAGTAAAGCTCTAGATTTGCGAAGTGGTCCCAACTCCAATTTCTGATATAATGCTAAGGGAAGTAAGTTGATCGAAGAACCGTTATCTAAGAGTGTGCGTGCAAACGCAATGTCGTCAATACGACTCTCCACATAGTGAGCACCCATGTCTCTCTTTTTCTTTGGCAAAGTCTGATTCTTGAGACAATAGGTTGTGGCTACTGATAAGACATGTGTCTTTATATTTCGGTTATCTTTCTTCCTGCTAACCCTTCTAGGTGTGCATCTCACCTTAAGGTATTTTTGGAAGGCAGGATGGTTAGCCACATATTCATCAAATAGCACCTTAACTGTGATGTTTTCTTTACAAAACCGTGCCATATCGGGGTCATCTTTCTGAATCTTTTTGATGCGCTTTCCTGCCATAAGAGCACGGGGGAAAGGGATTGAAGCTAGGGAAACAGAGGATGAAGAATCGGAATCATGAACTGAAAGTTCATTCTTTGACTTAACGGAAACAGAGTTCTTCATACAAGAATCTTTTTGATGCAACATGGACTCAAAGTCTAAACTATCTACTACAGGTTGTGGAATAGAAGCTGGAGTGGTATCCGCCACAACCGGAGATGCAAGGTCCTCTGTAGACTCAGAAGAATATCCATGCTGACAATGCTGCATACGTGCTCTCCTCCTCCTCTCGGCTCCCTGAGTAGAAATCCTCGAATGGTGCTGATGGGGCTCTGAAATATGATGCCTCTCCTCCTCGTCCTCTGAAGACTCCTCAGGTAGAGCTCCAGAGATGCCCCTCCTCGTGTCCCTCGCCCGGTCAGGTACGACCACGGTCCTTCCGCTCCTGAGTGACATGTAGTTAGCCTCGTCACACGAAAGAATCTCATGTTCAGATTTAGGAGATACTGAATAGTATACCTGACCAAAGTGTTGCTGAGAACTAGAACGGTTCAGGCTATTTGGGTTAGCCTGAACTTGGGCTGGGATAGAGGTAGAGGGTGCAGTCTGCTCGTCTCGCCATCTGGACAGGCGGTTGACATCCACCCGTAAGTCCTGAACCTCGTTCCTATAGGAATGTAGCTCGTCGAGTATCTGCTGCTGAATATCCATGGGACTAGACGATGAAGGAAGTGGATAAGACTGGGAAGAAGAATGGGAAGACTGGCCCTGCTGCTGCTGCTGTTGGGGTTGCGGGCCCTGTTGGCCCGTCTGGTACTGGCCATGTCGGCCATACTGCTGGTGCTGCTGCCTCTGCTACTGGGCTGGATGGAATCCAGGGCTCTGCTGTGACGGATGTGGTGCGGAGGTGAATGCGGTGTTGTGAAAGGTCGGGGGACGCTGATAGGTATGTCGGTCTCCCGTACTTCCCTGCCTGGCAGGGTCCTGAGTATACCATATCCCATTCACCTCCCAAACTGGTGGAGGCTCCTCCTGGACTGTCTCTGCTACTGGAGGTGGCTGCTGGAAAGAGTGGGTGTAGGATTGGTCCTGCTCCCACGGCTGGGGTTTCCCTGACACCAACTGCTCCTGAACATGGTGAACTAGGTAAATGGGAGCAGCGGGTGCAGTCACGGCAGGTATCTTTATCTTAGATACCTTCTCAGTCAACTCCTCCATCTGTTTTGGAAGTTTGGAGACGCTCCGGTCTAACTCATCTATCCTCCTGTCGATCCTCTCGACTACAGTAAGCTTGTCAGCCAGAAGTCCCATGCTAGGGATCACATCCTGAGAGAGATATACTACAGTTGGTTTCCCCACTCCAAGTGAGAGTGAACTGGGGGATGGTGTATAGGCCCTGCTGGCCTGCTCACTAAACCCTGCATCTCAGGGTTGAGACCAGTGAAGAAGGATTGGACCAAGATGTTGTCATCTAATCCATGACACGGACACTTTTGCAGGATGTCCTTGAATCTTTCCCAAGCATCACAGAAGGCTTTACGGGGTAACTGGGAAAAACTCGTAATTCGCGTCCTCATCATGTTAGTACTACTCAACGGGTAGAACTTCTTTAGGAATAGGTCCTTGAACTGGGCATAAGTGGTGATGATGATTCCAAAATTCTTCACCCAGTAATCGGCTTTTCCACCCAAGGCAAATGGAAGGGCTTTGAGCCTAATATAATTCTGGCTAACATTATTATGTTTGAGGTTAGCACAGATGAGCTCAAAGTCCCTTAGGAATGCATATGGCTCCTCAGAACCATTCCCATCAAAATGTAGCAGCAGGTTCAGAAAGTGCGGCTTCAACTCAAAGTCAACAGTGGGTTCAGCCGGACTCAAGTAATTATAAATTTGATATTGTCCGGGGTTGTATGCCGCATCCATTGGTAGTTGGACCCCAACATTTAACTGTCCCAACTGAGCTCTCAGTAATGCTTGTTGTTTCTCAGATGCAGCTAATCGAGCAAGTATCATTTTCATCGGGTCTTCATGGTTCTCTTCTTCCTCTTCTTTCTTCTTCGGCATTTTACTTGAATCTTCTTTATGTCCTGAATCAGCAAGGTGTTCTGGATTAGAAGAGGATTTATGAATCAAGATATTCTCACCAAGGCTTCCTCGGTGAGGTGGGAAGAGAGAAAGGGAATGGTTTGAGAGTAACCATCCCGAGAGTGAGTGATCCTGGGCTCAAGAGGGTCATGAGTCCAGGTTGGTCCAAGTTGTGCTTGGACCTTTGAAGACATACTTTTTGAAGGGTTCAATGAGAGACTCGCAAAGTCCGAATGAATATCCCCCCAATCAGTCATCTTCGATGTGAAAAGAACCGATTAGATCACGATAATCAATGAGGCACTAGTTCTACGGTGCACGTTAATGTGCGGAGTGAACTCACACAATACAAACGCAATTCAAACCCCCAATTTCACCAACTCAACACATGATGGCCGTAAGAGTTCGGCCGATTTATCTGGTCAATTTTAGTTGGTGAGAATACAATCTTGGAAAGATTAACGAGCTGTTAGGTGCCCGTATTTTCCTACAGACTGGCCCGGTTCTTACGACTAGTTTGACCTACTTTCACCCAGTATAGGAGTAAGTACGGACCGTATAAATACGGCTACCCGTTCCTTGAGGACTAATGCATCCTCTAAACCTCCCACTCTGCTAAGGAAGTCTGGACCATTTACCGGCTACCCGTAAATCCTCACTGAAAAGTAGCTAATCGCCTAAAAAGAAAGAACCAGTAGTAAGTAAGAAATCTAGGCTTGGCTCTATCCTAGGGTCGTCTCTCTCTCACTTGCAATTAAAACAAACAATGAGGGCTTTATGCACCTGAGAACAAGGGTTCTTTTTATTCCAATTAATTAGATCGACCTGCTCAATTTAGTCCCAATTTTAGAGTTTGGTTATCACTTGAAATTTATGTGAACACACAAGCACGTCTACTGTTCAGTTCCAATTTCCTTTTGACCTTAAGTTGTAAAACAAGATGGGAATCGGAAATCAGAATGCAAACGAGAAACTATGATGCATGCTCAGAAGGAGGTATACTTACAGTGAATCCCAACACTCTTCATGCGTTATGCAAAACTGAATTTGTAAATATTACACTAAATGCATGCAGATCGAGAAAAACCGCACCTAAACAATATACTATTAGCGGGGAAGAATTGATTGAATTTGAGCTAAGTAGTACGTGTCTATGTGCGTCTCATTATGAATCTTATCAGATAAGTGAATCTTCTAAGATATGTGTGGCCTAATTTACGATGGGCACAAACAAGTTTGAATCTAAACTACCGTGTGCCTAATCCTTAATTTCGTCACTCAAGTCAAGCCCCACCCTCGCCGGAGAGTGAAACAGGCTCGACACACCACAAATAATGTCTAAGTCTTTTTACACGCGCGAGCTCTCAAACAAGAGCCGCTATAAATGAGCAAGATAAATAATTACAAAAATTTACAAACGCTCTCTCAAAAACAAATAAATTATCCTCACACTTCAGCAGTCGGCGCTCCTCGCGCCCGTCGACCTCCGATGTACTCCAAGTCCACCGGGCCCTCGCAAGGAAAATAAGATTTATATTAGAGAGATAAAAAACAAAATATATACAAAAATATAAAGAGAAATAATTGCAAACAAAAAAATGAAATAAATACAAGTGGCTCGGGGGTCAGACTACCCGAGTAGAGAAAATCTAAATCTAAATTTTTAAATTAATCCCTAAGCCGTTTGTCTCCCCGGCAACGGCGCCATTTGACGAGTCGCTAGATACGATGTTTAATTTGTATTCGTTGTAATACGTGTACTTAGCGATTCGGTCAGAACCGAGAGAAGATCTCCGTGAAGAGTGTCTCGGCTTTAATTTATTTCCCGTGCAAGTCCGGGGTCGAACTTAGGGAGGCAAAGGAACAACTTGGGTTTAATTCAAAATTTAAGATCTAGATTTTCAATGCGGTATTTTTTTAGATTTTTTAATGCAAAAAGAAATACCAATGCAAGATGCGGTTGAATCAAGACATTAAGAAAACACAAACAAGGCCAAATTAATTTTAATGTCAAGTTAGTCCAATTTAGCCCAATTATATTTTTTCTAAAGTCTTAATCCAGTGGGGAACACAAAACACATTTTTTTGTATTTTTTTAGGTTTAAAACGCAACAATGAAAAATGCACACTTTTTATGGTTTTTTTACAATTTATCACACAAACAGTAAGCAAAAATTATGAAAAAATTACTGGAATTAAAACATGATGCAAGGAAGCTACAGTAATGTTTTTGGAATTTTTTGACAAGATATGAATTTTTTATGGATTTTTTAGTTAAAATAGAGTGACAGTGAGTAAATAATTCCTAATTAATCCACATTATCAAATTAATCAACTTGCAAATTATCTCAAGTAGATATTTTTATGAAGAATCCAGGAGATTTGAAATTTTGCAAAAAGGATATACGAGGATTTAATTAAAAATCAAATACTAATTTCACTCTATAATTTATTTCAGGCACAAGACAACTCCAATTTGATTGAAATTTGGATAGTAAATTAATAACTCTTCAAGGCATCACATATATTTTTTGTGGAATTTTTAAAACAACCATGTGTGAGATTTAATTTTAAGAGCACGGAATGGGTAAAATATGCTAAATTTTAGTTGAACATTTTTAATTAATTACCCAACTACCATAAAAATACAAATAAATACTCACATGAAAGAGGATAAGTTGCTCAACATAAAAACATTTTTTATTGCATAAAATGATGCAAAAGAGAGGTCCAAATTAAAGCATGAACACAGGGGTCTTTGTGCAAACTCAGAAACTAGAATTATAAAGCAACTTATGTACAGGGACTATTGTGCAATTAAAGAAACATGAAATATATACAATGTAATTTTTACATTAAAAATGAGAAAAGGAAAGACCTTCTCCTTCTTCGTTCTTGTAGGAGGAGGACCCAACTGGGGAAGTGGTCGGCGGCCTTCGTCGGCGGAGATGCTCGCGATCGTGCACGCTAGAGAGTCGTCGGAGTGCGGCGCCGGTAGGAGATTGGAGGAGGCGGGCGGAGGGGCGGCGGTTCTGGAGAGCTGCGGGTGGCGCGCGCAGCTCTGTGCTGCGGGGGGGGAGGAGATGGCCGGGCGGCGCGGAGCCGCGGGAGGAGGGGCTGCGGCGCCGCTCGCTTGGAGCTGGGGGCGGCGCGGGCGGCTCGCACCGGTGGCTGGAGGAGAGGACGGCCCGCAGCCGCTCTCGGCGGTGGAAAAGGGAGGGGGCGGCGGCGGTGCCCGCTGCTTCCCTCCTGTGTTGTTTTTTTATTATTTATTTTTTTTTGCTTTTGCTGTGATTTTTTTGGGTTAGTTTTTTTTAATTTTTTTTAATTTGATTTAAACAAGGAATGCAAATGGAAATGAAAATGAAGGGGGAAAAAATGATATGGTGATAATATGCAGAGTAGAACAAATAGGGAATGGTGGTGATATGATGTGCCAAAAAAATTGCAAAAATGACAATATGATAAAATGAGATGAAAAATTACCTACGATGGACGTGGGTGCCTATGGAGTGCTCACGAGAGCACGGTCTTCGCTCAAATCGCCGGCGTGCGATGAGCTCGAGCAGCGCGCGGGTTGCGGCTGCGATGTTGGCCAAAAAGCCAACGGATCACACCTGAGAGAGGGCCGTCGTCGCTCGACCGTGGTTGCGTCGCTGTCACCGATTCAACTCAGGGAACTAGGCTCTCCTCACATAAAGATGGATCAAAGGCAAAAATGAGGAGAATGGCATGTATATAAAGAAGAAGAAAAATGTAAGTTAGAATTAAGATGGAGTGGGATGGAGGTTAATAAAATGGTGGAGTTGAATTAGAAGTTAGAAAATATGGTGGAGTAATGGAGTTGAATTGGTGATTATTGTAGAGAATGTAAAATAAAATAAATAAATAAATAAAATAAAGTTGTCTACTTTAATTACAATAGAATAAAAAAGAATAAAATAGATAGTGGACAATTTACAAGGGAAGACAAACAACATGTACACATATTTTTTACTTTTATAATATGTAATTTTTTTTATCTTTTTAATAAGAGATATTTACAACGGAAAAATACAATAAAATACTACAATTAAAATACAACACAAATATGATTTTTTTATTTTTAATAATTAAGAAAGATACAATAAAAAATGAAGAAAGTATGAATATATACATAATGTACAATGTACATCTAGGTCCCAAAACCCAACTTTTGCAAATGAGCTCCGATTTTAATGAAACCACTTCCATTGGATAGATAATTTTCTAACTTGAACTTTAAAAGTGAGTTTGGTGAATTTGGAGTTCATACGGAGCGGGAATTTAGCTTGGAAGTTGGACTTTACGGCTTTTTCTCTTTGGGATCTAGGAGCATTTATTTGAGTTGAAATTTGTTTTGTATTTTTGTATTTTTATATACATTTTTATAAACAAGTTAGAGAAAGAATTAGGTAAAAAGGAGTTGAAATGGAATTATTAAAAATACATGAAGTTTTAGGCTATTTACAAGTGAAAAACTCCTTTAATTTGCGGCTTTTTTTAGTGTTAATTTATTTTGTACAATATAATATATAATAATTAGTGTGTTTTATTTACAAGAGTTATTTTGTTAATTTATTGCTTTTATGGATATTTATTTGGGATTTTACTTGAGGATTTTGCTAAGATCAAGATATTAAGATGATGAATCGTGGATTCATCAACCGTCGACGAGCGTAGACCGTCGGACCCTGAGAGCGGCACGTCAAGGCCCTGTGTGCCTGTAAGTGGGGGACGATGTCTCTCTAAGGAGAGTCCTACAACAGGACGCTTCGGTTGTGATCTCTAACTCTCATTTTTCTTTGTCGTATTATTTGTCGTGATGTTTGTTTCAGGATTTCCCCCTTACTATAATATGCATATATTTTTAAAACAGATATTTTTCTTATCAATGATGATCTGGATGCATACATACATTGATTTTTTCTTTAAACCTGTTGTAATTCGGATTTTTTTCTTTAAACCTGTTGATGCCGTTTTTCTCAACAGAACCAACTATTCTTCTCATTCCAGATTAAAATCGCTCATGATGAACTCGAGTTTCATCCACTTAACCTACGAAAATTGAGCTAACCGAATTGAGAAACACTCCCATCTGCATCATAACTTTACATTGTTAGAAATTCATGTACTTATATAACATCAAAAATACATAAAAATAATACAGAAAGAAAAAAAAGTAAGAAGAACAAGGAACAAGAACCATTCACACAATTTTAAGAGATCAAGTGAATCGACACTCCGACAATTCCATCAACAATTTGGACTTCAATAGCCCGCGGGACTTTTCTAATATCTGGATGTTAATAAGAAATTTTACTAACTGAGCTTTGTCATAGCCCATATCTAAGCTCAGGCATTTATAGTCCAACAACTTACCAAATATCTTCAAGATATGATTCATGATATATAACTAACGATGATATAAAGGTATTATGAGTGTTGCTACCTAATATGCATGAATCTCTTCCATGTGCTTTGCTCTAAATAAAGAAGACCTTTTATAAAACCAGATCTAGGAACTATCGACATCCAGCACCAATGAGTGCACAAGACTACAAGAGTTTCAAAGGTCTCAAAGTAATTGGACTCCACTACAATACGATGATATGATATCTTCCATGCACGATTGAAGGAAACTTTAGAGACCTTGATCTCCAGGACTTCCTTTGCCGACATGATAGGTTTCATGAAAACGAGATATCTATAATATTTCTTCGTCAAAGACATCGTTTCCTCACATATCTGCCTTCCTGTAGGGAATGACAGTTTTCCCCGACTTCGTTTCGAGCACCTGAATCTCTTGTAACCGTGGGAACCGCTCGATCTTGATCGAGCGGTTTACACTACAAAAAATACAAAATCGAGCGGTTCCCATGGCCACAACAGACTCGGCTGCATTTTGGACCACAACAGACGATGCAGTTCCCCAACTTAACACCCGGCTCGATTATCGAAGATTTGCTAGCTCTTTCACACTACATGTGACCTTGGCCACGAATAAGTTTTGGACCAAAGTTCGTCCATTTCTTTTAAAAGAATCAAACAGTGAACCATAAAATTTATGTTTTCTTTGGTTAGAAATGGCCATTTGTGTGAGATTTAGAACCTAATATGATCTTTTGTTTGTGCAGGTTTTGAACTGATCCTCGAGTTACTTGAGTTTTCATTCAGAAATCCTCCCTCAAGAACTGCAGCATCTCTATTGAAAGACGAGTGAAATTTAGATGTATCACAGACAATTCTACAATCAAACATGTTTCTTTAAAATCAATCCAGCATGCCATAACTTTGTTAATAAAGATGCTGCACATAATCAGCATGTTTGAGTCTTTCAGTTTGCTGTTATGAATGTCGATTTTGTTTGGAGAAAGGGAGCAGGCAGGGAGCAATGAACTTTGGACCTGTGAAGTAATCGCATGGAATCACATTGACTAATGTTCTTGGTTTCAGATGGTTTTTTCACTTCATGGAGCCTATCTATTACAGTAATATGGTTGTCGAGAACTCAAGTCGAGATAGTTGGGCGCCATCCCACCCTTAAATCTTTTACTCCTGGTGGACGTAGCAATTAGGAAAAGAATGATATTTCTATCTAGATCCATTAAGAAAGGCCATATTTACTTAGCGGGTGAAATGAACCCATCTGGATAGATCACGTCTCCAAAAGTCAGTAAAACTCCCTTTCTAACAGTGATTTCTAGTCACCAATTGCAAACAAATCGAGGCTGCAAACCCGGAATCATGAAACTCCACTCTATCCATCCATATTTTGCTGAACATGATCAGAAATATCTCGAACTCATTGGTGAATTACAGGATTAGATTTAACGACAGAACACTGACATAGTTCACGCCAGCTGTTCAATTCAGTTTAACTGACAAACAGCAGATTTGATGTGCTCAGGCGTGATGAGGTTTGTCCAATCTGTCGCAAAGCATGCTTAGACAATTTTGGTGATCATGCAATTCATTGTTGGGAGCTCCCGGGATTTAAGTACAGGCACGATCTTGTTAGAGACGTTTTATTTGATGTGCTCAGGCGTGCAGGTATTGCAGCTAAGAAAGAGGCGTCAGTGAACTTTTTAACTGACCCACAGGAGGGAAGATCTACACTTAGACCTGCTGATATTTTGATCTTTGGGTGGATAGGAGGAAAACATGCCTGTATAGATTTGACAGGAGTTTCACCATTAGTGGGGTTGAAGAGCGGGACCTTCACAGCAGGGAATGCTGCACTTAAAGCTTCTTTAGCTAAAGTGGTGAAGCACGAGAAAGCCTGTACGGAGAATCAACATGCCTTCATCCCATTTGGTTTTGACACATTTGGCTTCTTAGCACCAGAAGCTATTGAGCTTTTTAAGAGGATCCAAAAAGTGATGAACAACAATGTGATGGACCATAGATCTATGGATATAGTGTTTAAAAGAATTGGCTTTGCAATTCAAAAAGGTCTAGCGGCGCAGCTTGTTGTCCGCTTGCCTTCGGTTTCAATGTAAACTTACTATGTTTAATGATGAAATACATTATCCTAAAAAAAACAGCAGACAAACGCAACTAACTATCAAACCACGTTATGAAAACAATCACAACTTAAGGGTAGCTCAATCTATCATGTAACGATTCAATTTTCCTAAAAAAAGATTAAACAAAGTAGACAAATCATGGCTCCGTTGTGCCGATTTTGTAGATCTGAGGGATATCCATTGCCAACTTAATTTAATGCTGCCACCCCCATAAACAAATCCCAATCACATGAGTGGAAGGAATAGCTAAATCAGAAGTTATAGTATGCCTGATGTTGCTTGAAATTGAAGACTACTGGAACTCCAAGTAATCTGTTTAGATGCCAATTCTTTCTTCTTTCCAAAGTGTTGGAGGATCCAACTCCACTGTGATCTGTTCAGACCACACACAGTCGCCGCAGGCCGGAAGAACTTAGGTTTGGAAAGAAGAAAGATCCATGAACAAAGAATTGCTGTCTCCACCAGCAGATGGACAGTTGATTGCAATTTGAAACCTTGCTCTAGAGTCCATTTGGCCACAAATTTAATATGAAGCTTATAGTCGTTTTTTTCACTGTCCAGGAGACAGAGAGGTATTGCTGAACACCTTAATGAAATCACCAATCAAAATACCAACAAAATGGCAACAATAAGAGAAATAAGGTGAAACGACACATACACGAATCTAACTTTATTCCAATCAGCAACGAAAGAGTAACCATAATAAATTTATAATAGCTATAACTAGTCCGTGTCACAAATAATATCACTGCTATTAAAACACTAATACAATCCGTTCTCATCGCCAAGAATCCCACTCACATCTAGTGCCTCGAGAGGAGGAGAGGGGCGAAGAGGAGCAGGGAGAGGCAGAGGAGTGGCGTGGGGGCCAGGAGCCCGGCCGTGCCGCCTTCAATCGGCGCCGGTGCAGACGCCGGCGCGAAGTCTTCCTCCACTTGGGCGGAGACGGCCGCCGCGACCAAGACGAGGAGTGTGGCAAAGAAGAAGAAGGTGAGACGCGCCATTGCTGGAGAGAGGGAGAGAGAGAGGTGGAGCATTGGTGTTTGAGATGGGAGCATATTTATAGGAGAAATGTTTTTTATTTTGAAGGAAATTGGGTAAATTGCATTTAATTAGGCCCTGTTTGGTTGGAGAATAGGAATAAGGGGTCAATTCTCCTCCCAACACGGTTCTCAGTGTTACGACTATTCTATATTATTCCATCTTATTTCACTCTTAATCTCATCTTTATCTCACCTTACCTATCTTTATTTTAACTTATTCTTCTTATTCTTATCCTCCAACCGAACGGAGAATAGACCATTATTCTCCTTATTCTCCATCCTTATTCCTGCTTATTCTCCTACCGAACTGGCCCTTAGGGAAGAGGTTTGTTTGTTGTTAAGGACGTTGATTTTTATTAGTGGAGATGAAACCTAAGAACTAATCATTGCATTGGCGAGAAACAAAGGGAACGGATTATCTCATTATCTGCAGTGGGAGACACCGCAGAGATTAGAATTGACAGGGCTACATATGGTGCATGTGCGATTGGGGATGTACGGTGGTGATGTCCACTTCAGCTTTTATACGACAACCCCTTCTACAAAACAACTGTTTAAGATTTAAATACAATGAGAACTAAGATTGAGAATACAACTATCGAAATCGTGACTTATCTTGTTTACCTTCTACTATTTCCTTCGAATCCTCCTCCAATTTATGACTAATAGTATTTGAAATTAGTTTTGTGTATTGTGGGAGCCATGCTTACTAACTAAACTGCACTTGAATTTCTTAAGCACACCAATTTGCACTCAACCTACTTCAATGATTTAGGGTTTGAGAAATAATTCTTCCATCCAAAAAATTAAAAATTAAAATATCATGGAATATCATTTATCAGAAAAAAAATTACACTGATGCATAGAACACTGAGTCATATTCTAAAAATCCATGGATCTACATGGTGCCTACCTCTCCACCTCAGTCTAGCAATGCTTATCGTTGTTTCTAATCATCGCTAAATTTTGATCAAAAGATTAGTTAAAATTTTAAAAAAAAACCTCATTCGCTATTTTCAAATATAAAGAACTTTACAATGAATAGATCGTCTTTATATATTTAACAATTAATGACGGATTTTACCGAACAGCATAGTGCTGATCTATTTTGCCAAAAGAAAAAAGGAATTTGGACACTCATCAGCTAAAGGGCATCTTGTCCAAATTCCTGGAAAAGGGAATATGGAGGACACCCTCTTTCGAGGAAGCTTGGTCTTTCCAAGTTAGCCCTATAGTTTTTATTTCTGACAGTTTAAAAATACATCTTTTTGAAAAAAACGAGCAGAGACAGCGGGTCATAATTTCCGCGTACAAAAGGAAGACACGTGGACAGCTGGCGAAGTGCTGGCAGAGGAAGCCCCAAGCTACCCATGCGTCGGAGCTGTCGGACGACCGTTGATGTTGCACGTGACGTGTTCTGATTGGGCTACAACGGTCGGCCTCAGTCACGTGGTAGTGAGGGATGTCGCGACGTTCACATGCAGAGACAGAGTAAGGCAACTGGATGTAGCCAAGAGTACCATTCACTCACAGCTGCAAAGATATGTATAGCTTAGCATATTGAAATTTGAGTTCGTTACCATTTCATTTAAGTTTTTACTGCTATAATCAATGTTTTTGAAATCGAATGGGATGCCAAATCAGAAATTTTCTCAAAAAACTCGGATCAAGTTGGACTACGTAGTTAAATCGGTTCAATCAGATGACGACATCATCGTTTTTTGAATCAGATTAAACTAAACCGATGAAGGAAAAATGGTTGAATCGACCGATCATATCGGATCAAATAACAAACGTGTAAAATATATATTTAAATATATATCATTGAGACCGTTGACAATGTTAATACAAAATAACATAAACATATTTACAATGATCAATAAATAAATAGCAAAGTATCACTACAAGGAAAACAAGTTGTGCTACAGAACTATGCCGACAGATGTGGGGCTTGTGGCCACAAAATTGGGCTCTGGCCACAACACTTCGTGGCTAGTAGCCGTGGCTACAAGTCTCGTCGCGAGAGTTCTCTAACCACGAATATATCGTGGCCACTACAAGTGACCACAAAACTTGTCGTGACCACAGCTCTTGTATGAAGACTTTGGCCATGGAATTGTAGCTACAAGAAACTAGTGGCCACGGAATTATCGTGATCATAAGTTTCCGTAGCCACATTCCATGGCCACAACTCAATTTTCTTGTAGTGTATAAATTTGGAAATGCATATGCTAGCATGCACATCTTAATTTTTTTAAATATTACGTATTTTCATGCTGTAAATACATACATATACCACTATAAGAAAAATGACTTGTAGTCACGGAATGTGGCTACGGAAACTTGTGACAACGATAATTCTGTGACCACTAGTTTCTCATACCTGCAATTCCGTGGCCAAAGTTTTCGTAGAAGAGCTGTGGTCACGATAAGTTCTGTGGTCACTTGTAATGGCCACGGTATATTCGTGGTTAGAAACTATCGCGACGAGACTTGTAGCTACGACTTCTGGCCATGACGTGTTGTGGACAGAGCCCAATTCTGTAACCACAAACCCCACATCCGTGAGCATAGTTCTGTAGCCATAACTTATTTCACTACAAAAAAATGAGTTGTGGTCACGGAATGTGGCTACGAAAACTTGTGGCCACGATAATTCCGTGACCATTATTTTCTCATAGCTACAATTCCGTGGCCAAAGTATTCATATAAGAGCTGTGGCCATGACAAGTTTTGTGGTCACTTGTAGTGGTCACGACATATTCATGGTTAGAAAACTCTCGCGATGAGACTTGTAGTTATGGCTACTAGCCACGACGTGTTGTGGCCAGAGTCCAATTCTGTGGCCATAAGCCCCACATCCATGGGAATGTTCTGTAGCCACGACTTATTTTCCTTGTAATGTTTTCTTGTAGCATACATACACAACCATATAGATATAAGAAAATCATGAGAATAAAAAAAATATACAAAGATAGTTACATAATATACGCTTTATCTATACGGATACATATGACATACACTGTTTTACATATAGCTATTAAATATGCAAACATAACAAAAATAACTAACATTACCTATACAATATTTTACCACATGCAATATTAAATATTATACATATGTATTACTTGATTTAAATTAAATATTGTCCAATTTATAATATAATATATTTAGCATCACTCTATGACAAAAAATTGGTGTGGTTGCACTACAAGGAAAATAAGTTGTGGCTAGAGAATTATGCTCATGGATGTGAGGTTTGTGACCACAGAATTGGGTTGTGGTCACAGCACGTGGTGGCCAGTCGCCGTAGGTACAAGTCTCGTCGTGAGAGTTCTCTAACCGCGAATATATCGTGGCCACTATAAGTGACCACAAAACTTGTCGTAGTCACTACTCTTGTATGAAGACTTTGGCAACGAAATTTACCTACGAGAAACTAGTGGCCATGGAATTATCGTCGGCAGAAGTTTCCGTAGCACATTCCGTGAGCACAAATCATTTTTCGTGTAGTGCGTACGTTATTAAATTTATTACTATATTATATTCTTTATAGTGACTGAAGGAAGAGAAATTCCATCGTCAGAAAAGCACCTCTTGCCGATGGAAAATTCCATCATCACATATTATTGGTTGCAATAAAATTATATCACTACAAGAAAAATGAGTTATGGCCACGGAAAATTGTGACCACGATAATTTTGTGGCCACTAGTTTCTCATAGCTACAATTCCGTGGCGAAAATCTTCATACAAGAGCTGTGGCACCGACAAATTCTGTGGTCACTTGTAGTGGCCACGACATATTCGTGGTTAGAGAAATCTTACGATGAGACTTATAGCTACGGCTACTGACTACGACGTGTTGTGGACAGTGCTCAATTATGTGGCCACAAGCTCCACACCTGTAGCCACAACTTGTTTTTCTTGTAGTGTCGAGTTGGTTAGCAAAGCGTCTAAGGTGAACTGAAGATCATGGGTTCTGAACTTCTACAAAAGCAATATATTTGAATAAAATCAAATTTAAAATGTGCTTCAAATTTAGTTGAATCTGGTTGAACCAGAATCTAAATACCGGATTGAACTGGCTGTCTGACCCAAAAAATCCAAATCCGAACCGAATTATAAAATCCGAACAATCAGATCGGTTAAAAGTTCGATCAAACCGACCCGATTCGATCCAGTTTCAAAAACACTACTACATCTTGACCCCTAATATCTTTCCACTAATTTTGTTTTCAGCATTTGGATCAAAGAAGTTAAATAGTAATTATTAACAAGATTCAATTTTACAGGATTATAGATAATAACACATAATCAAGTAGATATAAATCCAAATCTGATCACATGTATTCAATGGACAATGCGTGAACAATATTTAATAAGCTCTTGTAAAGGGTTATGTTTAGAATATGCTAATACGATGGCACACGTGGAAATCGCCTCGAAGAACTTAGCACTCGAGAGAATGAAGATTGCTCGATGGTGGAGAGAGCACAACAAAAGAAACACATAAAAGAAAACCAAATCACTTCAGTGAACACAAATAAATAACGTGGGAGATTCATCTTACTTTTATCCACCCAAATAATAAAATTTAAAAGATACTATTGAATGCAAAAAAATATTGTATAAATATCTATTTACCTATTCGGTAATGGTTCCAAATGCTTATCACATAATGTGATGCAAACGATTCCACTAAAACATGTATTTTCTTTTACTGATATGTTGTTGGATCTGTTTGGCCACATAGGCCAAAACATGACAATTGACAAGATATCAACTTTGTTGAAATTATTTTTAATTGAAATTTATCGTAGATACTTATTGATCCAAAGAAACTATAATATCCAATGTCACAGTAACCGCACTATATATTTATTCCTTAATTTCTCGGAAATTGTTATGGGTTTTCGTAACATTTATGGATTTTAATGAGGGTTTCAATTTATTATGTGATTTTTCAAATAAGAGAAAATGAAGAAAGTCCTTTAACAACTATCTTAAATAAAAGATGCATTCTATAAAAATTACAAACAAAATAACCTAGGAATACTAGCTCTATGAACTTTGATATGCGATTTAAAATAAAAAATTTAACAACTATTAACAATTACGGAGTTAAGTGTAAATAAATTAGTTCCTGTGGCTAACACTAAACTTAATTTCAATTTAACTTAACTAATGGAATAAAATAATAACTTTTATATGAAGTTAAAAAATTTTTAATAAAGGATAAAAATGTAATAAACCTGGGCTTAGAGTCTAGACTTGCTCTAAATAAAGGAAACTAACAAAGATATAGATGCAAAACTTATGTAAAACATAAAGGAAAATTATACAAAGGTTATTTAAGATTTTACATCACCAAGAATGACAAACAAACAAGAAATAACCATTGGGTCACCATAAGGGAACCCAAACTAGGAAATGATTGAAGAGGCGAAGTTTGAGATATTGGAGCCATGACTCTGGAACACGCAATCAACCACAAGCAATCAACTACGGAGAACACACACGATTTACATGGAAAAATCATGGGTAAAGAGAGGTTCCAGTATGAGAGGAAACATGAGTATAGATACAAGAACCCTATGAGGTGGTGGCTCTCCAAAAATGAGACTCTTTGATAACACATGCCTTAACCCTTACAATACATATATATATAGGGGTAATCGGTAAATGGATCATATTCAGATCAAAAAATCAGTACTTTAATCGGGTCAGCTAAGATCCATTTACGGAATGTGCTCGGATCGCAAACGAGTCGGTGCTTCAAGACATATTTCAACAGGGAGGATCACGACTTACCAGCCTTTGATGAACAATTCAATCACCTACAACAGCCAATCTATTTGAAAAAATATGGTTGCATCCCCTCACCAACTTTCAAATTGGATTTTGGGGTATTTATATGATAAGAGGAGGTTACTATCGCTACATGGATGAGTGATGTCATGGGATCTTAGAGAAGATTATCATTGGCTAACAAAGATCAATATTGATCAAAGAAAAAGGGAGAAATGGAAACCTCATACCAGCAATTACATTTATTATAAGGACCTAACATGGTGAGAATGGAGGTGGTTGGATTTTAACTTGCAAATTATTGGTCTAGGAAGATTTATAATAGTTGGATCGTCATCTAATAGTCTACAAGACATGTAGAGTGCTCCAGACTATTGTATAAGATTAAATGGATTCTACTTCATCACATGGTGAAGCGATATAGGCATCTTGATGATTGGGTCGACAAGGAATAAAGTAGGGGAGATAAGGGTCAAAAATAAAATAAAAATAACATTATTCTTCAATAAGTCCTTTTTGGGACCTATTTTATTTTCTAATTTCTATACCTCAAATATATTTGTACATGAAAGTTGTTGATAATAATATATAAAAAAGACAAAATTGAGTTTACACCAAAATAATAAATATTGTACTTTTTATACTCAGAATAAAAACTCAAAATCCAAACTTCCCATACCCATATCTCCTCAATAAAAACTCAAAATGTATCAAAATCACCTTTAATGGAGGTAGTTTCATTCAATTTGGATTTAAGATGCATAAGTTAGGTTTTGGACCCCTATTGTATAATATACTTATATAAAATATTCATTTTATTTATTCTTTACTATTTTTATAATTTTATAATTTTTATAATTTTGTAAATATTATTTATAGTATATATACATATTTATAATAGAATAAAACCATAAATAAAACATAAAAATAAAATAATATATAAGAATACATAGATGAAATACTTATACTTATACATATATATTAAACACCTATATGTATTTAAGTATAAATATTACATCAAAAAAATACAATAAAAATATATTTATGTATATAAAAATAAGTTATAAATATATAAAAAAAGAAAAGAAAATAATACAATTAAAAATACAAAGTAAAAATAAAATACTCAAAACATAAGTAAATATACCTATAAATCAAACCCTAAAAACCAACGTGTAATAAATAAGTCGAAAAAATAAATAAAAATCATAATAAAATACTACATAAAATATTAAACATTCTTTTCTGTTTTAATAAAAAATTAAATAACTCATTTATTATTTATTTCTGAATTATTTCTATTTTTTACTTCTGATTTATCTTTTTACGGATGGCATGGCCCAATCAGGCCACACCATCCGTTGACCTAGGGTCAACTCTCTAACCCCAGGTCTAGGACTATCAGAACGGCTCTTTCCCCTCTCTTCTCGATTTTTTACACAATGATACACGACTCAAGGAGATGTAGACTCTTTAAAGACTTTGATCACTGCACATCCATGATTCACGCCGACCACCTCTTTGGCATCATATCTTCTTCCTTCACCCGTGATCCTCCTTAGAAGACCTCCCCTTCAAGTGCCCGTACATAAGCTCCTCCTTCTCTTCCTTTGATTTTTAAATCCCATTTACCCATTTTCCCCTTCCTCTAGTGCTTTAGGGCTCGAGCAACGTGACAGGTTGCTCGCCCCAATCGTTGGTTGGATTGAAGGCGCATGATGGAGGTGATCTCCACCATCTCTAACCACCTTGGTCGTGAGGTCCCCCATCTCTTGTCTCCGGCCAATCGAGGTCTCTTTTATTGCGTTTTATGTAGATTTTAGGTTCTAATTTTATTTCCTGCCATTAGTTGGTAGTTTTATCCTCCACATTAGCTTAAATTATTGATTCCTAGTTTACCAGAGACTAACCGACCCACATTTCATCTTCATCTCCTTCCTTGCTGATTCTCTGTGCCTCACACCACTCCGGCTCAACTGATCCCCTATGGATCATAACTTGGGTGTTCCATCTCCGCTGCCTCGCTAGAGCACCTCCGCCTCGCCCCGCTACGCCTCCATTCCGCCCTCTATCGGGTCGAGGCAATTCACCATCGACCCAGTAACATTTCTATTCAGGTCCTGGAGGAGTTATGCCTAACATAAGGTGATTCTAAAACCCAAGGCTCCTAGAGCAGCAGACCTTCCTCAACTTTCGTAGGCCGCTCCAGCGGTCAGCGGAGCCTTTTGAGCCCTCTAGCAGATTAAGGCATCCTACAGTAAGCTTTTGGGACACCTTGCAGCAAGAGAGGAGGTCAGTGGCACGCACCACGTCCGATCGAAGCTCGGAGGCACGTGAGTTCTTCCCTGTTCTTCTAATCTCCTCCAATGACGTCCGATCATCCCCCTTCGACCAGGTGTCCAGCCTCCACCGGATAGCTCGTAACTCCACCGTTGATCTCAGCCCTGAGATGTAATCTTCACCGTAGATCCACGAAGCGTCATCGATCGGCTACGTGCAACGTGTGGCAAGTGGATTCTCAACAGCTATTGGATCATGCGTATTTTGTGGGGGTAATTGCATATTTAGCCCCAATTTTGTATCTTTAATATTTGTTCATGCAACTTAATTAAGACATTGTATATTTTGTGAACATTTTGCATGTGGGACCCTAAGCTTTCCTTATTTGCTATTTAATCCAGTCCACATCACCTCACGTGCGTTCCAACGTGAGGTAGTGATTATGCAAGGATGTCCTCATGGGTATTTGTATTTCCATTTAGTCCAAACATTTTTAATTCCAGTTATAATATTTTGGGACTTTTGTAGAAACCCTTGTACTTTATTTTAATTGCATAAACGCCCTTTCTAGGACATCAGTTTTTGTTTCATTTATTAAAAATAATATCCATGCTCCAAAAAATCCACAAAAATAGGGATAAGTTCCTGTTTGCACGCACTTTCACATCACATTTTTAATTTATCAATTTAGGACTTTTTCTATTTTATAAAAATAAAAAACAACACAAAAAGTCGTTATTTGACTTAGAAATACCAAAAATATAAAATCTTTTTGAAAAATTTCCAAAAATATATATTTTGTTTATCTATTTTTTTCTAACTCCAAAACCCAAAATCCCTAGAAATAGAAAAAGAAAAAGATAAAAAAATTTAAAAGCTCCAAAATCCAGTAAAAAGATATAAAATTTCTAAAAATTCCAAAAATATTTATTTTTACCTCTGAGTTTTCTTTATATCATTTTCTGTCTATTAAAATTGATTTGAAGAATTTTGGACTTTATTTGTTATTTTTTACCTTCAAATCAATTCTACCCGTTTAATTAATCCCTGAGTTGGGACATTTTTTTACTTTAGAAATACATAAAAATTATCAAAATTAAAAAAATCACAAAACTATAAAAAATATATAAAACCAAAAAACAATTTATTTTGCACTTTTTGTTTATTTTTAGCTGCATTTATAATTATATTACCTTATATTGTATATATAGCCTTATATCCTTATATTATAGATTTCAAAAGAAAAAGAATTAAAAATATAATATATAAAAAGGTAATTAAAAATTATAAAATAAAAAATATAAAAAAAATAAAAACCATAAAAATATAAAATCAAAAGCCCACACAAAAAATACAAAGACAAGAGGAACACAAATTTTATGCTTTTATTGCCCAATCTACCATTTGCTCCATGTGTTCGACACTCTACATACTTACATATATACACACATTTGTAGAGTTACTATAAATTTTAACTCCACATATTTTGCTTTTCATTACTTTATACATATTGTGGGTTAATTATTGATCGACACGAGGTTTCGTGAGTTGTCACCTCAACGACACTCTACCTTAACAGTTTAGTGAGGATATTTTAGACCCTCGCAAAACCCTTGTTATCAAATGGCGCCATTGCCGGGAAGCAACTGCACATAGATTTGGTTATTTTTGAGTGTGTCTTCTTGTCTCTTTTTTCTATATTTTCCTTTATTTATTTCCCATTTTATTTGATATTATTTTATGAATTGTCTAATCACCCTCTTTGTTTAACTTTATTGCGAGGAACACAGACCGAGGGAAGTACTCTTAGGAGTGCCTACGTATCCATGTGAAACCAACTCAACCTTCTTACGTAGCAGTAAAGGAGGAATTAGATGATTTTTGAAGACAGTGCAATTCGCTTAATTTTGTAAAGTGGGAGAGAGAGAGATTTATTGTAATAACTCAGGACTATTTAGGACACTTTCATGCTTCACGAGGTCCACTGCCCGAGGGATTGTTCCCTTGGGGACCTCTTCAGGTTTTATCTCGTTTTCGTCGCTTTTATTTTCTTTATTTTTCACTTTTATTTTCATTTATTTTGTGTGGTTAATACCTAGATTAGGATTTGATTTCTCGATAGATTAAGGTCCAAAGCCCTAATATATTTGCATGTACCTATGGAGTCGCTTTTGAACTTAATCAAATCGTAATTGCTAATTATTTGGATTTGAGATCGCATGCCTCGAGAGGTCGCATAAAGTGCTTGCAGGATCTGTTGTGGCGACACAGAGTGGCATCGAAGACAAGACTTTTGGTCTTAGTTCTAAGTAGCTAGCATTTAGTGCTTCACGCGAATAGCAATTTCTATTTTAGATTAATTTCATCAGATTGCATTTTCACATAGATAGGTTTCAATTCTGCTTAGCATCCTTGCATGAAGAGAGTTGGAGGCAAGGCGAGCATTTCTACTTAGCATTCATCATCGATTTGGCTTGCATTGCTTTACCGACTCTCTCCCTCTGATTTTGTCACTGAGGATCTAAAAGGAATTGACTCGTCATTAGGCTCGTGCATTTATATTAAAAATACAAAGAAAGTGATAACCAATTAAATTGGGACTGCTAAGATTACTCGACCCTAAAATCAAAAAAAATATTTAACTTGGGGAGAGTAACCCCTCTTTATATTCCATTTATTTTGCCAACGTACACACTAAGGACTAGTGCCCCAATCCTAGGCCAACCTAAGTGTTCCTACAATTTAGTATTGCTTACCTAACTCTAAAACTGAAAAGATAAAAAGATCGATCTTTCACGGTCCTCACTAAGTTGAGTAGGTTAATTGAGGGATTTATTTTGCATATATTTCTTTGTGTTTGTGCATAATCGATATTCTCTGCGCATTTGTACCTTTTTCTCTCATATCTTGGCTGACCTTCGTGATCTTCTGATCCCTTTCTTTTGTTTCGGAGATGACCAACTCGAGTGATTTTTATCCAGACATTGCAGATCCATTGTACCCTCTAGCCAGTCTACCTCCATTTCATCATGAGGACTTTTCTCCTGATTTTTCTTTTTGTACATACCCGCCTCAGCCACAGTTTCTGGCCTCGGACTTTTACTCACCACCACCATTACATTGCCCACCATCTCACCCACCTGAGACTGACATGTTCGAGTCACCTCTAATGGAGTCCATCCTTGAGAACAAGACCCAGATGATGGAGCAAATGAAGCAGAGGATTGATAAACCCACTAGTATACATAAGAGCCACAATATCGCTTTGCCATTTGATGATATGGGTTCATTCGAAGATTCTACGAGATCTTGCAATCACCCAAAATACAAAAAATGAGAAAAAAATTTAAAAAAAACAAAAAGAATCCGGGAGACACCTAGCTGAGTCATTTTGTGAGGAGAGAGCCCACTTGCCAGATCCTATACTCACACGGATACACATCAGTTCCCACCCTTGACCCCAAAGATGACACTGTACAGACTGCTCTTAGTCATCCTTGTATACATAATGATTCCGATCCTCTTCCTTGTATGGAGGAAATCCAAAATTTCAAAAAAATGTTAATTGAACTTGAAGTGCTGGAAGCTATTCATGAGATCATTGAGGCTCCACTTCACCAGACCATGACTCAATTATCGGCTCCTAAATCCAAGAAGAGAAAGCTAAGGAGCAGATATGGGCGACACAGTTTGACCATAGCCACTGCCTACGCCATCTCTCACTGCCCACACATTAGGAAAGGGAACACTATCACACCTCTTGTGAGTTGCACGATCTCTGACTATTCTTGTGATAACACTCTCCTTGATGATGGTGCTTCAATTAATATATTACCCTTCTCTTGATATAGTCTATTAATTCAGGGCCTCTCAAGAAGACCAGGATGATTGTCCAATTTGTTGATGGATCAATAAAGAGACCAAAGGGTATTCTAGAGAACGCTGTCATTTAGATTCAGGGCATGAGCTTCACTGCCTACTTTATCGTATTGCCCGTGGAGACCTCCGACCCTGTGGAGCATCCTCCAATCATCCTGGGACAGCCTTTCCTCGCATCTGCGAGAGCCGTTATTGATTATGGATCTGGAGCGATTTGCTTCTATTCTGATATCGGGAGCGATGTGTTTATCACTACACCCATTGTTGATAACAGACCCACATCCCATGAGAGTGTGCCCGTGTTAGTTGACCCTGAGGAATACGACCTTGATACTGATATTAGAGAGGTTTGCTTTTTGATGGATGAGATTGAGACCCAAGGATTCCTCTTTGGTGAGGAAATCTTGAAAAGCATAGAACTTGGAGTCCCCCCTTCTGGTGAGTGGCAATGCATTGATGATATCCATGGGATTTACACCATATACATCTTTGAGCGGAGTGTAGACTTACAAGAGACTATATAGGATGAATTTGATCCGATTGCTTTCATAAATGAATTCAGGCCTTTCGATGATGAGTCTCTCTAAGTCAAACACAACCTTACTACCTTCACTGATGAATTCAAGCCTTTTTACTTTGACATATGTGAGACTTCACAGGACGGACTTGACCTGACTACTTCCATAGATGAGTTCATTCCTTTTCATTTTGAGATCACTGAGACATCCAAGGTCGAACCTGAACACACTACTTCCAATGACCAGTTCGTGCCTTTCCACTTTGAGATTCTTGAGGATCTTCACCAGGTCGATCCTTATCGGTTTGTTTCTGCTGATGACCCCGATATCGACCTGCACCTTGTTAGATCCATTCCTCAGTGATCATGCAAGAAGGTTCGCTTTCTACCTTCTTGATCTCCATGCATCCGCCTCTTTGTATATCTCCTTCCGTTTTACTCCTCTCTATCTCTCGGTTTTGCTCATCCAACTCGTTCCATGTGTTTTGCCTTTCTTAGGATGTACTTTATCCAAAGTATAGGGGAGGTGGATAAGTTGAGTGATCTGTCTTCTTTTCTTCTATGCTTCTTCTTTTCATTTTCATTTTTCTTTTCCCTCCAAAAGGTGTCACCCCTTCTCCATTGCTATAGGGGGTGTGCATCCCGAGTTATTCCTTCTTTGGTCCCCTCCACCGTCTCCTCTTCTTGTCTATACTTAGGGATATCTTACCTTAAGTATAGGGGGAGACCGTCTGAGTGAGATTTGTTCATTCCCTCCCTCGATTTTCCATGCCTTGTGTACAATCTGCTATATTTAAGATTATTTCATCCTAAGTAAAGGGGGGACGGACGACTTCTCATTCATTTATTTATTCCTTCTTCCATTCATTCCTTATTCGTTAGAGTTGTCTATACTCAGTACAAGTTATGTTTTTCTTTTTCTCTCTGATCTACGAGGACATAGCTCAAGCTAAGTATAGGGGGGTCATATATACTTCGTATATACTTTAGCCATAACTCGTACTTTCATATTATCAATGATATGGCTAATTAATAAAAATTAATATACGCATATACCCAATTCTTTGTATATACTGATCAATAAATCATGTTAAAATAGTATGAAAAACTTTATAAAATCTTTTGAAAACTATTTTGAAAACATTTTGTTAAATATTTTCAAACTTTGTAAAAATATTTTTGTTTGGAAAAACTTCTTTTCTTTTCGTCAAAGAAAATCTTTTGAAAATCTATTTGCAAAAGATTTTTAAAAATGGCTACAAAATTAGTTTGAAAAATCTATATATACTGTTTGAAAAATCTTTGCAACTTCAAATTTTGTAAAATATTTGTAAAAATTAGTTGTCATATTAGTTTGAAAAATAAAGTTTACAAAATATTTGCAAAATTCTTTTCAAATTATTTTTTTAGAATTGAAAATGTAATAAAAAACCTTTATAGAAGTTGTATAAACATGTAAATCCTTAAAAACCCTACTCTTGTAAATAAAAAGATACATCCCCATGTAAATATATGTATCTAGTTTTCTTTGCCAAAATATTTTGTTTTGAAAAATCCCTAAAATTTTGCAAAATTAAAAATCCCAAAAACTTTTGCAAAATATTTTTAAAAATTGCATGAAAACTTGCAAAACCATTTTCAAAAATCCATAACAAGTTCAAAATTTGAAAATGGCATCACAAAAATATTTTATGCATTGTGCATAAGAGATGCATTTTTCGGATTAAGTCTAATAATTGAACAAGTCTAAGTAAAATCCAAGGATTGGAGCTTGATTGGACCTTAAATCTACCTAATCACAGGAACCTTATAGGAACTGGAATTGAGGTACTTCAAGTCTAGTTAACTTAATTCTTTGAGAATCGTGAGACTTGGTTTGGTGTCATCTTGACTGCCTAAGTAGAGTATTTCGGATAACACACACGACTCTTGTTGATAATGGCCTACCTTGTACACATGCACCTTACATTTTTCTCACCTTAGTTGAAGTGGTAGAGGGATGGATTTGTTGACATGAGACACAAGCAAATGGAAACATCAGAAATCATACATTTGTGGACATTGTACCCCAACCCGATCCAATGGTGATGAGGTCTAAAGACAAAAGTTGTGGGTTGAAATAAAGCTTCAAAAGAGGGATAGTCTACTGGCTCAAGAAACAAAATCCTTATGTATATGTTGATGTATATAGTATTAAAAAAATGGAAAAATCAACAACTTTAAAAATGTGGACAAACCTGACTAAAAATAAAATACCTACCGGAGTATACATATTTGTATAGTCAATAAGCAAGCTTGAGCTTCAAAGTCATATGTTTGTGTGCCTGCAGCCGGATGACTTGGCTACACTAGTCAAACATCCTAGGATAGGTAGCTACACTGGATACCGTCCAATCCTCTCTCCACCTCCTCTTCTTGAGCTGGTTGTCACTTGGAATACCCCACTTCTCGAGGAAAGAGTTGTTGAATTGGGGAATTAGGGTCACCATGTTGGAGAAGTCTGACTTTGACTGCTTAAGACAAGGAGAGCTACATATCTCACACACTGTCCAAGATAGATTCATAGTCATAAGGGTTTGTGTATGAGTTGAAGCATTTTGACCTCGCTATTGAGGAGACTTGAGCAAAGTTTTGGGATTCTCGAAGGCTGTTGTGTTTCAAATCCGATTAACAATAAGGTTCCAACTGCACTAAAAATCCAAACGTCAAACTTAAGCTCCAAACTTTGATTTTATGAAGACACGTTTGAGAATTAAAATCAATCCAATTTCTTTTTTTTCTTTTCTTTATTTTCATTTTATGCACTTATTGGATAAGTGTTTACTAAGGACTTGCAAAGGCAAGTATAAGGGAGTGATGAATCTCCATTTCATCACCTTTTTCTATCATTTTGGCCTTAAAAACCCTAGCTAATGCGTGCAAATTGCATTATTTTGTAGAAATTAATATTCATTACTTATTCCATTTATTATATATAAATTACAGCTTTTAGTGCCAAAATTATAGAATAAATGAAAGAAAAGATAAAGAATAAAATGCCAAAGGCATTTTATGACCCTTAACCCCGAGACCTAGGCATCTTGATGACTGGGTCAACAAGGAATAAAGTAGGATGCGATAAGGGTAAAAAATAGAATAAACTTCTCATTCTTTTATTCTCCAATAATTCCTTTTTGAGACCTATTTTATTTTATATTTTCTATAACTCAAATAAAGAAACTTTGTACACAAAAGTTGTAGATAATAATATATAGAAAAATACAAAATTGGGTTTACACAAAAATAATATACAATGTACTTTTTATACGTAAAATAAAAACCAAAACTCAAACTTCCTAGACCCATATCTCCTAAATAAAAATTCAAAATATATGAAAATTATTTTAATGTATATAACTTTTAGTAATCTATTTAATGAAGGTGGTTTCATTCAATTTGGAGTTAAGATGTGAAAGTTAGGTTTTTGGAACCCTATTACATAGGATACCTATAACAAAACTATTCATTTAATTTATTCTTTATTATTTTTATAATTTTGCATTTTTATAATTTTTAAATATTATTTGTAGTATATGTCCACATTTAGAATGGAATAAAACCATAAATAAAACATAAAAATAAAATAGTATATAAAAATACATAGATGAAATACATATACTTATACCTATATATTATACACCTTTATTTATTTAAGTGTATATATTACATCAGAAAAATACAATAAAAATACTTTATATATACAAAAAATAGTTATAAATATATAAAATAAGAAAATAAAATAATAAAAATAAAAAAAATACAAATTAAAAATAGAATACTCAAAACATAGGTAAATATACCTATAAATCAAACCCTAAAAACCAACTTGTAATAAATAAACTCGAAAAAATAAATAAAAATCATAATAAAATACTATATAAAAATATTAAACATTTTTTATGTTTTAACAAAAAATTATGTAATTCATTTATTATTTATATTCGAATTATTTTTTTACTTTTAATTTGTCTTTTTGCAGATGGTGTGTCCTAATGAAGCCACGCCATCCATTGACCTAGGTCAACTCTCTGATCCCAGGTCTAGGACTGTCAGAACTGCTCCTTCCCCTCTCTTATCGATTTTTTACATAATGATACATGGCTCGAGAAGATGTAGACTCCTTAGAGACTTTGATCACTGTACATCCATGATTAACGGCGATCACCTCTTTGGCACCATATCTCTTCCTTCGCCCGTGATCCACCCTCAAAGACCTCTCCTTTAGTTTCATGTACATAAGCTCTGTCTTTCTCTTCATTTGATTTTTGAATCCCCTTTACCAATTTTTTCCCTTCCTCTGATGCTTCAGGGCTCGAGCAACGTGACAGGTTGCTGGCCCAACCGTTGGTTGGATCGAAGGAGTGGGTTGGAGGTTATCTCCACCATCTTCGACCACCTTGGGTGTGAGGTCCCCCATCTCTTGGCTCCGGCCAATCGAGGTCTCTTTTATTGCTTTTTAGGTAGATTTTAGGTTTTGATTTTATTTTATATCATTAGTTGGTAGTTTTATCCTTCACGTTAAATTAGTTGATTCTAGTTCGTCGGAGACTAACTCCGGCAAACCACTTCATCGTGCACCACATGTTCTCCAACCCACCTTTCATCTTCATCTCCTTCCCCTATCGATTCTCCACGCTTCACACCACTCCATATCAACTGATTCCCTCTGGATCAGAACTTGGATGTCTCACCTCTGCCGCCTCGCTGGAGCACCTCCGCCTCTCCCCGCTACGCCTCAATCCCACCCTATGACTGGTCAAGGAAATTTTCCCTTGACCTAGTAATGTTTCTATGTAGGTCCTGTAGGAGTTATGCTTAAGAAAAGGTTATTAGACAGAACCTAAGGCTCCTGGAGCAACAGACCTTCCTCGACCTCCGTAGGCTGCTCCGATAGTCGACGAAGCCTTTTAAGCCCTCCAATAGATTGGGGCAGCCTCCAGGAAACTTTTGGGCACCTTGCAGCAAGAGAGGAGGTCGGTGGAATGCGTCACATTCGATCGAAGCTTGGAGGCACGTGAGTTCTTCACTGTTCTTCGAGGCTCCTCCATAGCAGTCCGATCGTCCCCCTTTGCCCGGGTGTCATGTCGCCGTCAGATCAGCCGCACCTCCGTCGTTGATCTCAGCCCTGAGATGTAATCTTCACTGCAGATCCACGAAGCATCATCGGCCGACCAACATACAACGTGTGGCAAGTGGACTCTCAACAATTGTTGGATCGCGTGCATTTTGTGGGGGTAGTTGCATATTTAGCCCTAGTTTTTGTATCTTTAATATTTGGCCATGCAACTTAACTAATTCATTTTATATTTTGTAAATATTTTGCATGTAGGACCCTAAGTTTTCCTTATTTTTTATTTAATCCAGTTCACATCTTCTTACATGCAGACCCACGCGAGGTGGCAATTTTGTAGGGATACCCTCACAAATGTTTGTATTTCCATTTAATCCAAACATTTTATTTCCAGTTATCATATTTTGGGACTTTTGTAGAAACATCCTTGTGCTATATTTTAATTTCATAAATGTCATTTCTAGGATATTAATTTTTGTGTTTGTGTGTCATTTATTAGAAATAGCATCTGTTCTCCAAAAAATACACAAAATAGGGTTAAGTTCCTGTTTGCACACTTTCACACCACATTTTTAGTTTTGTAATTTAGTACCTTTTCCTATTTTATAAAAATAAAAATGAGCACATTGTTTGACTTAGAAAATTCTAAAAAATATAAAACATTTCTTTAAAAAATCCAAAAAAATGTATATTTTATTTATCTATTTATTTTCTAACTTCAAAACCCAATATCCCTAAAAATAGAAAAAGATAAAGATAAAAAATTAAAAAGCTCCAATTCTAGTAAGAAAAGATATAAAATTTTCAGAATTCCCAAAAATATTTATTTCTGTCTTTAAATTTTTAATATCATTATCTATCTATCAAAATTAATTTGAAGAATTTTGGACTTTATATTTTTTTACCTTCAAATCAATTCTCCCCCACTTAATTAATCCATGATTTGGGATATTTTTCACTTTAAAAATATATAAAAATTATCAAAACTAACAAAAAATCACAAATACTATAAAAGTTTATATAAAACACAAAAACAATTTATTTTGCACTTTTTGTTTATTTTTAGTTGTATTTATAATTATATTACCTTATATTGTATATATAGATTTATATCCTTATATTATATATTTAAAAAGAAAAGGAATTTAAAAATTGGAAAAATATAAAAAATTACAAAATTGAATATAAAATATAAATAATTAAAATCCATAGAAAATATAAAATATCAAATAAAAAACCCACTCATAAAATACAAATACAAGAGGAACACAAATTTTGTGCATTTATTTCCCAATCTACCGCTTGCTCCTTGTGTTCGGCACTCTACATCACCTATACACAAATTTATAGAGTTATAATAAATTTTAACTCTACATATGTTGCTTTTCATTGCTTTATACACATTGTGGGTTCATTGTTGATTGACACGAGGTTTCGTGAGCGGTCTCCTCAGCGATACTTAGTCTTCGCTTTTTAGTGAGGATATTTTAGACCCCCGCAAAACCCCTGTTATCAAATGACACCATTGCCAGGGAGCAACTGCCCATAGATTGGATTATTTTGCTATGTCTTTGCTGTCTCTTTTATCTATATTTTCCTTTATTTATTTTCCATTTTATTTGACATTATTTTGTGAATTGTCTAACTACCCTCTTTGTTTGAGTTTGTTCTGAGGAAAGCAGAACAAGGGAGGTACTCTTAGGAGCGCCTACGCACCCATATGAAGCCGACTCAGCCTTCTTACCTAGCAGCAGAGGAGGACATAGAGGATTTTTGAAGACAGTGCACTTCACTTTGTTTTGTATTTTATTTGTAATTTAAGTGCATGAGAGAGAGAGACATTTATTGTAATAACTCAGGATTCTCCAAGACACTTTGACGCTTCACGAGGCCCACTGCTTGAGGGATTGTTCCCTTGGGGGCTCCGTCTGTTTTTATCGCTTTCATTTTCTTTGTTTTTTGCTTTTTATTTTCATTTATTTTGTGTGATTGAGCCCTAGCTTAGGATTTGCTTGCTCGATAGATTAAGGTCCAAAGCCCTAATATATTTGCATGTACCTATAGAGTCACTTTTGGACTTAGTTAAATAGTAATTGCTGATTATTTGGATTTGAGACTGCATGCCGAGAGAGGTCACATACAGCGCTTGTAGTAACCGTTGTGGCGAGCACCGAGTGGCATTGAAGACCAGACTTTTGGTCTCAGTTCTAAGTAGTTAGCATATGGTGTTTCACGCTAATAGAAATTGCTATTTTAAGGCAATTTCATCATATTGCATTTGCATATAGATAGGTTTCAATTCTACTTAGTATCCTTGCATGAAGAGAGCTAGAGGCAAGATGAGCATTTCTATGTAGCATTCATCATAGATTTCTCTTGCATTGCTTTTCCGACTCTCTCCCTCAGATTTTAGGACTTAGGATCTAAAAGGAATCGACTCCTCATTAGGCTCATGCATTTCTATTAAAAATACAAAAAGTAATAACCAATAAAATTGGGATTGCTAAGATTACTCGACCCTAAAATCAAAAATAAAAATTTATCTTAGGGAGAGTAACCCCCTCATTGTATTCACATTCATTTTGCCAACGTACACACTAAGGACTAGTGCCACAATCCTTGGCCAACCTAAGTGTTTGTACAACTTTTTATTGCTCACCTAACTCTAAAACTGAAATGATAAAAAGACTGATCTTTCACGGTCCTCACTATGTTGAGTAGGTGAATTGAAAAGTTTGTTTTGTGTATATTTGTTTGTGTTTGTGCATACTTGATCTTCTATGTGCATTTGCACCTTTTTTCTCTTATATCTTGACTTGATCTCGTACCCTCTAGCTGGTCTACCTCCATTTTATCACGAGGACTTTGCTCATGATTTTTCTTTTTGTGCATATATGCCTCAGCTACAGTTTCAGGCCTCATACTTTTATCCACCACCAGCTTGCCCACCATATCACCCATCCGAGAATGACCTGTTGGAGTCATCTCTCATGGAGTCCACCCTTGAGCACTTGACCCAAATGATGGCGTAGATTAATCAAAGGATTGATGACTTCACAAGTATAAATAAGAGCAATAATGATGCTTCGTCATTTTATAATATGGGTTCATTCGAGGATTCCTATGAGATCTTGTAATCACCCAAAATACAAAAAATGAGAAAAATTTAAAAACACAAAATGAATCTAGGACACACCTAGTTGACTCATTTTATGAGGAGAGAGCCCACTTGCCAGATCCTATGCTCACACAAACACACACACCAATTCCCACCCTTGACCCCAAGGATGACACTGGACAAACTGCTCTTAGTCATCCTTGTGTAGATGATGATTCCAATCTTCTACCTTGTATGGAGTAGATCAAAAATTTCAAAAAATTTGTTGATTGAACCTGAAGTGGTGGCAACTATTCATGAGATCATTGAGGCATCACTTCGCTAGGCCATGATACAGTTATCGTCTCTTGATCTTAAGAAGAGAAAGCGAATGAGTAGATTTGAGCAACACATTTTGACCATGACCACTGCCTACGTCATCTCTCACCATCCACACATTAGGAAAGGCAACATTATTACACCTCTTGTGAGTTGCACGATCTCTGACTATTCTTGTGATAACACTCTTCTTGACAGTGGTGCTTCGATTAATATAGTACCCTTCTCGTTGATACAATCTATTCATTTAGGTTCTCTCAAGAAGTTTAGGATGATTGCCTAATTCGCTGATGGATCATAAAGAGGTCAAAGGATATTCTAGAGAACATTGTCATTCAGATCTAGGACATGAGCTTTATTGCTGACTTGTCGTATTTCCCATGGAACCTCCACCACTATGGAGTATCTTCCAATCATCTTGGGACGACCTTTCCTTGCCTCTGTGAGAGCTATTATTGATTATGGATTTGGTGCGATTCGCTTTTGTTCTGATATCGTAGCGATGTGTTGATCACTGCACCTACTGTTGACAAGAGACCCACATCTCACGAAAGTGTACCCGTGTTAGCCGACCCCGAGGACTATGACCTTGATACTGATATCAGAAAGGCTTTCTTTTTTATGGATGATACTGAGACCAGAGGATTCCTCTTTGGTGAGAAAACTCAGGAAGCATAGACTTGGGAGCCCCCCTTTCTAGTGAGTGGTAATGCGTTAATGATATTCACGGGATTTACACCATAAACACCATTGAGAGGAGTGTAGAATTAGAAGAGACTGTAGAGGCTGAATTTGATCAGATTGCTTTCATAAATGAATTTGGGCCTTTCGATGATGAGTTAGCAGAGACTCGCCAGGTCAAACTTGACCTTACTACTTTCACTGATGAATTCGAGCCTTTTCACTTTGATATATGAGAGACTTCACATGACGGACTTGACCTGACTACTTCCATAGATGAGTTCATTCCATTTCATTTTGAGATCAGTGAGACATCCAAAGCCGAACCTAACCACACTACTTCTAATGACCAGCTCGTGCCTTTCCACTTTGAGATTCCTGGGGATCTTCACAAGGTCGATCTTGATCAATTTGTTCTATTGATGACTCGGATATCGACCTGCACCATGTTAGATCCATTCCTCAATGATCACGCAAGAAGGCTCGCTTTCTACCTTCTTGATCTTTATACATCCACCTCTTTGTATATAAGCTTTCGTTTTACTCCTCTCTATCTCCCATTTTTACTTATCCAACTCGTTCCACGTATGTTGCCTTGCTGAGGTGATGAATCTGCAATTCATCACCTTTATTCTTTCATTTTGGCTAAAATCTTAGGTAAAATACATGTAAATATCCACTAATTTCAATTAATTATCATTCTAACCACAAATATTGATATTATATATTTAACACTTATTTTACCAAAATAAAGAATAAAGATAAAAAGAAAAATAAAAGAAAAGAAGACTGTAAATTTGTAATATATACAGACTGATCCTAACCCCGAGACCAGGTCAATATTGACTGGTCATAAAATAAATAGGTAGGGGGAGATAAGGATCCTAACTTATAAAAATACAAAGAAAATCTAGATCAAAAATATAATTTACTCATTTTCCACCACGTACATATTTCACCTATTTTATTTATCCTTAGACAATCTCAAATCAAGTCACTTCTTTTGTAAAAGTTGAACACAGAAATATATATTATTTTATAAAAATATAAGAAAAATATTTTGCCACAAAATAAAATAGTATAATGGATCGAAAAAGCCGCAAAAGCTGACTTCCGAGGTTCATAACTATTTATGAAAAACTCCAAATGGACCAAGCTTACTTTTAAACTTTGTTTTATACTTAATACTATTTATTAAAAATATCAAAAAAATATTCGAATAAAACCGGTGAGTTTTGGTGTTTGAGACCCGTTGTCTATATGTACAATATGTAGAAACTTCCCAGATTTTTAATTAATTAACCATAAATCTGGTTAACTTAATTTCTTTTCTAAAAATCTTCTAAAAATGTATAGAAAAATATAAAAATATAACTTAAGTCAAAATACCAATAAATCCCGAGCCTCGAAGCCACTACCTAAATTTTCCGGACCTCATAACTCGGCCTATAAAGTCTGAATTGAGCAAGCTCAATTTTAAAATTCATATAATTCATTTATCTATAAAATGACATTGATTTCGTTAAAATCAGAGTTAATATGAAAAATGTGGTTTTCGGGTCCATATTGGTATATTGTACAATGCACCGTAACTTATATTATTATTTAATAGGGAGCTGGGAGCCTACACCCATGGGTGTAGGTAACTACCTACACCCGGCCTTCTTTTTCACGATTTTTGAGTTTTTTTGAATAAAATCATAGGAGGATTTTCTTAATATATTGAGAGGAATATGTGTTTCAAGTTTCATGCAAAACAAACATTCCTAACATGTTCATCTAAAAGGTACCATTTTCGACAGTTTTCAACAATTCTGATACCGTTAAAATTTGACGGTCTTGATGAAGATGATAGGAGTCTTGAATTAAGTTGAATTTTGAATGACACCATGGTGATATATAGTGATCTAATTCCCCAAAAGTTTCATTTCAAAAAAATGAAAAAATAATGAAAAAATGAGCCGGGTGTAGGTAGTTACCTATACCCCTGGGTGTAGGCTCCCTTTTCTCTATTTAATATATTAATACCCCATTATTAATATAAAGTAAATAATAACTCATTAATTAATTATTATTATTATTGATTATTATTTATTAATTTAACTAATTATGTAATTATATAATTAATTATATATTAAATTATTTATTTAAATACTTAATTACTCATTTAATTACTTAATTAACTATTTAATTATATTTTAAAATTATTTAGTTATTAATCTAACCAATTATTAATTATTAATTTAATTTAATTTAATTAATTAATTTTATTAATTTTATTTTTATTCTCTCTCCTCTCTCTTCTTCCCTCTCTCTTACTTTCCCAATCTCCCCTTCTTCCTCACGTTTCTTTCCCCATCGCTGCTTCTTCTTCCTCCTCCCACTTCTCTCCGCCAACTGCTAACTTCCTCAACGACCGACCGCTGACCAACCTCCTCGTGCTACCCTCATCACCTCCTATGACCAGCTCCACCATCACCTATATAAGACCCATCTCCCTCCCACCATTTCATATGCCATTAGAGCTTCTCCACCTTCCAGTGAGCTACGTCGTCCCTCTCGTTCGTGACAGGAGCGAGTCGGGTCGTTGCATAGAGGTTGAGATTGAGAGGTGCAACTAGATCATGGCTCTGCTACGCTCCGTCGGCGAGAGCTCCAGCCTTCGTGTACGCCGCCGTGTTGAGGCAACGATCCCAGAGTTGATTCACCTCCTACTACAGGCACTTCCATCATCCGACCACTTGCATAGCATATCCAAGTTAGGTCGTCGATTCTCATTCTTCCTTCTTTGTTTATATTCTTCCAATCATCTCTTCTCTCCTTGATCCAGCTCTTCTTCTTCTTCTTCTCTCAATCCATATATTCTCTTTGTTAGAGCCATATCCACTTCCGACCATCGCCGTCGCATTCCCCCTTTACAACCATCCCATTACTGTTCTATCTCACACATCTTTCCCCCTCCAATCATGCACGGTGTCAGAGATCCGGAGCCGACCATCCGCATCACAATGCTCTTCCATTCACGTTTTCTGTTTATATGTGGGCCGAGGCTTCATCCTCGAGCCATAGTTCTTTCTACAGGCCGAGAATCTAAAGGAAATTATGCATCTGAAGTCTTCGAGCAGCACACATGGATGAGGAAATACTCTAATTCGAATTGCATAACTGGACTATAATTGGAAGTGATTCATTACGAGGGGCATCATTATCAGATTGGTGGATCATTTGAGAACGAAGCATCGAGAACAATCATCACTTGTCACTTGAAAACCATCTGGATACTTGAGTCCACCGCCTTGAGCACCTGGAGCGAATCTTTAGGGAAGAACCTTTGCCATTCTGATTCTAAGAGGTCATCATCCGCATCGCGATGAGCATCATCAAATCCAAATCAAGTCGAGCTATTGGAGACAATGAATCAGGCAACGTACCTGAGAACACTTCAGATCTGAAGCATATCGAAGACCACCTCACCGATCGAGGAACATCGTAGCATCATCATCAAATCGAATCAATCGTCGTTTCTTGAAGCAAATCAAAAGGGTGAAGAATCACGAGGAACATAAATCACTATTCCAGAACAAGCAGCATCCGTCAGATTTGAGTTGATCGGCTGGATGGAATTCATTGCCGCCCCACCGCTTTTAGCACCTTACGTGCTAAGCATGTGAGGTCCCTGATATTTTCGGTGCTTTTAAATATCATCCCTCCAAACTTCTTGATATTATGCACATGTCCCACCACTCTAAGGTGCATGTGGCCGACCATGTTCTTCCTGAGATATTTGCGCAGACTCCCTCCAATTGTTGTATATTTTACGCACATCCCTCATTTTCCAGATTTATTACGCCCATACCCCTATATAGTATTACATTCACTATATAGTACTATATACATATTAAATAAAAATCAAATATAAAAATACAATAAAAATAAATATAAAATACCATATTTTTCACTATATACAGTATCAAATATTTTTTTAAATATAAAACTAAAAAGATTTTCGACTTTTACTAATTCATTTAAAAACATAAAAATATAACAAACTTTAAAATCATATAAAAAATATAGAAATGCCTCTAAAAATCCTATAAAATTTTCCTTAGCTTATTTTGTCATATTTACATAATAAACTAAAGATAAAATAAAAATCAAATAATAAAACCAATACAAAATACAAAATACATCTAAACTTTGAAAAATCATAACTAAATAAATACAAATCACCTAAAACGCACAATATATCATTGGAAAGATAATTTTACCTACTTTCTAATAAAAAATAAAATAAAAATATTTTTCACTATTTTAAACTTTAAAAATTCAAAATACGTCACAGTTCTCAATATATACTCACTTTTTCGCCTTAAAAATAAACCAAACCCATAAAATAAATTACAACATAAAAATTAACAAACTAAAAAAATAATAAAAAATTACAAATCATTTTATAAAATAATAAAAATCACAAAATTCTTAAAACTCATAAAAACTAGAAATAATTAAAAATCAAATAAAAATCCAGCAAAATACTGCAAACAAAATAAAAATTAGGAACGTGTTTAACTTTAGTGTTATATAGTTTAACCCTAGTTTAGAACATTTTGTCTCCCTGAGTTCGACACTCTCGTGCTTAATGCTATACACTTAAGTTTAGAAGTATAAATAAAAAAAGAAGATTAACTAAACATCAATCTTTTCTGATAAAACTCACCTAGTCGATACAATGACCGCGAACTCTTCTCTTTCTCTTTTGGAGGAATCTAAAGAAGAAATTAGACCAGGGATTTACAAGTTTTTCATATGGCGCCGTTGCCGGGGAGGCAATGCTAGGTTAGTTGTAGACCTAAGTTTAGGGTTTCTCTTTTCGCCATCTTATTTCCTAACCTCACGACTTTTTTTATTCTGATTTGTGCAGCACAGGTCGAGCCGCATAGTTGAGAATCACAAAACCGATTTTCTTGTAATTTTCTTGTAATAAAAATATTAAACATTGTTCATAGGAAGGGGACCCTTCAGGGTATCCCGACTTGTACCTCTCCCTCCTTTCTTCTCGGAGTCTGTTTTTCTCAGGGATGTACTCTTGGGGAAGTAGAGCACCCATCATGGTTTTTCTTGCTCACATTTTTCTCGATGGTTTTCCATGACTTTTCGAGGATAGGTGCTTGTAAGGATTTTCTCGATTTTCCCCTTCTCTACGCAACCGTAGCTAGGTGCTTGCTTAGGTCGAATCACCTAGTTACTTGTACTTAGGACCATACCCAAAAAGACAAAAATACATTAGTCGATTTTTCTGAAATACCCCAAAAAAATGATAACCAAAAATAAAACAGAGACTGCTAATCTTTATCCGACTCTAAAATAAAACGTAAGGACTCCATTTATTTTGGGAGAGCAATTCCCCGCAATTACATCGTAGGTACTCTCTCCAGATTTTTGAGTGAGAGACGACACATAAGGTGGAGCCAGAGTCTGGGCTTCTATCAAAGTACTACTGAGTTTATATTTTAAATCACTTAATTTTCAATGGGTACTCTGGGTAGTCGGAAACAGTCTGAGTTTATTTAGCAAAGTGGGAGGTTTAGAGGACACTGTAGTAGCACCATCCTTAAGTAACACAGGTAGCCATATACGGTCCGTACTTACTCCCATACTGGCTGAGAATAGGTGATTTCTAGTAAGAACTCGGGATAGTATTCTGGGGAAGTTTTGGGCACATATCAACTCGGTAATATGTGAGAAGACTTGTATGCCAAATAACCCTAAAATTGAAAAGACAAACGACCGAACTTTTATGGTTAGCATCAGGGTTATGTTGGTGAATTTTGGGTTTGTTTTGTGTTTCACTTTGTGGTGTGAGTCCTGACCTTTCAGATATATCTCTGAGATCTATTGCAATAACTCGTCGTCTGCGTCTTATCTACAATCGATTTTCTTTTTCTTGAGTCACAATGATGGTAGGTGATCTCTTAGACCGACTCTTAGAGCATCGCTTCTAGGCGTGTCTACCCGATCATCTAGGTCAGCTCGAGACGTCTCGTGTCTCGAGCCTGTGTTGAGTCCTCTAGCCTTCTTCGAGTGTGACTCAAACCTCGGAGAATCTTCTCCTTCGGTTTCCTTGTATCCTCTGTCTCCTTCTTTCTCCTTTCTTCGCTTCTCTCGAGTCAATCTTCAGTCACAGTGGTAGATGAGCAGAACTATGAGACCCGTGAGATAGTTTCAAATCAAATGAGAGATTCAGGTCTACTAGTTGCTAAAATAGGAGTGCGGATTGAGCAGTTGACAATTTCCTTGGGAGTTGAGTCTGTTTCTACATCAAGATTATCGATCTTCTTGAGTAATTCATATGTCATGTCATTGCTGCCAAAAGTTCATGAAAAGCCTCACGAGGAACCGTACGAGCATATTTATGAGTTCGAGGATATTTGCAGCACTTGTTTTTACTCAAATATTACACCTGAGGATGCTATGATGAAGACCTTTACCTTGACACTCAAGGATGGAGCCGCGAGATGGTTCCGACATTTGGGAAAGGAATGAGCTAGTTGGGGTATACTTCGAGTAGAATTTTTCAGAAAAATTTGCCCTATTAGTCGGGCCAACTTAATGCGGTCAGTTATCAGAGATTTTTCGCTTGATCCCCATGAGCCATTCCAGTATATGTGGCGTCGATTTCAGATTCTTCTGAGGAGATTCCTAGATCACAGGATTTCCAAAGCTGAATTAGTTCAGATAGTCTATCTAGGGATGACCGCAGAACAAAAGGTATTAGTCGATACCTCGTGTGGTGGTTCACACTGCAGTCTTGACGAGGACTCACTTTGGAATCTCTACGGAGAGATTTCTGATGTCAAGACAACACATGAAGGAGATGCCAGCCCGTTTGGATGCGATCCACCTCCCGCTGATTTAGGGATCGCACATCAGGCAGTTGATGTGGACACTGATGCAGTATCAAGAAGAGTTGTTGAGACAGATACCGAGAGTTCTCATCCTTAGACACTGATACCTATTCCATTGAGTTGTCAGTTGGAGTATGAGTTGGTTACGTATCTCCTAGTTCAGGAATCTTGGATACCTATCCCGCAGGTATTTCGAGATACAGAGAGAGAACATGTGATGTTTCATCTGACCTATCAGCCGATCCAACTTCTAGATAACGACCAATATTATGAATAACAACCTCAGGAGCAGTTCACCTCAAACTCATTTACATATTCTGAGAGTCTTCAGCAACCCGAGATGGATGTGGGACATTACTTCGAAAGTCCTAATAGAGATGGTCCCACATTCGATCACTTGGTTCATTTGATTCATGAGCAGACTGCCTATCAATGGGAACAGATGGAGACCTTCAGAGATTTCATCGTCAACATTGTCACAGAGCAGGGATCAGTTTCAGATACTCCCACTTCACATGAGTTGTTAAAGTAATATACAATAACAACGACGCATGTACACATTCAGATCTGATTCTCTTCATAATGAAGGCAAAAAATCACAAGAAATGGAAAAGGAAAAAATCTAGAAAAAGAAATAAAGACAATACTCTTGACTCTTCAGAGGGATATCGAGACTCTACTATTCATGGAGCTAGTACCAGTTTAAGAAAAAGATTTTCTTCTCCTTTTAATCCTCCAAGTGTACAGACTAACATGGAGGATGTACAAATACCCTTCCCTGATGCTCTGAAAATAGGGAAGGGAGAAAAATCACAAAATTTTAAAAAGATCCAAGAATCGAAATTTACGAAAGAGATGCTGGACTGAATTCAAATCACGCTCACGGAGGCATTGGTCCACATTCCTCTTCTTCAGAAATGCCTGAAGCAGTATACCACACCGAGAATGAAGAAGAGGCGTAATCACTTCTCTGAGAAACACGTGTTGACAATTGCCACTTTTTGCGCCATCCAACACACATCTTTCAAGAAGAAAAAGAAAACCATGAGAGAACCATTTGTCAGTTGTCGGATTTCAGACCACGAATTGGAGCACACCTTGTTAGACAATGGTTTATCAATGAACATATTAACCTTCTATCTTGTCGAGACTCTTCATTTAAGGCCTTTGAAGCGATCCAGAATGATTCTCCAGTTTCCCGGCCGATCGATCAAGAGGTCGAAGGGTATACTTCAGGACGTTGTTGTGGTGGTACAAGGCACACAATTCACTGTGGATTTTGTTGTCCTAGACTCTGATTCTTCAGTACCATCATAGGATGCTGCCACTATTCTTGGTCGACCTTTTTTACATGTAGCCAAGGCCGTTATTAATTATGGGACAGGCAATGCCACGTTCTTCCAACAGCACAGTGTCGAGCTCCGAGCCAACAGAGACTCAGCCAACAAACGGATGTGTTTTCGGACCCTTAGATATAGAGGCATGTGGAATTACATATGAGATATGACATGATTATATTCCTCCTGATTCTACATAAACCCAAGCTTTCCTCTCTAGAGAGGAAAACTTGGAGAGCACATCGTTTGGTGATCTGAGTACACATATCTGAAGATGCCTTGACGAGATCCACAATATCTACGTCATCGAAACTAAACCGCTGGTAGCGCGTACTTTGAAGGCCAAACCAGATCCAGTTGAAGATCCTTCAGTAGAGCCTTCCTGTTGGGAGATTATTGACCCATCTTTTCATGAAAATTCAGATAAGGGATTGGTTGATGAGGAGATCGATTAGATCGCAGCAGAGTTTGACCTCTTTCTTGAGTCTACTTTAGAGACCATAGAGCAGCTTTCAGAGGTTGGTTTTGTTCATATTTTCGGCCATATGGGTCGCTCATCACTAGTCGACATAGATCAGAGATCCTCCGATTCAGATATGGATATCTTTGAGGATGACTCTGATGTCGACCTGAATCTTGTAAATTCTATCGTTCCTCGGTTGTGCAAGAAAGCAACTCTTCAGCTTTCTTGATCCTGTACAGTTCGTTGATTTGTTCATTCTTTTTCAACTCGTATATACTCTTGATTTTAGTCTTTCGTTCTTCCATTCTGTTCTATTACCTCTGTTATTGCATATACTTAGGGTGTGCTTTACCCTAAGTGGGGGGGGGGGGTAATATAGCTCATTTCCTCTTTTGATTGTCGTCGTTTTTGTATCGTCTGCTCCCTCACTTCTCCCTCACCTTTTAATCTTTGTATCTATACCTAGGGATATTTTACCCTAAATATGGGGGGATAAGTCGAACTGTTGAGTGTGTACATTCTATTGACCTCGATCATCTTCGGTCTTGAGTATGCTATTCTTAGGATTACTTGATCTTGAGTATAGAGGAGATGATCGACTTCTATTCTTTTATTCGTTATTCTGAGTCATTGTAGTATAGGATTCTTTTCACCAATCTATACTTAGCCTGAGTTATATGTTCCTTTGCCGCTTCTTTGGTCACTATGAGGACATAGTTCATGCCGAGTATAGGGGAGGTGTTGTATATATATGCTATATATACTTTAGAAGCCATAACTCATACTTTATTATATTTTTAATAATATGGCTATCTAAAAGTATGGGTGTATATTTTGGGTTATTAAAAGCCGTAAGAAAACTGTAAATATGACTTATTTAAAAAAAGTCTTAAAATTTGTATATAAAAAATGCTGTAAAATTCTATTATGAAATCATTAAGAAGTTGTAAATAAAATCCTTGTAAATCTTGTATAAAAGTCGTATAACCTTGTATATAGAAGTTGTATAAAATCCTTTGTAAAATATAAAAAATTCGTGTAAAATTCGTGTAAATGGAATTAATCCACTAACTCTTTCAAAAAGACCCCTAAAATTTAAAAGTTGTAAAATTCAATAAACATTTGCAAAGCCTTTAAAAATCACTTAAAAAGCTTAATCTCAAAAATCTACCTCATAAAAAATTGTTGCATTCATTAGCATTTTTCAGAACAAGTCTGATTCTTGAACCGAATGGATCTAAGTACGAATGATTGAGCTTGGTTTAGGCCTTAATCAACTTAATTCTAAAGAGACTTTATTAGGAACTGGAATTGAGACTCTTCAGGTCTTTTAGACTTAACTCTTTGGGTTCCATGAGACCATGTTCGGAATTCAACTTGAAAGTGCCTAAGTAGGATACCTAGTGTCATATGTTTAACTCTTCTCCATTTGAACCAATTTTGAACTCATGCACTCTGCACTTAGCTCGACTTGCATGGGGCTGCGAAGGGCAATCCATTTCGGTGGTGCGTTTCCATCCTTGTCTGGTTGCGGTGATGTCTTAAGAGGGAGATATTAGGGTTGAAATAAAGCTTCAGATGAGGGAAAGATCTGCTGGCATATTTTTTTCTAAGATCCCAAAAACATAGACGGAATGAAAAGATGCTATATCCATCGGGGCATAAAAGACTATGCAGTGCAACAATCATCTCTACCAAAAAGAAGCTGAATACATCAAATACCAAAATGACCACAATGGTCCGAACTTCAGAAAAGCCTGCACGTCTTAGTGGAGACTTGGTTATACTGTTCAGGCTTCACAGGAGATGTGATTACACTGATCAGACTCCAGTTCTCTTCCCATTCTTCTATCTTCTATCTATATTCGATTGTGGACACATCACGACCTAACCTTAGAAGGAAATACCCCTCCTCAAGGATTGAGTTGGTGGATGAGGGTCCAATGGGAGTGTATAACTGGATGGACGGTTTATTCACTTCTTTAGAGCAGGAAGAGCTAAAACCTTTTCGCACACGGTACAAATTGTTTTCAAAGCTAGAAAGATTGTGTGGTGAATAGGTGGATCTGAGCTAGCTGGAGGTGAATCTGGATAAGGATTTATGGAACTTGAGGGTTGTCGAGGCTTAAATCCTAATTCTAATAGACTCCCGGCACACTATTAATTCAAAGGTCTGAATCCAAGCTCTAGATTTTAGGTGAAGTAAGATTTGATTTAAAGAAACAAGCATGTTCTAAGTTCTTTTATTTTTCTTATTATTTTTCTTTTTGCTTGCACTTATTTATAGAATAAGTGTTTGCTAAGGGACTAACAAAGGTGAAGTATAAGGGAATGATGAATCCGCAATTCATTGCCTTTATTCTTTCACTTTGGCTAAAATCCTTGGTAAAATACATGTAAATATCCACTAATTCCAACTAATTATCATTCTAACCACAAATATTAATACTATATATTTAACACTTCTTTACCAAAATAAAGAATAAAGATAAAAGGAAATGAAGGCACCATCACATTCCCGAGACTGACCTAGGATGCGACGGTGGGATCCGCATACTTGATGTTCAATTGACTTCTGCGATAGCTGGGACAGAGGAGGGGGAAAGACTCATTCGCATAGTACACGAGAGCACTATACCTATTCCTACAAGGCAGGAATAAAAATCACGACTTCCTACTATATATGACGGAGGGAGCTTTTTCACGATTCTAGTTCTTTCTTTCTCTATCTCACCGGAAGAGAGAAACCATAGAAATCGAAAGGTCCGGATCCTCTATATCTCCTGAAAGCCCATCCACGGAGACAGATGAGGACTCGGGACCAAGCCCCCTAGACCCCCCACCAAAGAATGCGTCCGAGTAGACTTTTCCAAGGGGGGCACCCAGTTCTCCAGAACCCAGGCACATCCAAACCTCTTTGGAAAGAAAAAAGACACTTCCAAGTTAAAAGGAAAGAAGGCTGTAAATATGTAATATATACAAACTGATCCTAACCACGAGACCAGGTCAATATTGACTTGGTCGACAAAAGAAATAAGTAGGGAGAGATAAGGATCCTAACTTATAAAATACAAAGAAAATCAAGATCAAAAATATAATTTACCCAATTTTCATCATGTACATATTTCACCTTTTTTTTATCATTTAGACAGTCTCAAATCAAATCACTTCTTGTGTAAAAGTTGATCACAAAAATATATATTATTTTACAAAAATATCAGAAAAATATTTCGCCACAAAAATAAAATATTATAATGGATAGAAAAAGCCACAAAAGCCAACTTCCGAGATTCATAACTATTTATGGAAAACTCCAAACAGACCAAATTCACTTTTAAACTTCGTTTTATACTTAATACTGATTATTAAAAATATCAAAAAATATTCGAATAAAACCCATAAGTTTTGGTGTTTGAGACCCGTTGTCTATATGTACAATATGTAGAAACTTCTCGGATTTGTAAGTAATTAACCGTAAATCTATTAACTTAATTTCTTTTCTAAAAATCTTCTAAAAATGTATAGAAAGATATAAAAATATAACTTAAGTCAAAATACCAATAAATCCCAAGCCTCGATGCCGTTACCTAACTTTTCCGGACCTCACAACTCGGTCGTATGAAGTCTGAATTGAACAAACTTAGTTTTAAAATTCATATTATTCATTTATCTACAAAATAACAATGATTTCACTAAAATTAGAGTTAATATAAAAAATGTGGTTTTCGGGTCCGTATTGGTATATTGTACAATGGGTCGTAAGTTATATTATTATTTAATATATTAATACCTATTATTAATATAAAATAAATAATAACTCATTAATTATATAATTTATTATTATTAGTTATTATCTATTAATTTAACTAATTAAGTAGTTATATACTTAATTATATATTAAATTCTTTATTTAAATACTTAATTACTCATTTAATTACTTAGTTAATTATTTAAATATATTTTAAAAATATTTAGTTATTAATCTAACCAATTATCAATTATTAATTTAATTCAATTAATTAATTTTATTTTTATTCTATCTCCTCTCTCTTCTTCACTCTCTCTCTTACTTTTCCAATTTCCTCTGCTTCCTCACGTTTCTTCCCCCGTCGCCGCTTCTTCCTCTTCCTCCTGTTTCTTTCCACCAACCGCTAACTTCCTCAGCGGTCGGCTTTTGGTCGGTCGTTGACCAACCTCCTCGCTCTACCCTTACCACCTCCGGTGACCAGCTCCACCATCGTCTATATAAGACCCATCTCCCTCCCACCTTCATTTCATCCGCCATTAGAGCTTCTCCACCTTCTTGTGAGCTCTGTTTTCCCTCTCGTTCGTGACAAGAGAGAATCGGGTCCTTGCAGCGAGGTTGAGATCGAGAGGTGCAGCGAGATCACGGCTCCACTACGCTCCGTCGGCGAGAGCTCTACCCTCCACGCACACCGTTGTGTTGAGGCAACGATCCCGGAGGTAATTCACCTCCAACCACAGGCATTTCCATCATCCGACCACCTGCATCGCATGACCAGGTTAGTCGTCGATTCTCATTCTTCCCTCTTGATGAATCTCGTATTCATCATGCTAAAATTGGTCAATTAGGCTCTGTTCCTCAGAATTCACTTGCATTTAATCATTAATAGAGAATCATTAGCATACATGCACGTGTAAATAATATTTGCATTTCATCATGAATAAATTTCATTAAAAATTCCAAGTATAAATTAGCCAAAAAGATGCTAACTTCTCATATTTTTAGTTAATTCATCCTAACTCTGATTGACCCCAAACCACCTCCATTGTATAGATATTACTAACATAAATAAATAAATAATACAAAAAAATTACTAACTCAAATAAGTGTCAAATAATCCCAAAGTCTTATTTCACATCTGACGGACTAAAACAAGCATATCTCCCTTATATAGTGTCCGATTTTGGTCAACTCACTTTTAAAGTACTCCATTTTCAAATACCTTCAAAACAAGACCAATTCATAAAATTCAGAGCTCATATGTGAAAGTTGGGTTTTGGGCCACTTTTGCGCATTTTGACTTTCTGTATTTTTTATCCGAGTTTTATGTACATAATTAACCCTTTTAATTTTATTTTTTCTTCACTTGAGTCCTTTGATGAAAGTTTTATTAAGCAACCCAAAAATCCAAATCCAGATTAAAACTGGAATCAAAGAAACTGACTGAGTCCAAGTGTCTGTTGTATGTACAAAAATTATGTGTTTCTCACTTCTATTTTATTTTCATGTTTTCTTATTTATTAAAAATCCAAAAAAATAGATTAGTGTGTTAATAATTTTCTTGTATTTTATCATATTTTTTTCTAGATTTTTTTATCCTCTTTAAACCACTAAAAATTTACAAAAATCCAAAAATCCAGTTTTCTACACATGGAGAACCACCAAAAATACCACTTCGCACAAGTGATGCTCCTGGATCCTTCATGAAAGTTGTAGATCTCGTCGAGACGAACAACTTTTATGAAGGGAATTTTTCGATCCGAGGTCTTCTTCTATTTCTTTTCTATTTTTCTTTATCTTCAAATTTTGTAATTATTTTGGGATGCCAAGTGGCAGCCCCTGGTTCTCTCTCTAGCGCCCCCCGAGTCACGGACCCAGCACGTGACCATGGTCATCTTCTTCTTATTTCTCCTCTTGTCTTCCTTCGTCAATTCCCCCAGGGTTGTGTGAATTGGTGGACACTGGGGCACGTGCTTACATACAACTAGTTGCACGTACTTACACCTATACTAGCTGAAAGTAGGTGCAACTAGTTGTATGAACTCGGGACAGTCTTTGTGAAATATTTCGGCACCTAACAGCTCCGCTTAATTTTCAAGATTATTTTGTCATTAAATTAAAATTGAAAAGATAAGTGGTCGATCCCTAATGTGCCTTCACCAGTGTTGAGTGGGTAAATTGACGGGTTTGGAATGGTGTTTGTTTTGAGCGGGTCCCCTGAGCATTCATAAGCTCTGTACAATGGACTCTTCTGAAAATCTTCATTCAGACTTTGCGAACAAATCTCCGAGCTCCTCCAACTACTCATCTCCTAAATTTCAAAATGATTCTCTTCTCGAAACCCCATGGTATGGAGACAACCCTTCACTCCATACCGTGGTTCACACCACACCCATATGGATTAATCAACCTCAGAGTAACCCTCTTTCTTACTCCATCCCTACCAAAAGAAACTTTTATCTTTGGCAGAAACACTAAACCTTCTGAGCATGAGCCTAACTCAGATTTATTTTCATCTGAAGGTGAAGAAAAGGACGAGATGCCTGTAAAGAAGGAAGAAAACTACAATGACCCTATTCGTGCGCTTTTGGCTAGAATCACTACTGCTGAACAACACAATGAACTCCTTAGAGCCCAGATGGCAGAAATGCAACATGGTGAGGAGGATATGGAAGATACGTACCTTCCTGAAATTGATAAAGACTATAATTGATTGAGGTCGATACCCCCTGAGGATGCGTTCAAACACAAATCGCATTTCCTTGCACTATTATCGAAGTTCGGAGGGAATAATCATGAAGAACCATATATCTTCCTCTGTGATTTTGAGTTAGTCTATGCTAACCTATGCCACCCTAGGGTTAGCCAACACTACATAAGGTTGAGAGCTGTCCCCTTCGCCTTGACTGATAAGGCGGCTTACTAGCTGAAAAACTTAGGGGAAGTAGTGATGAATCTCCATTTCATCACCTTTATTCTATCATTTTGGCATCAAAAACCCCAGCAAATGCATGTAAATAGCATCAAATTATACATAATAGCATTCATGATTCATTGTATTAATTATACATTAAATATTGTGTTTAATGCCAAAATTATAGAATAAAGAAAAGAAAAGAAAAAGGAATAAAATATTGAAGATATTTTATGACCCAAACCCCGAGACCAAGGCCAGCATGGTATTGGTCGACCAGGAATAAAGTAGGGGGAGATAAGGGCCAGTGTACAATAAATACCTCATTTATTTATGCATTTTTGACACCTATTTTGTACATAATTATTCATTCCTCAAATAAAGAAACTTTGTTCATGGAAGTTGTAGACAATAATGCAAATAAAAATACAAAATTGAGTTTGTGTAAAAATAATACCCAGTGTACATTTTATACACAAAATAAAAAGCAAAAATCTCAACTTCACAGACCCATATCTTGCAAATAAAAACTCCAAATCACCCAAACTCACCTTTAATTGTATATAGCATCCCAAGAACTATTTAATAAAATTAGTTTCATAATTTTTGGAGTCCATATGCAGAAGTTAGGTTTTTGGCCCTTCTTGTATATAGGATTGATTAAAATATTCTTTTTATTCAATATTCATTATTTTTAGAAATTCATATTTTTAGAATTTTTTAGATAATGTATATAATGCATACACATATTAAAATTAAGGAAAAAACCAAAAATAATTTGTAAAATAAAATGAGTCTACAAAATTCATAGACAAAATACCTATACTATATATCTGCATATAAATAAAAAGGATTTTTATTCCTTGGTTCTTTTATTCTTTTATATTTTTTTAATGATGTATACATTATACATAACTCATTAAAAATACAAACCCAAAATAAAAATCAAGAAAATACAAATAATAAATTAAGTATACAAAATACATAGGTAAAAGACCTATAAGGATACCTACATATACCTATACCTATTTCTTTAAAAATATAAATAAACTCCTAAAAATTAAATAAAAATACCTTTATACTCACAAAAATAAATTATAAATTTATAAAATAAGTCATTAAAATAATAAAAGAAAATAAACAAATCAAAAATAAAATACACAAAAATACATGGAAATACATACATATACACATTATCAAATTAAAACCATAATAAAACACTTCGAAAAATTCAATAAAAATCACAAATAAATACTACATAAAAAATATACATTTTTTATGTTTTAAGAAAATTCTAATAAAATCATTTACTATGGTAAATAAAACAAATTAAACTCAAATTTCCTGTTTTGTCTGGTAGCGGCTGACGTGGACCAATGAGGCGCCGGCCTTCGTTGACCCCCTGGTCAACTGTCCCATCCCTTGTCTGGCGCCTCTGAACTGTCAACTCCCCGATTTTTCTCCAATTTTTACGGCCATCCCTTCCATCGTTCAAGCTCGCTTCCTTCACAAGAATTGCCCTCTGATCATCCATGATGCCCGCCAAAATCTTAGATCAATCAGATACTCATTGGATCAGTCAATAATTGCCGGTTAATAAGGCCCCTTGCCAATGTGTATAAATAAGTAGCTCCGCCTCCTTCCTCGAATTTGGCCACTTTTAATCCAACCTGAAGCCTTGATTCCAGTCCTGGGACATTCCTCGTGACAGGGGGGGTGTGCTGGTGCCTCGAATCGGCCGGAGGGAGGAAGATTTTGTCGCGGCGGAGCTCCGGCGTCCGCCCTGCTCCCTGGAGGCCCCCAGGTATAAGATCTGTACCTTTTTATGCTTTTTAGTTAGTTTTTAATGCTAGCTTTCCATTCCAGTTATTAGATTAGGCTTTAGTTAATTCCCTTAGCGTAAAAATCCAAATTCGAAGTTCGCCGGAGCTCCGCTCCGGCGACTTCTTCACCGTGAAACCGACTGTGTCCGCCCGCCATTTGCATCCCATTTAGTTCCTCGTCGCATTCTCCATCGAACGCACACCTTGGTCCAACCCAGGACCTTCGGTCTTGGCGAATCGGGGCTCCACCTCCGCCGTACGCCGGAGCCCCTCCGCCCCACTTCATCTCGCTGCCAAGCTTCAAAACCCCAGGTCGAGGAGGTAGCTCTCTCGCCCCCGTTTCTTCCTATGTAGGTACAACGAAGGATAGAGCCCATCTGGGCTCGAATCGATCCAGGAAGAGGTTCCTGGGGGTCCCCTCCTTCGCCGACCTCGACCGAACGACTCGGACCTCCAGGAGCCATGCGAACACCATCAGATGACGCGGAAGCTTCCCAGCTACGTCCAGAGCACTTCAGATGCGCGGGAGGTGCCCGGAGGAGCCTGAGCTGCTCGATCAAAGCTCGTCGGGGCGAGCTTCTTCCCCGTTCTTCCAGTCACCTTCAGCGCCGTTGGATCGGGAGGCGTGGCCCAGATTGAACGACGACCATTCGATGAAGACATGCGTCCACCGTCAGATCAGCCAGGAGCTTCTAATCAGGACCCTTCATCGACGAACCGGCATCCGTCGTTCGGTGGGCGACACGTGGATAAGTGGCGCATCCAGCGCCGCAGGATGATGCGCCTTTAGGGGGTAAATTTCACATCTACCCCCCCCCCCCCCCCCCCGCTTTTTGTATTTATTGTTTAATACCAAAAATAAAAGGTTAAGTTGTAAATAAGTTGTAGAAATTGCAGAAGGACCCTTAAGGTTTTTAGATTTACATTTTAGTCCCTCCGCGCCTCACGTGCAGCAACCACGTGAGGCGCGTGAAATTTGCATGTGAACCCTACTGTGTTTTATTAATTATAAAATGGTCCTGAAAATAAAAGTTCACGTTTATTTTTATTGTGATTTTTGCATATATGCCCCCTGTCAATTATTTTATTTGCAAAAATACCCCTGCCAGGCCATTTATTTTTGTGTGCTTTGTCCATTTATTTTGTGCCTCATATTAAATCGAAAAATTTTGCAAAAATGGATTTAAGCCCCTTTTAGCTTGCTTCTACACGCCATATTTTTCGTTTTCAATTTTGTTGCATTTTTGCATTTATTAAAAATCAAAAACATGTCTTTTATTCACTGTTTAACTTATAAAATCCCAAAAAAATATGAAAATGCCTCGAAAAGTTCCAAAAAAATTATCTAGTGTGTATTTTGACCTATTTTAGTGTCAATCCAAAAAATCCATAAAAATCTAAAAAGGAAAACCTTAAAAATTCAAAAATACCCAAAAACTCCAAAAAAATGTATAAAATCAAAGAAAAATCAGAAAAATATGAACTCAGTCCCTATTTCTGCTATATTTTATTATCTTTATTATAAAAATAGTGTGGAAAATTTTTGAGGCTGTTAGCTATTTTAAATGCCTATTTTTCTGACAGCCAGACCCTATTCCATTGTTTGCTCTTATTTTGCTATTTAAAAATACTAAAAATGTTTTCAAAAATGCCCAAAAATCACAAAAACAGTAAAACATCATGAAAATTCCAAAAAGACTTTATTCCTGAATTTTTGAATATTTTTGAGTATTTTTATAAATATTATAGTACCCCTTTATGTATATATATGTATTTCCTAAAAATATATATATATATATATATATATATATCTAACTATTTATATGTATTTATATATCTATTTATTAACTCCTAATATACAAAAAAAAGAAAAAAAATATAATTTATCATACTTATATATACCTATATATATTTTATGTATTACAAGCTATATACTAACCCTCTATGGGTATATATATATATTTATAAATTTATATTATATATATATTACCTAATTATATTATTAAAAACAACAAAAATATATATATATATATAATAAAATAAAAATAAAAAAAATAAATAAAAAAATAAAAAAATTCTAAAATTCAAAAACCCACTTCACACAAGGATGACTCTGAGATACATGTAGGCTATGGTATTTTGTATTGCTCTCTGTGGTTCGACCTCTACATGCTTGTTTACTATACAATTTATGGTAGAGTAATAAAGATTAATTCACATTTCTTTTTGAGCTTAATTGTTTTATTCATTTATTGTGGGTTAATTGCTGGTTAACCGGGTGTTCTGCAAGCGGTCGCCTCAGCGACACTTTTTACATCATTCATGGTGACCCTTGCGGAATATCCCGTATTATCAGATGGCGCCGTTGTCGGGGAGCAACGAGCATAGCCTAATTTATTTTGCCATTCTTGTATAAAAGAATTCTTGATTTATCATTCATTTTTGTGAGCAGCTATTTTTATTGCTATTAATCACCATGCTTCATTTATTCATTTATTGTGATTCTTTTATCTGCTCTATTTGATTGATTAAGCTATTCTAATGCACTCTTTTTGTGACTTTGATGCGAGGGCCTGCCACACGAGGATGGCCTCTTAGGAGGCCAATGCAGCCAATCTTGGAGGAGGATGGTCTTCTTCTCATGACCATCTGGAGAGAGCACCAAAGAAGCAAAGAGAGGGAGATTAGATAGGATTAGAACACTTAGGATTATTTATTTATGGTGAGAGAGAGACTATTTTGGCATGTAATTAAACAGGTCTCTACTCTTCACAATGAGGTCCAGTGCCCGGGTGATTGTTCACCTGGGGGCCTCATCGCGGCTTTTCGAGTTTTCATCGCTTTATTTTCTTTGTTTTCCGAAGTTTTGAGCTTTCCGCCTTTCTTTTACTTTGTTTTGTGTGCTTGGAGCCCCTAGATATAGGTTGCTTGACTCGGTAGCTAGGTCCAAACATTAATAAGAATGCATGTTCCTATAGTCTACTTCGCTTGGATCTAGTCAAACTTAAACAAGCCGTTCATTTGTCTCTTAGCCCTCTGTGCCGTAGCGAGCCCTGTAAAGCGCTTTCTCCTACCCTCAATGTGTTGAGCAGAGGAGGGGTGAGCCAAGATCGAACCCTCTTGGGCTAGAGATGAATGAGCGACTTATGGTTCTTCACGCTAATAGCAGCTTATGTTTAGGGCGATTTTGTGCCTTGCATACCGACATGTAGATAGGTTTAAAAATTCTGTTTTGCATACCACATGGAGAGAGCTGGGATGCACTGTAAGTCTTCTAACTCAGCATGCATCATTCGGTTCAATGATGAGATTTCCATCATGGAACCACTTGCACGGCTTTTCCGTTATCTCCCTCTGATTTTGAGCACCTAGGACTTAAATGAAAATCTACAAAAACGTTAGGCGCTGGTATGAAACAGACTCAAAAAAAGTGAAAACCCAAAAATAAAACAAGGGGACTGCTAAATAAACTTTGACCTTAATTAAAATTTGTAATGGACTATCATTGTACCGGGTTCATAAAGCCCTCATTGTTTTCAGGTACCTTGGAGGGGGACCAAAACCCTACTCTCTTGAGCGAGTGCGACCCCTAAGGATTAAAGCCCAAAACCCAGTATGCAACTGCCTTGTGTATCGCCTGGATTTCCGAAGTAATGGCGCTTCCATCGTACGTAGGCGAGTAGGACTTGGTCACCAATGGTGACTCTCTGTTGTGAGAGCATCGACCCTGTCCGAAGTATTGAGCATAGGCCACGCCTTCACGGGGGTGTCTGTCTCATTGTCCTGCGTCCGAGTAGGTTCTTGCACGCTCACGGGTGATTCCGTTACGAGCGAGAACCGAAGTATTGGTTTCGCCTATCGGCTTCCTCTCTCTTTTCTTTGGCTGAGTAGGGATCCAGGAAGGGTTACAAGGACTCCAAAAAGTACAAACTACAGGTTACACAGGAGGAGGACAAGTACGAGATACTCTTCTGGCAGTACTCTCTCTCCTATAGGGTAGCGTACTAAGGACTTGTTATAAGATATGCCTGAAAAATCACAACTCTAAAAATGAAAAGATAATAAATAGCCGAGCTTTCACGGCTTCACATGGTGTGAGTTGGTGAACCCGATTTTGTATTGTGTTTGTATGGATCTAGATTAAGGTTCAAAGATCAAGTCCCGCACATTTGCACACATTTTGTTGTTTCTCCCTTTGACCACCCCGCTCAACCGAGCCTCTCTACTGTTTTACACTCCTTTTATTCCTCGTTGACCATCGTATCTTTCATCCGACATCCAATCTTCTCTTGTACTCCGCGAAGTTGATCCATGGATGGTTTCCGTCGGGACCATGCCGACACCCACATCGATTCCATGAACTCAACTCCGCCAATAAATTCGAGGCGATTCCCGAGAACCCAATCCGGACTTTGCGGATCGATCCCCAGACTCCTCGTTTTCTACCTTTCTCTTGGCCACCCAATAAACTGGGATCACTTTTGTCCCACTTCCGCCGTTGCGAATGGAAGTCGATTACAGTTTACATCCTTTTCCATTCACAACATGCTGGGGTTGACCTGAATTCCAGCCTCATCATGGCAGCCGAACATTAATTGCAAGTGATCTGATTCGGACCATCTCATTATGCAGATAGAAGACAGTGCGAGCCCTGGAGACTACTCCGGAGTTCATCTCGTCCGACTCAGACCCTGACATGGCTCCAGGAGGAAAGGGCAAGGGTCAACAGCCACCACCAGAGGGACAGGTGCCAGATCAAAACCAAGTTAATGCACAGTTGCTGGCATCTATCCAGGCCATACAGCAGCAGCTGACCGAGCAGGCCCTGACACAGACCGCATTCCAGTATATGTTGAATGACATGATGAACCGTGACGATGGTGGAGGAGGCAGAGGCAGAGGAGGCAGGGGAGGAGGAGGTGGAGGTGGAGGTGGTGGTCCTCCTGATGATGACCTTGAATTACCACCACCAAAGCCGACACTCAAAGAAACATACAATCCGGGAGACAGCCAGATGACCGAGTGGATTCTCATTCCACCAGTACACGCTCACTTTGAGCTGAAGCCCCAGTTTATTGCCCTTCTCCCAGCATTTCATGGAAACACCAGCGAGGAGCCGTACATTCACCTGCAGCAATTCTCCCGCATTTGCCGTACTACACACTATCCCAATGTCCCTCTAGACATTGTAAAGATGATGGCTTTCCCCTTTAGCCTATAGGACAAGGCCCTCTATCGGGTCAATCATTTGGGAAAGGTCGTGACGACCTGGGAGGAGTTGAAATCCGCCTTCCTGCACAAATATTACCCTCTCGGTCGGCTCAAACAGATGCGAGCCCGTATCAGTAATTTCACCCAAGGGCCCCACGAGTCGATACATGAAGCTTGGGAGAGATTCACTGACCTGCAGGAGAAGTGTCCCCACCATGAGATCCCTAGGACCAGCTCGGTCCAGCATTTCTTTGGGGGACTAAACATTGAAAGCCAAAGGCTCGTGGACGCAGCATGTGGGGGCTCCCATTTTAACAAGGATGAAGATGTAGTCTGGCAGATTTTCGAAGAAATGGCCGAAGGAGAGGCCGCCCCTTCTTCATCCAAGGCGTATCAGAAGCAGCCCCAGATCCTCCAGAAGCAAGTGCACATGGCTGCATCCAAGGAAGCGGAGAGAGATGAGAGCTCCAACCTCAGCATCATCGAGGGCCATCTCTCTAAGGTAGATATCATTGAGAAGCGATCACAGGACCTTGAGAAACTTGCTGTGATCGAGAAGAGGACCCAGAACTTGGACAAGCTAGATCAGATCAACAAGTACCTAGAACTGTTGGTCGGCACTATCAACTATGTCCAGTCGGCTACACCATCGGAAGCTCCCGCTGAGAAGAAGGATGAGCAGCAACCGCAGCATCAGCCTCAGCCGAGCCAACAGCCACCGGCAGTCCAGCACGTGTACTACGTGCAGGCGCCCGACCAGGGCCAGCCGCAGCAGCAGATGGTAGTGTACCAGCCAGAGTTCCTCTTAGTACCTGATCCAGTCTTCCCACCACCACCCCTGATTCAGGAAGTGAACGGGGTATGGGTTCATGATGCACAACCGACCCGTCCTCAGGGACAACCCCAAGGTCAGCAATTTGCCAATCAGCAGTACCACCAACCTTAGGGTGGTCGTTTTGGTCAATCCTCTCAGCAGCACCAGCAGTACCAGCAGCCTCCCCAGTTTGCACAGCAGTGGAGGCAGAATTTTCCTTACCAGCAGCAACCGCAGTACCGCCACCCACAGCCGTATCACCAGTACACGGCTGCTCCTTCTCAGCAATATCAGCAGTATCCTCCTCCATCCTACCAACAACTTCAACTTCCTGCACCACCTCAGAACCACAAGCCACAACCTCTACACCCATCCAACCATCAGCAGCGTGGTCTGCACGCTGAACCTACTGAAGCACCCTCTGTGAATCCCGCCATGGATTGTCTGGCCCAGCTTGTTAAAGGGCTAGCGGATATGACAAAGAGGCTCGACGACCTGACCGCCACCAGAACTACCATTCCGGCGCATGTCGAAGCCAACCCCAATAATTTCAAAAAGAAAGAGCAGGTAGATTGTGATATCCTGTCCGAGTCTGGCAATGATATTACTGTTTATTCTAATGCTGTTACTCTCAGGAGCGGTAGGGCCTTACCTCCGCCTGCTACCAGAAGTGGGGTGAATAAAGAAACAGGTGGATCATCATCTTCCGCATCAGCCGTGCCAGCTCCCGAGGCGGGTGAGGAGGAAGAAGAAGGAGAAGTCAGTCCAGCCATCGTGCCATGCCAGCAGCAACCTCAGCCAAAAATACAAAAAAATCAACAAAAACAAAAACAATAAAAAGAAGCTCGTAACAGAAGCGAAGCCGCGCCAGCATTGGAGGAGCCGCCAGCAGCAACCGATCCCTCGCCAGCCGATGGAGCAGACGCTACCCTTTTTGATCGCCCAACAGCACCAGCAAGCCAAGATCCAGTTTGTACTCCTTTTTGTAGTTCGGATGTACAACATTATGTGGGCAATGATGTTGATGAAAATAAGAACTCTGATTTTCCTGCTAGTAATGTACATATTCATTTTCCTCATGCAATACAAAAATCCAAAAAAATTGCAAAACGAAAAAAAGGCATTGTCTGATCCAAGTGTTGTGGATATTTTGGATAAATTGACTGTTGAGATTCCCCTGTTGAAGGCCGGATAGCGGATCTTCCATCAACCTTCTGCCCTCGTCCATAATGCAAGAATTAGGGCTGGGACCGTTAAAGCAGACACGCATGATCCTTCAGTTCGCTGATCGATCCGTCAAGCGGCCCCGAGGTCTGTTGGAAGACGTGGTAGTTAAGGTGTAGGAAATGAAATTCCCAGCTGACTTTGTAGTCCTTGATATGGACTCGCCTGCACCCCTGCTCCAGACCCCTATCATCCTTGGCAGACCATTCCTTTGTACTTCAGGTGCCGTGGTTGATTACGGGTCTGGGAAGATCACTTTCAGCTCGAACACCCAGCAAATCACAATCAAAATGAACAAAGAGCAGAATGCCACAACTGATGAGAGCCAGGCTGTATCAGAAGCAGACTGTGATTTTATTGCAGAGATCAGAGACTCAGCTTTATCATTGGATGATTCATGGACCCGAGAAATCCTCACTCTTGAGGAGGACTTGGAAAGCGCAGTCAGCATATGCTCCGATGATTCTTGGGAGACAGATTCTCAGATGCAGGCGCATCTTCTTGAGCATTCACTCCAGACCGAACATGATCAACGTAGCGTAGAACCGTTCGGTGCATCACCGGGATCTCAACAGGATGACGAGGATGGTAAGTATCGCAAGGAAATACATCCCACCACCAGCATGATATCTGAAGTGATAGATAAAGTGGACAGGTCTAAACCAGAACTCAAGCCACTTCCGGCAGGCCTGAAGTATGCTTTCCTTGCGGGTGAAGAACAAATGTATCTGGTCATCATCAGCAGCAGGCTGACTCGGGATCAGGAATCTCGACTTCTCGATATTCTAGAAAAGAACCGCAAGGAACTTGGTTGGAGCGTATCAGACCTCCGAGGGATAAATCCAGCCTTGTGTTCACACCATATCTATCTAGAAGAAGATGCCAAGCCGTCCCGTGAATTTCAGAGAAGGCTGAACCCTAACCTTCGGGATGTCGTCATGAAAGAAATCATGAAATGGTGTGATGCAGGCTTTATCTATCCCATCTCCGATTCGAAATGGGTAAGCCCACTGCATGTAGTTCCCAAGAAATCAGGGGTTACCGTGGTTACAAATGACAAAGGAGAGGAAATTTCAACTCGGGTACCAACATCCTGGCGGGTGTGTGTTGATTACCACCGACTGAATGCAACAACAAAGAAGGACCACTTTCCCTTGCCATTCATTGATCAGGTTTTGGAAAGATTAGCAGGCAAGGAGTTCTTCTGCTTTCTGGACGGGTATTCCGGGTACAACCAAGTGGCGATCGCCCCTGAAGACCAAGAGAAGACTACCTTCACTTGCCCGTTCGGCACCTATGCCTTCAAGAGAATGCCCTTTGGTTTGTGCAATGCACCTACTACCTTCCAAAGATGCATGTTAGCAGTATTCGCCGAGATGGTCGGCAGTTTTCTAGAAGTGTTCATGGACGATTTCTCTGTCTATGGTGATAGTTTTGATTCTTGTCTTCAGCATCTAGACAGAGTACTTCAGAAGTGCCGCGAAGTCAATTTAGTGCTTTCATGGGAGAAAAGCCATTTTATGGTCACTGAAGGTATTGTGCTGGGCCACGTCGTTTCCAAACGTGGCATGGAAGTCGACCCGACAAAGGTGGATGTTATTTCGAATCTTCAGCCACCTCAGTCAGTGAAAAATGTGAGGTCATTCCTGGGGCATGTGGGATTCTACAGGCGACTCATCAAGGATTTCAGCCGCATTGACCGACCTCTGACAGAACTTTTATGCAAGGAAACATAGTTCATTGTTGATCAGCCAGTTCTCCTTGCTTTCAATCAGTTGAAGGAGCTTATCACTCAGGCTCCAATCTTACAGCCGCCCGACTGGACTCTTCCATTTGAGATAATGACTGATGCGTCAGATTTTGCAGTCGGAGATGTTCTTGGGCAAAGGAAAGACAGAGCGCCCTACACCATTCACTATGCCGACAGAACATTAGACGAAGCACAGAGAAATTATACAGTGACAGAGAAAGAATTGCTGGCTGTGGTTTTCGCCCTCGAAAAGTTCAGATCCTATTTGCTGGGATCAAAAGTCACAATTTTCACGGACCACTCTGCTATCCGGTACCTCCAGCAGAAGAAGGATGCCAAGCCGAGACTGATTCGTTGGATCCTTCTCCTCCATGAATTCGATCTGGAAATCAAGGACAAGCCTGGAGTTCAGAATGTGGTAGCAGATCATCTCTCCAGAATAGAGCAGCATGAACCTCCTCTGAGCAATGCACCTATGACAGAAACCTTCCCTGACGAAGCCATCTTAGCAGTGGATTCTCTTCCTTGGTATGCTGATATCGTCAATTACCTCGCCTCTGGGGTAATGCCTTCGGAATGGACGAAGAACCAAAAGAACAAATTCATGTCGACCATCCGCTTTTACCAATGGGAAGATCCTCTTTTATTCAGAGAAGGAGCAGATTGTATCTGGCGCAGGTGCATCCCTCAGACGGAGCAATCAAGTGTCCTCGAGCATTGTCACTCGCTCGAATCTGGTGGACATCACTCTGGAGATCGTACGACAGCAAAAGTTCTTCAGTGTGGCTTCTGGTGGCCCACTTTATTCAAGGATGCAACGGAATTTGTCAAACGATGTATTGACTGTCAGAGACTGAAAGGTACACTTACAGCCAATGATTCAATGCCCCTAAAAATCATTCAGATAGCAGATGTTTTCGATGCATGGGGCATTGACTTCATGGGACCTTTCCCTAACAGTCAAGGATTTGAGTACATCCTTCTTACTGTCGACTACGTGAGTCGTTGGGTGGAGGCTATTCCCGCTCGAACCGCTGACAGCCGGACAATATGCCAGTTTCTGAAGAAGAACATTATTTCGCGGTTCGGGATACCGAAAATCCTCATCTCAGACGGGGGTAGCCACTTCATTAACAAAGAGGTCAAGAAGTTAACGAAGGAGTATGACATCGACCATCGTGTCGCATCTCCTTATCATCCTCAGACCAATGGCATGGCGGAGCTATCAAACAGAGAAATCAAGACTATACTGCAGAAACTTGTTAGGCCAAACAGAAAGGACTGGTCTCAACTCTTGGACTCGGTCCTATGGGCTTACCGAACATCCTACAAGTCTCCCTTGGGCATGTCGCCCTATCGTCTTGTATATGGAAAGCCGTACCATCTGCCTGTGGAATTAATTCACAAGTCTTTATGGGCAATCAACAATTGTAATTTGGACTCACGCAGAAGTGGTCAGAAGAGAAAAGATGACCTGAACAGGCTCTTGGAATTCCGGGACTATGCATACGATAACACCTTGATGTACAAGGAGAAGGTGAAACGCTGGCACGACCGGTACATCAGACGAAAGACCTTTGACGTTGGACAGAAAGTGTGGCTATTTGATGCAAAGTTGCGGATATTCCCAGGCAAATTAAAGAGTAAGTGGACAGGGCCATTTCGAGTTTGTGAAGTGCGTGACAATGGAAGCATTGCTATATCAGAATTGTCCCCTGACGCACAGCCATTCGTCATCAACGGTCAACTCCTGAAGCCGTACCTCGAACCAGACACATTCCTGGCCGTTGTTGACTCCGTTCAGCTAATGCACCATGATGACATCTCCTCAGCATCTGCGGCATCGAAAGATTCAGACTATGCAATCCAACAACTGTTTATCTGATTTTCTTCTTTTCTTCTTTTCCTTTTCTATTTTCTCTTTGTATCTAAAAGGTGCCGCCCTTGTAGACAGTTTTCTATACTTAGGACGTACTTGGTCCTAAGTATAGGGGGGATGGTCCTAAAAGAGTTTTTCATTTCTTTCCGATCCTCTCCATTGTCTCCTCTTCTTGTCTATACTTAGGAGTATCTTACCCTAAGTATAGGGGGAGACAATCTGAGTACGATCTGTGTATTCCCACCCTTGCCCTCCCTGCTTTTTGTACAGTCTGCTATACTTCGGATTACTTGATCCTAAGTATAGGGGGGACGGTCAACTTCTCATTCATTCATTCATTGCATTCGTATTAATTCTTTAGACTTGTCTATACTCAGTACGAGTTATGTCTCTACTTTTCTCTTCGATCTATGAGGACATAGCTCAAGCTAAGTATAGGGGGGTCGTATATACCACGTATATACTATAAACCATAACTCATACTGAAAAATAAAATACATCATCCCAATATAAATTAAAATGTAATAAGTAACTCTATAATTATAAAAGATGATTGTGAGCTCCTCAGGCTCTTTGCACTTATACTGATTAGTAAGTCAGGAAAAAGGTTTTGCAAAAAGTGTTCTTTGAAAAATCTTGTGAAAATTGTTTCAAAATAATGTGTACAAGTATTCAACTTTTGAAAAATCAGTTTTGTATGTAAAATTTATTTCCTTTGCGTGAAATCAAAATGTGTCAAAATCAGTGTGCAAATGATTGTAAAAATTTGATTGTCAAAATTGTTTTGAAAAACCTATCTATGATGTGTAAAACCTTTGTAAAATCATTTTCAAATACGTGTACATGTTTGCAAAATTATTTTGGACTAGATCTTTCAAAACTCTTATGAAAAATGATTCTTGAATAAGTCTGAGGAGTCTACACAAAAATCTCTCATTTGTAAATAAGGAATAATCACAAATAAAACTGATAAAAACCTTACTATATAACAAATACAATTCTTCTTCTTTTGTATATATACTGATTAATAAATCAGATACCTATACAATATGATTTGAAAAATAGTGTGACCAGTTTGGAAAAATTTGATGTGAAATGATTTCAACCTGTGTGAAACTATTTTGATTGAAAAACTTTTTCTTCGTGTGAAAGAAAGGATTTGAAAAACCTATGTGCAAATATTTTGAAAAATGCTTGTCAAAACTATTGTGAAAATTGTATATATATAGTGTGAAAAATCTTTGCAAAAATAGTTTTCAAATGTGTGTAAACGATTGCAAAAATTATCGTGTCCTATAGTTTGCAAAAATAATTTTCAAAACTAGAGCTGAAGCATAAAGAGCATTGATACAGAGACTTGTAAATAAAAAAAATAAAATGCATAAAATTCTTTCGGTACGCCAATAAAACCTGTAAAGTCTTTGAAAATCCATACAATTTGTAAATAAAGCGGTACGCCCATGTAAATAATTGTATGTACCTTTTTGTATAAAGTTTTTATTTGCAAAAAATTCTGTGTGTAAAAATATTCTTTGATTCTTTCAAACTCTTTGTGAAAAATTGCATCATTCATTGTGCATAGCATAAGCATACCATTCATATTCTTTTTGAGTGAGCTTGATGATTGAATCAGTCTAATAAAGTCTCAAGTTGGAGCTTGGTTGGACCTTACCGCACCTAATTGCAGTGGAACCTTATGGGAACTAGGTTTAAGGTACTTCAGGTCTATGCAGACTTAAGTTTTTGAGAAATCAGGGCTGGGTTCAAGTCACCTCAGTGGGCTAACTAGAACTTTTTGAGACACACGTATGACTCTTGCCGACCGTAACCTAACTTGGACACTTGCACCTTTCACTTGGCTCAACTCAGTTGGAGTGGTGAGGGGGTTGGATTTGCCAGTCTGAGACGCACACGGGTGGAAACATTCGTCCTCGTCTAGGGAGGGAAGTGCACCCCAACCTGGTCCAATAGCCATGAGGTCTAAAGACAGGAGATTGTGGGTTGCGATAAAGCTTCAAAAGAGGGATAGTCTACTGGCTCAAGAGGAAAAACTCCTTATGTAAATGCTGCTGTGAATAGTATGTTGAAAAAAAAAGGTCAGGCCTGTACAAAAATAAAAATGCCTGCAAAGTATGTACAAAGTAAATAAGCAAGCTTGAGTTCCAAAGACAAATATGTGAGCCTGCAGCTGGATGACTTGACTACACTGGTCTTGCATCCCAGGATATGTAGCTACACTGGCTACCGTCCATTCTTCTCTTCACCCCCTCCTCTTGAGCTGGTTGCCACTTGAACTTAGAAGGGAATACCCTGCTCCTCGAGGAAAGAGCTGTTGGACTGGGGAATCATTGGGTTGTCATTCTGGAGAAGTCAGTTCCTTTGTCATTTCAGTTGGGGAGAGCCACCATCACTTACACTGTACAAGTCAGCTTCATAGTTATAAGGGTTTACGTATGATGTAGATTGGTTTTGACCAGGCTATTGAGGTGGGTTGAACCGAGTTCTGTGACTATCGAAGGCTGTTGTATTTTAGAGCTGGTTCCCAACTAGGTTCCACACACATCTACACCCAAGGTCTGACAAGAGCTCCAAATTCAGATTTTGTAAAGACATACATTGCACTGAAAGCACCCCTATTCACTCTATCCTTCTTTAATTCTCCTTTTTCTTTACTTTATTCTTTTTGTACTTATTGCATAAGTGTTTGCTAGGGACTAGCAAAGGCAAGTATAGGGGGGTGATGAATCTCCATTTCATCACCTTTATTCTATCATTTTGGCCTTAAAAAACCCCAGCAAATGCATGTAAATAGCATCAAATTATACATAATAGCATTCATGATTCATTGTATTAATTATACATTAAATACTGTGTTTAATGCCAAAATTATAGAATAAAGAAAAGAAAAGAAAAAGGAATAAAATATTGAAGATATTTTATGACCCAAACCCCGAGACCAAGGCCAGTATGGTACTGGTCGACCAGGAATAAAGTAGGGAGAGATAAGGGCCAGTGTACAATAAATACCTCATTTATTTATGCATTTTTGACACCTATTTTGTACATAATTATTCATTCCTCAAATAAAGAAACTTTGTTCATGGAAGTTGTAGACAATAATGCAAATAAAAATACAAAATTGAGTTTGTGTAAAAATAATACCCAGTGTACATTTTATACACAAAATAAAAAGCAAAAATCTCAACTTCACAGACCCATATCTTGCAAATAAAAACTCCAAATCACCCAAACTCACCTTTAATTGTATATAGCATCCCAAGAACTATTTAATAAAATTGGTTTCATAATTTTTGGAGTCCATATGCAGAAGTTAGGTTTTTGGCCCTTCTTGTATATAGGATTGATTAAAATATTCTTTTTATTCAATATTCATTATTTATAGAAATTCATATTTTTAGAATTTTGTAGATAATGTATATAATGCATACACATATTTAAAGTAAGGAAAAAACCAAAAATAATTTGTAAAATAAAATGAGTCTACAAAATTCATAGACAAAATACCTATACTATATATATGCATATAAATAAAAAGGATTTTTATTCCTTGGTTCTTTTATTCTTTTATATTTTTTTAATGATGTATACATTATACATAACTCATTAAAAATACAAACCCGAAATAAAAATCAAGAAAATACAAATAATAAATTAAGTATACAAAATACATAGGTAAAAGACCTATAAGGATACCTACATATACCTATACCTATTTCTTTAAAAATATAAATAAACTCCTAAAAATTAAATAAAAATACCTTTATACTCATAAAAATAAATTATAAATTTATAAAATAAGTCAATAAAATAATAAAAGAAAATAAACAAATTAAAAATAAAATACACAAAAATACATGCAAATACATACATATACACATTATCAAATTAAAACCATAATAAAACACTTCGAAAAATTCAATAAAAATCACAAATAAATACAACATAAAAAAATACACTTTTTTGTGTTTTAAGAAAATTCTAATAAAATCATTTACTATGGTAAATAAATCAAATTAAACTCAAATTTCCTGTTTTGTCTGGTAGCGGCTGACGTGGACCAATGAGGCGCCGGCCTTCGTTGACCCCCTGGTCAACTGTCCCATCCCTTGTCTGGCACCTCTGAACTGTCAACTCCCCTATTTTCCTCCAATTTTTGTGGCCATCCCTTCCATCGTTCAAGCTCGCTTCCTTCACAAGAATTGCCCTCTGATCATCCATGATGCCCACCAAAATCTTAGATCAATCAGATACTCATTGGATCAGTCAATAATCACCGGTTAATAAGGCCCCTTGCCAATGTGTATAAATAAGTAGCTCCGCCTCCTTCCTCGAATTTGGCCACTTTTAATCCAACCTTAAGCCTTGATTCCAGTCCTGGGACATTCCTCGTGACAGGGGGGGTGTGCTGGTGCCTCGAATTGGCCGGAGGGAGGAAGATTTTGTCGCGGCGGAGCTCAGGCGTCCGCCCTGCTCCCTGGAGGCCCCCAGGTATAAGAGCTGTCCCTTTTTATGCTTTTTAGTTAGTTTTTAATGCTAGCTTTCCATTCCAGTTATTAGATTAGGCTTTAGTTAATTCCCTTAGCGTAAAAATCCAAATTCGAAGTTCGCCGGAGCGGAGCTCCGGCGACTTCTTCACCGTGAAACCGACTGTGTCCGCCCGCCATTTGCATCCCATTTTGTCCTCATCGCATTCTCCATCGAACGCACACCTTGGTCCAACCCAGGACCTTCGGTCTTGGCGAATCGGGGCTCCACCTCCGCCGTACGCCGGAGCCCCTCCGCCCCACTTCATCTCGCTGCCAAGCTTCAAAACCCCGGGTCGAGGAGGTAGCTCTCTCGCCCCCGGTTCTTCCTATGTAGGTACAACGAAGGATAGAGCCCATCTGGGCTCGAATCGATCCAGGAAGAGGTTCTTGGGGTTCCCCTCCTTCACCGACCTCGACCGAACGACTCGGACCTCCAGGAGCCATGCGAACACCATCAGATGACGCGGAAGCTTCCCAGCTACGTCCAGAGCACTTCAGATGCGCGGGAGGTGCCCGGAGGAGCCTGAGCTGCTCGATCAAAGCTCGCCGGGGGCGAGCTTCTTCTCGTTCTTCCAGTCACCTTCAGCGCCGTTGGATCGGGAGGCGAGGCCCAGATTGAACGACGACCGTTCGATGAAGACATGCGTCCACCGTCAGATCAGCCAAGAGCTTCTAATCAGGACCCTTCATCGACGAACCGGCATCCGCCGTCCGATGGGCGATACGTGGATAAGTGGCGCATCCAGCGCCGCAGGATGATGTGCCTTTAGGGGGTAAATTTCACATCAACCCCCCCCCCCCCGCTTTTTGTATTTATTGTTTAATACCAAAAATAAAAGGTTAAGTTGTAAATAAGTTGTAGAAATTGCAGAAGGACCCTTAAGGTTTTTAGATTTACATTTTAGTCCCTCCTCGCCTCACGTGCAGCAACCAAGTGAGGCGCGTGAAATTTGCATGTGAACCCTGCCGTGTTTTATTAATTGTAAAATGGTCCTGAAAATAAAAGTTCACGTTTATTTTTATTGTGATTTTTGCATGTATGCCCCTGTCAATTATTTTATTTGCAAAAATACCCCTGCCAGGCCATTTATTTTTGTGTGCTTTGTCCATTTATTTTGTGCCTCATATTAAATCGAAAAATTTTGCAAAAATGGATTTAAGCCCCTGTTAGCTTGATTCTACACGCCATATTTTTAGTTTTCAATTTTGTTGCATTTTTGCATTTATTAAAAATCAAAAACATGTCTTTTATTCACTGTCTAACTTTTAAAATCCCAAAAAATATGAAAATGCCTCGAAAAGTTCCAAAAAAATTCTCTAGTGTGTATTTTGACCTATTTTAGTGTTAGTCCAAAAAATCCATAAAAATCTAAAAAGGAAAAGCTTAAAAATTCAAAAATACCCAAAAACTCTAAAAAATGTATAAAATCAAAGAAAAATCAGAAAAATATGAACTCAGTCCCTATTTCTGCTATATTTTATTATTTTTCTTAGAAAAATAGTGTGGAAAATTTTTGAGGCCATTAGCTATTTTTAATGCCTATTTTTCTGACTGTCAGACCCTATTCCACTGTTTGCTCTTATTTTGCTATTTAAAAATACTAAAAATGTTTTCAAAAATGCCCAAAAATCACAAAAACAGTAAAAAGTCATGAAAATTCCAAAAAGACTTTATTCCTGAATTTTTGAATATTTTTGAGTATTTTTAGAAATATTATAGTACCCCTTTATGTATATATATGTATTTCCTAAAAAAAAGAATATATATATATATATCTAACTATTTATATGTATTTATATATCTATTTATTAACCCCTAATATACAAAAAAAAGAAAAAAAATAATTTATCATACTTATATATACCTATATATATTGTATGTATTACAAGCTATATACTAACCCTCTATGGGTATATATATATTTATAAATTTATATATTATATATATTACCTAATTATATTATTAAAAAAACAAAAAAATAATATATATAATAAAATAAAAAAATAAATAAAAAATAAAAAAATTCTAAAATTCAAAAACCCACTTCACACAAGGATGACTCTGAGATACATGTAGGCTATGGTATTTTGTATTGCTCTCTGTGGTTCGACCTCTACATGCTTGTTCACTATACAATTTATGGTAGAGTAATAAAGATTAATTCACATTTCTTTTTGAGCCTAATTGTTTTATTCTTTTATTGTGGGTTAATTGCTGGTTAACCGGGTGTTCTGCAAGCGGTCGCCTCAGCGACACTTTTTACATCATTCATGGTGACCCTTGCGGAATATCCCGTGTTATCAAGTAGTCACAACATGGGCCACATTCAAGACTCTATTTTTAAAGAAATTCAACCCAGTTAGTAGAATCAATCAGATGAGGATAAAGCTCACGAGCTTTACCCAATACCCGAGCGAACCATTCCATGAAACCTGGGAAAGATTCACAGACTTAATCCAGGAATGCCCAGGACAAGGGATAAGTAAAATGATGCTGGTCCAAAGTCTTGTTAGCGGGCTGAACCCTGAGACTCAAGGGTTAGTAAGTCCATCCTCCTAGGAAGCTACATGGGACGCCACGAGGACACCGTCTACAAGGTGTTCGAGAGACTTGCTGAATCCAGCTGTGCACAAACTACCAGCCGGGCTTACGCAACCAACACCAAAAAGATGGTGAATAATCTCATGACTGATTAGAGTGCTGGTATGAGAATAATAGCTGATATGCAAGCAGATTTATAAAAAGGTGGATGAACTCCATAAATCATCTGATATGGAGAAATTGGCAAAATTGACCAAGAAAATGGAGGAATTGGCTGACAGGGTATATAAGATACATGCCCTAACTTGACCCCCCGCACCCATACACCAAATTCACTACATTCAGGGTCAAGGGTTAGGGCAACAGAGCCATTGGGGTGGAGACCAAGTCTTGTCCCATCAAATTGAAGAAACCTCCGCTCAAGTTGTTTATGATGAACCTCCACAAGTCATGGAGATAAACGGAGTTTGGTATAACCTGGAATCGGTCAACCATTCAGACCAAAAATCTACTCCAAAGCCTCGTCCATCGCAAGCCTGACCCACCTACCAGCCTCAACCGCAGCAGCGATAATAGTACCGCACGGGTTATCAGAACCCGCAACCACAACCACAACAGAACCAACGCCAAGGCCAGCAGGGCCAATTCAGACAATATCAGCAGCGTTAGGTCAGGCAGAGCCAGGGGTCCTCCTCTTCTTATATCTCTCCGGAACTCCAACACGTGCTGGACGAGCTTCATGACATGAGAGTCGACATAAATCGACTCTCTCAATGGAGAGATGAGGTGACCGCACCCCATATCGTGATTCTAGCTCAAGTCCAAGCTAACCCAAATAGCCTCAGACAGAATCAAGTATTAATTTATGAGTATTCCGTACTTGAACACGAGCTCTCATCAAATAATAATGCTTATTATATTTCTCTTAGGAGCGGAATGACCGTAACCATGCCTGATCAAGCGAAGGAACACGGTGACATAGTCCTAGTGTCCACAAATTCACACAACCCTGGGGGAATTGACGAAGGAAGACAAGAGGAGAAAGAAGAAGACCCACCCACACCACCCGTGATACACTGCACAACTGGAGATAATGGAGAGTCAGAGTCTGAGTCTGACGAAGACACGCCACCAAGACATCTGCAACATCTGACAACCAATTTCCCTAATTTTAGTCCGAGTCATGTAAACAAGTTTTCATTCAATAAAAGAGATGTTTTTTATCACAACAAGTCCACTTTCCCCCGTGCTTCTACAGCAGGAAAGAAGAAAACATAAAAAACCAAAAAATGATGACGAGATGGCCCGCATCTGTAAGGAAAATATTAAGGTCACTCTGTCCCTAAACGAGATGATAGAAAGAGACTCAGCTTATCGAAAGTACATTAAGGTGAGATGCACATCAACAAGGGCCAGCAAACAGACTCCTAGCCGAACAAAGAAACACATACTCTCAGTCGCCACGTCTTGTCTTATAATAAATGAGTTGCCAAGGAAGAAAAGAGACATGGGTGCTCACTTTGTCACTAGCCAAATCAAAGAAATCATGTTCGCAAGAACATTGATAGACAATGGTTCATCCATCAATCTCATGCCCACAACCCTATTTGAGCATCCAAATCTAGGTCCTCTTAAGAAATCTGCAGTTGTACTTCAATTCGTAGACACATCAACTAAGAGACCTAGGGGGAGATTCGAAACGTTGTCATCAACATAGAGGGACAAAACTACCCAGTAGATTTCACAATACTTTACATTGATGTCCCTATCAATTGGAAAGACTCCCGGATGATACTAGGGCGACCCTTCATTAGGACTGCAGGAGCTATATTCGATTACACATCCGAGAGAATCCAGTTTGGAAAAGTTGAACTTAAAATGAAGCAAACTAGGTTTCAAAGACCTGACACTGAGTCAAGCACCGAGTCTGAAACATCAGAAATTGAGACAGAAGCAACAGTTGGGCCCTGGAAACAAAACCCAACCGCTATGATTGAATCAACCTCATCTGGAGTGTTGATGATTTAGTCTGCCAGCTCATTCATGCATCTACCTATAATCTAGGAGACTCAGAGGTCCCTTTGGACCTGTCAGCCCATTCTCCTTATGGACAATCTCAGAGTGCGGTACATAGATCGGACGCGGCACTTGCCACACCACATTCCATTATTAGCGACCAATCCCAAAAACACCCACGATGATGGCCGATATTGATATACTGCAAGCATCCACATCACAACAAGAAGAACAACTAAGGGGACCAGATTCAAGTAACAAGACAGACCTACCTGAACTCAAACCATTACCCCCTACGCTTAGATATGCCTTCCTTGCAGGAGATAAGGGACAATTTCCAGTCATCATCAGTTCACATCTGACCGAAGAGCAGGAGTTCTGCCTGCTTAATGTTTTGAAGAAAAATTGCAAGTCTATAGGCTGGAGATTTTCTGATCTTCCAGGGATTAACCTAGCCCTGTGCTCACACCATATTTATCTGGAAGATAATGCTAAACCCTCCCGTTAATGCCAATGTAGGTTGAATCCAAACTTATGGGAAGTGGTTATGGCTGAGATCAAAAAATGGTGTAAGGCTGGTTTCATATATCCCATCTCCGACTCCAAGTGGGTGTCACCTTTGCATATTGTTCCGAAAATGTCGGGACTTCAGATTATCACCAATGAGGAGGGAGAAGAGATCACAACACGGGTACCCACGTTGTGGCATGTCTGTGTGGATTACAGGCGCCTGAATGCCACAACGAAAAAGGATCACTTTCCGTTGCCTTTTATTGATCAAATCCTGGAGAGATTGACAAGGAGAGAATACTTCTGTTTCTTAGACGGGTACTCGGGCTACAATCAGGTAGCCATTGCCCCCGAGGACCAGGAAAAGACTACTTTTACATGTCCTTTTGGTACATATGCATTCAAGCGCATGCTTTTTGGGTTTTGCAACGCCCCCGGCACCTTTCAGCGATGCATGATTGCGATTTTTGCCGACATGGTTGGGGATTTCCTGGAGATTTTCATAGATGACTTCTCGGTCCATGGTGATTCTTTCGAAGATTGTCTAGTACACCTGGATCAAGTCCTCCAAAAGTGTAGGGAAGTGAATCTGGTTCTCTCTTGGGAGAAAAGCCATTTCATGGTAAAAGAAGGCATTGTATTGGGGCATGTCATCTCCAAGAAGGGAATGGAGGTTGACCCTGCCAAAGTTGATGTGATCAAGAAACTCAAGCCACCTACCAATGTGAAACAAGTACGGTCTTTTCTGGGGCAAGTCGTATTTTACAGGAGATTTATCAAGGATTTTTCAAAAATTGCCCGACCGCTAACTGACCTCCAAGGGAAAGACACCGAGTTCATAGTAGATCATAGGAATGACGTCCTAGGGAAAGACACCGAGGTCCTAGTAGATCATAAGTGTCTTGAAGCCTTCGAACTACTCAAAAGGAGGATCATTGAGACTTCCGTCCTACAAGCTCTCGACTGGTCTCTTCCCTTCGAGATCATGACAGAAGGATCTAATTTCACAGTAGGGGCTGTGTTAGGACAACGAAAAGATGGAATCCCGTACACTATTCACTACGCAAGCAAAGTTTTAGACCCTTCTCAGAAAAATTACACTGTGACCGAAAAGAAAATGCTTGTTGTAGTTTTTACCTTGGAAAAATTTCGGTCTATACTTCTAGGATTGAAGGTGATAGTTTACACAGACCATTCTGCCATTCGATACTTAATGGCCAAAAAGGACGCAAAAGCACGACTCCTTAGGTGGATACTATTGCTTCAGGAATTTGATTTGGAGATTAAAGATAAACCTGGAGTTAAGAATGTCGTGGCTGATCATTTATCATGGATCAAATATAACAGAATCCCGGAATCTAAATCCATCCGTGAAACCTCCCCAGACGAGTCAATTTCTGTTATTGACGCACTCCCATGGTATGCAGACACGGTGAATTATCTTGTCTTAAAGAAAGTTCTTCAGGGATGGCCCAGGAATAAAATTGATCGACTCATATCTGAAGCGAGACACTACCATTGGGAGGATATGTTCCTTTTCTTTGAAGGACCAGATTTCATATGGAGAAGATGTATTCTTCAAGACGAATACCAAAGTATCCTCAATCTTTGCCACTCCCTGGAGGCAGGAGGACACCATTATGGGAAGAGGACCGTTGAGAAGCTACTGTAATGTGGATTTTACTGGCCGACCTTGTTTAAAGATGCTTACAATTTTGTCAGGTCGTGCCCCGTCTGTCAGAGAATGGGAGGGACCATTGGTTCCAAAGATGCCATGCCTATGCAACTAGTGATCATCTGTGATGTATTCGATGCATGGGGCATTGACTTTATGGGCCCATTCCCTAATAGTCAAGGATTTGAATATATTCTTCTCGCGGTAGATTATTTATCTAGGTGGGTGGAGGATATCCCTACTCGAGCAGCAGATAGCAAAACTGTTTGCAGGTTTTTGAAAGATAATATTATTTCGAGGTTTGGAATTCCAAAAATATTAATCTCTGATGGGGGTAGCCACTTTTTCAACCGGGAGGTGAAGAAGTTGACTAAGGAATACGGCATCGAGCACTGTGTCGCTAGTCCTTACCATCCACAATCCAATGGCATGGTCGAAGTGTCAAATAGGGAGGTCAAAGGAATTTTACATAAGCTCGTCCGCCCTGATAGGAAGAACTAGTCCCAACTCCTTGACCAAGTTCTATGGGCTTATCGGATGACTTATAAGACCCCATTGGGCACCTTCCCATTTCGAATGGTATATGGAAAGCCATGGCATTTGCCCGCAGAACTCGTGCATAAATCAGAATGGGCAATCAAAGAGATTAATTGGAACTGTCATCAAGGGAAGAAAAACCGAGAAATGGATTTGAACGAACTATCTGAAATTCATAGACAAAATGCCTATACTATATATATGGATATAAATAAAAAGGATTTTTATTCCTTGGTTCTTTTATTCTTTTATATTTTTTTAATGATGTATACATTATACATAACTCATTAAAAATACAAACCCAAAATAAAAATCAAGAAAATACAAATAATAAATTAAGTATACAAAATACATAGGTAAAAGACCTATAAGGATACCTACATATACCTATACCTATTTCTTTAAAAATATAAATAAACTCCTAAAAATTAAATAAAAATACCTTTATACTCATAAAAATAAATTATAAATTTATAAAATAAGTCAATAAAATAATAAAAGAAAATAAACAAATTAAAAATAAAATACACAAAAATACATGCAAATACATACATATACACATTATCAAATTAAAACCATATTAAAACACTTCGAAAAATTCAATAAAAATCACAAATAAATACAACATAAAAAAATACACTTTTTTGTGTTTTAAGAAAATTCTAATAAAATCATTTACTATGGTAAATAAATCAAATTAAACTCAAATTTCCTGTTTTGTCTGGTAGCGGCTGACGTGGACCAATGAGGCGCCGGCCTTCGTTGACCCCCTGGTCAACTGTCCCATCCCTTGTCTGGCACCTCTGAACTGTCAACTCCCCTATTTTCCTCCAATTTTTGCGGCCATCCCTTCCATCGTTCAAGCTCGCTTCCTTCACAAGAATTGCCCTCTGATCATTCATGATGCCCGCCAAAATCTTAGATCAATCAGATACTCATTGGATCAGTCAATAATCACCGGTTAATAAGGCCCCTTGCCAATGTGTATAAATAAGTAGCTCCGCCTCCTTCCTCGAATTTGACCACTTTTAATCCAACCTTAAGCCTTGATTCCAGTCCTGGGACATTCCTCGTGACAGGGGGGGTGTGCTGGTGCCTCGAATTGGCCGGAGGGAGGAAGATTTTGTCGCGGCGGAGCTCAGGCGTCCGCCCTGCTCCCTGGAGGCCCCCAGGTATAAGAGCTGTCCCTTTTTATGCTTTTTAGTTAGTTTTTAATGCTAGCTTTCCATTCCAGTTATTAGATTAGGCTTTAGTTAATTCCCTTAGCGTAAAAATCCAAATTCGAAGTTCGCCGGAGCGGAGCTCCGGCGACTTCTTCACCGTGAAACCGACTGTGTCCGCCCGCCATTTGCATCCCATTTTGTCCTCATCGCATTCTCCATTGAACGCACACCTTGGTCCAACCCAGGACCTTCGGTCTTGGCGAATCGGGGCTCCACCTCCGCCGTACGCCGGAGCCCCTCCGCCCCACTTCATCTCGCTGCCAAGCTTCAAAACCCCGGGTCGAGGAGGTAGCTCTCTCGCCCCCGGTTCTTCCTATGTAGGTACATCGAAGGATAGAGCCCATCTGGGCTCGAATCGATCCGGGAAGAGGTTCTTGGGGTTCCCCTCCTTCACCGACCTCGACCGAACGACTCGGACCTCCAGGAGCCATGCGAACACCATCAGATGATGCGGAAGCTTCCCAGCTACGTCCAGAGCACTTCAGATGCGCGGGAGGTGCCCGGAGGAGCCTGAGCTGCTCGATCAAAGCTCGCCGGGGGCGAGCTTCTTCTCGTTCTTCCAGTCACCTTCAGCACCGTTGGATCGGGAGGCGAGGCCCAGATTGAACGACGACCGTTCGATGAAGACATGCGTCCACCGTCAGATCAGCCAGGAGCTTCTAATCAGGACCCTTCATCGACGAACCGGCATCCGCCGTCCGATGGGCGATACGTGGATAAGTGGCGCATCCAGCGCCGCAGGATGATGTGCCTTTAGGGGGTAAATTTCACATCAACCCCCCCCCCCGCTTTTTGTATTTATTGTTTAATACCAAAAATAAAAGGTTAAGTTGTAAATAAGTTGTAGAAATTGCAGAAGGACCCTTAAGGTTTTTAGATTTACATTTTAGTCCCTCCTCGCCTCACGTGCAGCAACCACGTGAGGCGCGTGAAATTTGCATGTGATCCCTGCCGTGTTTTATTAATTGTAAAATGGTCCTGAAAATAAAAGTTCACGTTTATTTTTATTGTGATTTTTGCATGTATGCCTCTGTCAATTATTTTATTTGCAAAAACACCCCTGCCAGGCCATTTATTTTTGTGTGCTTTGTCCATTTATTTTGTGCCTCATATTAAATCGAAAAATTTTGCAAAAATGGATTTAAGCCCCTGTTAGCTTGCTTCTACACGCCATATTTTTAGTTTTCAATTTTGTTGCATTTTTGCATTTATTAAAAATCAAAAACATGTCTTTTATTCACTGTCTAACTTTTAAAATCCCAAAAAATATGAAAATGCCTCGAAAAGTTCCAAAAAAATTCTCTAGTGTGTATTTTGACCTATTTTAGTGTTAGTCCAAAAAATCCATAAAAATCTAAAAAGGAAAACCTTAAAAATTCAAAAATACCCAAAAACACTAAAAAAATGTATAAAATCAAAGAAAAATCAGAAAAATATGAACTCAGTCCCTATTTCTGCTATATTTTATTATTTTTCTTAGAAAAATAGTGTGGAAAATTTTTGAGGCCATTAGCTATTTTTAATGCCTATTTTTCTGACTGTCAGACCCTATTCCACTGTTTGCTCTTATTTTGCTATTTAAAAATACTAAAAATGTTTTCAAAAATGCCCAAAAATCACAAAAACAGTAAAAAGTCATGAAAATTCCAAAAAGACTTTATTCCTGAATTTTTGAATATTTTTGAGTATTTTTAGAAATATTATAGTACCCCTTTATGTATATATATGTATTTCCTAAAAAAAAGAAAATATATATATATATATATATATATCTAACTATTTATATGTATTTATATATCTATTTATTAACCCCTAATATACAAAAAAAAGAAAAAAAATAATTTATCATACTTATATATACCTATATATATTGTATGTATTACAAGCTATATACTAACCCTCTATGGGTATATATATATTTATAAATTTATATTATATATATATATTACCTAATTATATTATTAAAAAAACAAAAAAATAATATATATAATAAAATAAAAAAAATAAATAAAAAATAAAAAAATTCTAAAATTCAAAAACCCACTTCACACAAGGATGACTCTGAGATACATGTAGGCTATGGTATTTTGTATTGCTCTCTGTGGTTCGACCTCTACATGCTTGTTCACTATACAATTTATGGTAGAGTAATAAAGATTAATTCACATTTCTTTTTGAGCCTAATTGTTTTATTCTTTTATTGTGGGTTAATTGCTGGTTAACCGGGTGTTCTGCAAGCGGTCGCCTCAGCGACACTTTTTACATCATTCATGGTGACCCTTGCGGAATATCCCGTGTTATCAAGTAGTCACAACATGGGCCACATTCAAGACTCTATTTTTAAAGAAATTCAACCCAGTTAGTAGAATCAATCAGATGAGGATAAAGCTCACGAGCTTTACCCAATACCCGAGCGAACCATTCCATGAAACCTGGGAAAGATTCACAGACTTAATCCAGGAATGCCCAGGACAAGGGATAAGTAAAATGATGCTGGTCCAAAGTCTTGTTAGCGGGCTGAACCCTGAGACTCAAGGGTTAGTAAGTCCATCCTCCTAGGAAGCTACATGAGACGCCACGAGGACACCGTCTACAAGGTGTTCGAGAGACTTGCTGAATCCAGCTGTGCACAAACTACCAGCCGGGCTTACGCAGCCAACACCAAAAAGATGGTGAATAATCTCACGACTGATTAGAGTGCTGGTATGAGAATAATAGCTGATATGCAAGCAGATTTATAAAAAGGTGGATGAACTCCATAAATCATCTGATATGGAGAAATTGGCAAAATTGACCAAGAAAATGGAGGAATTGGCTGACAGGGTATATAAGATACATGCCCTAACTTGACCCCCCGCACCCATACACCAAATTCACTACATTCAGGGTCAAGGGTTAGGGCAACAGAGCCATTGGGGTGGAGACCAAGTCTTGTCCCATCAAATTGAAGAAACCTCCGCTCAAGTTGTTTATGATGAACCTCCACAAGTCATGGAGATAAACGGAGTTTGGTATAACCTGGAATCGGTCAACCATTCAGACCAAAAATCTACTCCAAAGCCTCGTCCATCGCAAGCCTGACCCACCTACCAGCCTCAACCGCAGCAGCGATAATAGTACCGCACGGGTTATCAGAACCCGCAACCACAACCACAACAGAACCAACGCCAAGGCCAGCAGGGCCAATTCAGACAATATCAGCAGCGTTAGGTCAGGCAGAGCCAGGGGTCCTCCTCTTCTTCTATCTCTCCGGAACTCCAACACGTGCTGGACGAGCTTCATGACATGAGAGTCGACATAAATCGACTCTCTCAATGGAGAGATGAGGTGACCGCACCCCATATCGTGATTCTAGCTCAAGTCCAAGCTAACCCAAATAGCCTCAGACAGAATCAAGTATTAATTTATGAGTATTCCGTACTTGAACACGAGCTCTCATCAAATAATAATGCTTATTATATTTCTCTTAGGAGCGGAAGGACCGTAACCATGCCTGATCAAGCGAAGGAACACGGTGACATAGTCCTAGTGTCCACAAATTCACACAACCCTGGGGGAATTGACGAAGGAAGACAAGAGGAGAAAGAAGAAGACCCACCCACACCACCCGTGATACACTGCACAACTGGAGATAATGGAGAGTCAGAGTCTGAGTCTGACGAAGACACGCCACCAAGACATCTGCAACATCTGACAACCAATTTCCCTAATTTTAGTCCGAGTCATGTAAACAAGTTTTCATTCAATAAAAGAGATGTTTTTTATCACAACAAGTCCACTTTCCCCCGTGCTTCTACAGCAGGAAAGAAGAAAACATAAAAAACCAAAAAATGATGACGAGATGGCCCGCATCTGTAAGGAAAATATTAAGGTCACTCTGTCCCTAAACGAGATGATAGAAAGAGACTCAGCTTATCGAAAGTACATTAAGGTGAGATGCACATCAACAAGGGCCAGCAAACAGACTCCTAGCCGAACAAAGAAACACATACTCTCAGTCGCCACGTCTTGTCTTATAATAAATGAGTTGCCAAGGAAGAAAAGAGACATGGGTGCTCACTTTGTCACTAGCCAAATCAAAGAAATCATGTTCGCAAGAACATTGATAGACAATGGTTCATCCATCAATCTCATGCCCACAACCCTATTTGAGCATCCAAATCTAGGTCCTCTTAAGAAATCTGCAGTTGTACTTCAATTCGTAGACACATCAACTAAGAGACCTAGGGGGAGATTCGAAACGTTGTCATCAACATAGAGGGACAAAACTACCCAGTAGATTTCACAATACTTTACATTGATGTCCCTATCAATTGGAAAGACTCCCGGATGATACTAGGGCGACCCTTCATTAGGACTGCAGGAGCTATATTCGATTACACATCCGAGAGAATCCAGTTTGGAAAAGTTGAACTTAAAATGAAGCAAACTAGGTTTCAAAGACATGACACTGAGTCAAGCACCGAGTCTGAAACATCAGAAATTGAGACAGAAGCAACAGTTGGGCCCTGGAAACAAAATCCAACCGCTATGATTGAATCAACCTCATCTGGAGAGGAAATTGTTGATGATTTAGTCTGCCAGCTCATTCATGCATCTACCTATAATCTAGGAGACTCAGAGGTCCCTTTGGACCTGTCAGCCCATTCTCCTTATGGACAATCTCAGAGTGCGGTACATAGATCGGACGCGGCACTTGCCACACCACATTCCATTATTAGCGACCAATCCCAAAAACACCCACGATGATGGCCGCTATTGATATACTGCAAGCATCCACATCACAACAAGAAGAACAACTAAGGGGACCAGATTCAAGTAACAAGACAGACCTACCTGAACTCAAACCATTACCCCCTACGCTTAGATATGCCTTCCTTGCAGGAGATAAGGGATAATTTCCAGTCATCATCAGTTCACATCTGACCGAAGAGCAGGAGTTCTGCCTGCTTAATGTTTTGAAGAAAAATTGCAAGTCTATAGGCTGGAGATTTTCTGATCTTCCAGGGATTAACCTAGCCCTGTGCTCACACCATATTTATCTGGAAGATAATGCTAAACCCTCCCGTTAATGCCAATGTAGGTTGAATCCAAACTTATGGGAAGTGGTTATGGCTGAGATCAAAAAATGGTGTAAGGCTGGTTTCATATATCCCATCTCCGACTCCAAGTGGGTGTCACCTTTGCATATTGTTCCGAAAATGTCGGGACTTCAGATTATCACCAATGAGGAGGGAGAAGAGATCACAACACGGGTACCCACGTTGTGGCATGTCTGTGTGGATTACAGGCGCCTGAATGCCACAACGAAAAAGGATCACTTTCCGTTGCCTTTTATTGATCAAATCCTGGAGAGATTGACAAGGAGAGAATACTTCTGTTTCTTAGACGGGTACTCGGGCTACAATCAGGTAGCCATTGCCTCCGAGGACCAGGAAAAGACTACTTTTACATGTCCTTTTGGTACATATGCATTCAAGCGCATGCCTTTTGGGTTTTGCAACGCCCCCGGCACCTTTCAGCGATGCATGATTGCGATTTTTGCCGACATGGTTGGGGATTTCCTGGAGATTTTCATAGATGACTTCTCGGTCCATGGTGATTCTTTCGAAGATTGTCTAGTACACCTGGATCAAGTCCTCCAAAAGTGTAGGGAAGTGAATCTGGTTCTCTCTTGGGAGAAAAGGCATTTCATGGTAAAAGAAGGCATTATATTGGGGCATGTCATCTCCAAGAAGGGAATGGAGGTTGACCCTGCCAAAGTTGATGTGATCAAGAAACTCAAGCCACCTACCAATGTGAAACAAGTACGGTCTTTTCTGGGGCAAGTCGGATTTTACAGGAGATTTATCAAGGATTTTTCAAAAATTGCCCGACCGCTAACTGACCTCCAAGGGAAAGACACCGAGTTCCTAGTAGATCATAGGAATGACGTCCTAGGGAAAGACACCGAGGTCCTCGTAGATCATAAGTGTCTTGAAGCCTTCGAACTACTCAAAAGGAGGATCATTGAGACTTCCGTCCTACAAGCTCTCGACTGGTCTCTTCCCTTCGAGATCATGACAGAAGGATCTAATTTCACAGTAGGGGCTGTGTTAGGACAACGAAAAGATGGAATCCCGTACACTATTCACTACGCAAGCAAAGTTTTAGACCCTGCTCAGAAAAATTACACTGTGACCAAAAAGAAAATGCTTGTTGTAGTTTTTACCTTGGAAAAATTTCGGTCTATACTTCTAGGATTGAAGGTGACAGTTTACACAGACCATTCTGCCATTCGATACTTAATGGCCAAAAAGGACGCAAAAGCACGACTCCTTAGGTGGATACTATTGCTTCAGGAATTTGATTTGGAGATTAAAGATAAACCTGGAGTTAAGAATGTCGTGGCTGATCATTTATCATGGATCAAATATAACAGAATCCCGGAATCTAAATCCATCCGTGAAACCTCCCCAGACGAGTCAATTTCTGTTATTGACACACTCCCATGGTATGCAGACACGGTGAATTATCTTGTCTTAAAGAAAGTTCTTCAGGGATGGCCCAGGAATAAAATTGATCGACTCATATCTGAAGCGAGACACTACCATTGGGAGGATCTGTTCCTTTTCTTTGTAGGACCAGATTTCATATGGAGAAGATGTATTCTTCAAGACGAATACCAAAGTATCCTCAATCTTTGCCACTCCCTGGAGGCAGGAGGACACCATTATGGGAAGAGGACCGTTGAGAAGCTTCTGTAATGTGGATTTTACTGGCCGACCTTGTTTAAAGATGCTTACAATTTTGTCAGGTCGTGCCCCGTCTGTCAGAGAATGGGAGGGACCATTGGTTCCAAAGATGCCATGCCTATGCAACTAGTGATCATCTGTGATGTATTCGATGCATGGGGCATTGACTTTATGGGCCCATTCCCTAATAGTCAAGGATTTGAATATATTCTTCTCGCGGTAGATTATTTATCTAGGTGGGTGGAGGATATCCCTACTCGAGCAGCAGATAGCAAAACTGTTTGCAGGTTTTTGAAAGATAATATTATTTCGAGGTTTGGAATTCCAAAAATATTAATCTCTGATGGGGGTAGCCACTTTGTCAACCGGGAGGTGAAGAAGTTGACTAAGGAATACGGCATCGAGCACTGTGTCGCTAGTCCTTACCATCCACAATCCAATGGCATGGTCGAAGTGTCAAATAGGGAGGTCAAAGGAATTTTACATAAGCTCGTCCGCCCTGACAGGAAGAACTAGTCCCAACTCCTTGACCAAGTTCTATGGGCTTATCGGATGACTTATAAGACCCCATTGGGCACCTCCCCATTTCGAATGGTATATGGAAAGCCATGGCATTTGCCCGCAGAACTCGTGCATAAATCAGAATGGGCAATCAAAGAGATTAATTGGAACTGTCATCAAGGGAAGAAAAACCGAGAAATGGATTTGAACGAACTATCTGAAATTCAGAATCATGCTTATGAAAACATCACTATTTACAAGGACAAAGTAAAGAGATGGCATGATAAGAACATTCGAACAAAAATTTTTATCCCAGGGCAAAAAGTATGGTTGTTTAATGCAAAATTGAAAATTTTCCAAGGTAAATTGAAATCAAAATGAACAGGACTCTTCATTGTAAGAGAGGTACACAATAATGGTAGTGTTGAGATCTCAGAGACTGCATATAGCACGCAAACATCTATAGTCAATGGTCAGCTACTTAAACACTTTGTTGAATCCAACTAGCATTTAGTACAAGTTGAACATATCTCCTTCACTCAGGGCATAGCTTTTGATGAAAGATTTGAACTGCCCAGGTAGAACACCTCTCCGAATCCAATACTCTTCTATATATCCATCAACCCGCTCTCGGTCGCCCGATACTTAGTTTAAGGGGACTGATTTCATTGTCTGTACAACACTTCTATTCTTTCCATTCACCCTCGACTGCCTCATTTCATCCTTTTTCTTCCATGCTTGGTCTCTCAAAAGTCTAAGTATGGGAGGAGGGGGCATGTCGACTTCTACTTTTGTTGTCTCGGCTATACTGAGTATGAGCTATGTCTACATTTCACTTGGTGCCATTAGGACATAGCACAAGCTAAGTATGAGGGGGTGTGTTTGTATATATTCTATCTACTTTATCCATAACTCGTACTTTAATCATTTTTATCTAACATCGGGATGGGTACAAGTAGTGTATATTATGTGTATAATACCTGTTTTCAACAAAAAAAACAAAAAAATAATAAAAAACTTTGTGAATAAAAAAATCACTCATAGTCTTGCATTTCATCAAGCATTTCATGCATTCCTTGGTTGATATATTCCTGACACATTCACTATCACTCCAGGCTTGAGGATTTTTGAGGACACTTGATTTCTGAGATCTTGAGATTCTAAGTTAGCCTACCTTAGTTATTAGGGTTTTCGAACTTAATTATCCACACTTCCCTAGTTTGAAAGATTGAGCGCTATATTGCACTCTTCATCTCTACCTTCAAGAAGAATATGATCAGCACATTCACTTTCACAAGTGCATGATTGATGAGATGAGTTGAGATATTACTTGAGGAACTACAACTAGAGATTTGAGTTTAGACCTGATTTAAAGATATTCGAGGATGGGATAAAGTTAATGAAGGCTTCAGAAAACCTGGGTGTCAGCAAAATCCTAGCCAGTATGTGAACAAGTTCATACGTTATCTTTTTGATATTGACCTAAGTGCCAGGGTGGGTTGAAACTTAATGAAAATTGTTGATCACTGTGTGCCAACTTTTAGTAAAAGCAATGGAGCTAGCCAACAAAAGAAAAAAAGAAATGTCAAAGAAAAGCTCTATCATCCAAAGTCAAATTCCAAATGAGCTTCCACCAATGACGAGCTCTCCCAAACATTTTCAAAGTGTCCACTTAGAACAAGCACTAATTAGGACCAAGGAGTCGGACTGACACCATAAAAGGGCTCTGCATCGTAATCAATACAAGCCTGGGTATCGAAGGTATCTTAGATACTCAAAAGAGACACACCCCGGTGTACTCCTAGAAAAACAAGTGCAGACGACTCCAAATTCTCTTGACGGACACATTGATTAACAAAATAAAAATATACTTGTGTTGAGTAATAAGGCACTCGAGAGGCGCCTTGTTCCAATGTGAGGGAGAGAAAATTAGACACAATCCTATGTCGTCCATCTACACTTTCAAGTCTGACAAACTAATGAGATGGTTGACTGAAGCAAGAATAGACTTATTCCCTAGTGTTGAGGATTAGGTCTGTAGGAGAGTCTCTTGGATTGGAACTTTTGGTGATGTCTCGACTTGACTCTCATGAATGCAGTACACTAAAAATCATATCCTTATATTATATGTACAAACAGAGAGTCTGAAAATTAGAAAAGTTGGATTCCTTCTGATTAAAGCATGGTTGAGCCCATAATCTTAGGATCACTCAAATTAAGGGTCTTCTATGAATTGAGCCTTGAAAATTCACATGCACAGTCAGGGATATATTCAACTAAGTCATTCATTCATGGATGCTCGGGGATGAGCATGGTTTAAGTATAGGGGTATGATCAATCTCGTATTCATAGTGCTAAAATTGGTCAATTAGGTTCTGTTCCCCAGAATTCACATGCATTTAGTCATTAATAGAGCATCAGTAGCATACATACATGTGTAATTTGCATTTCATCATGCATAAATTGCATTAAAAATTCCAAGTATAAATTAGCCCAAAAAGCTGCTAACTTCTCATATTTTTAGTTTATTCATCCTAACTCCGATTGATCCCAAACCACCTCCATTGTGTAGATATTACTAACATAAATAAATAAAAAAATACAAAAAAATTACTAACTCAAATAAGTGTCAAATAATCCCAAAGTCTGATTTCACATCTGACGGACTAAATCGAGCATATCTCTCTCATACAGTGTCCAATTTCGGTCTACTCACTTTTAAAGTACTCCATTTTCAAATACCTTCAACAGAAGACCAATTTCGTAAAATTCGGAGCTCATATGTGAAAGTTGGGTTTTGGACCTCTTTTACGCATTTTGACTTTCTGCTATTTTTTATATGAGTTTTTATGTACATAATTAACCCTTTTAATTTTATTTCTTCTTTACTGGAGTCATTTGATGAAAGTTTTTTTAAGCAACCCAAAAATCCAAATCCAGATTAAAACTGAAATCAAAGAAACTGACTGAGCCCAAGTGTCCGTTGCGAGTCTGTACAAAAATTATGTGTTTCTTACTTCTATTTTATTTTCCTCTTTTCTTATTTATTAAAAATCCAAAAAAATAGATCAGTGTGTTAATATTTTTCTTGTATTTTATCATATTTTTTCTAGATTTTTAGCCTCTTTAAAACCACCAAAAAAATTATAAAACTCTGAAAGGTCGGTTTTCTATACACATGGAGAACCACCAAAAATACCACTTCACGCAAGTGACCTCTTTTGCTCCCGAATCCTTCAAAAAAGTTGTATCTCTCGTCGAGACGAACAAATTTTGTGAAGGAAATTTTTCGATCCGAGGTCTTCTTCTATTTCTTTTCTATTTTTCTTTATCTTTAAATTTTGAATTTTTTTTGGGGTGCCACGTTGCAGCCCCTGGGCGTGCCACATGGTACCCCACGTTCTCTCTCCAGCTTCCCCCCGGGTCACGTGCCCAGCACGTGACCATGGTCATCTTCCGCAATGGTGCCAACCCTCTGCATCCTCCGCGCATAACGCTGCATGCAACCATCAAAGCCCGCCATGCGTGGTCGTTACACACCCCGGCCCCATTCATCTTCCCTAAGCCTCCAGTAACAGCCACCTCCTCGCACCTATAAAATTACCCCCTTACCAAAGTTGTGCATCATCCGCCATTCTCCTGACGGCTGGTGACAGCAGCCTCACAGGCGTGATCCAGTGGCCGAGCTTCGCCCTCTGCTGCTTCCTTGCGTGACGAGCGACCGAGCTTCACTTGGAGATCACTCCTACGACCTCCCTTAATGCGAGTTGATATCCCCCCTTCGTCTCCTTCTCCCGATCCCTATCATCTTCACGTCATTCCCAGCTCCACCGCACCTCCAACCTTGCAAAGGTCGGAGTTTAGCTCCGATACCCAACACCCGAGCGCAGAACCCCAACCACCTTCCTCCGATTTTGTCTAACGCTTGCAGGTAAAGATCGCTCAGCCCATCGAGGACCGCTGCCCCACGCGATCTCCTCCATCTCACGCTCACCGCGCACGGGCTACGTCGCCTCGCCCTCCACGCTTCCACTGTGAGTGCCCCCCGTCGACCGGGCCTTATCCTCCGCTCTCTCTCCCGCTCGGTGCCTCCTCCCACGCCATGGGGCTCCTTCGATCGTGTGTCGACCGGCTGAGCCCATCTCGCTGTCGCACTCTGCCTCCACGTGAAGGCTAGCTCCGCCTGCTATGCCCCGCCAGCCGCTTGCGTTCAACGCAGGCTCCACCTACAGTTGTCATTGGATAAGAGGGCCAACCCTTGATCCAACGGCTCCAATCAAGCCACACAGCCAGTCCGAGCCTAGGCCCCAGCCTAGAGGCCCGGGCTCCCTGAGCCTCCATCAGCCGACACCTAGGTTCGGGTCATCCGAACCTCCGCCTTGCCCTAAGCTTGCGCCTCGATCCCCGAACCACCGGCTCGGAGCCTGAACCTTAGCCTTGGAGCATCCGAACCTGAGCCAAACTATCGAACCTCCAGGCGCACGTACGGTGTACGTGCGCTGGGGGAAAATTGCATTGAAGCCACTGATTTTTTCAGAAATTGCAAATATACCCCTGCTTAGGGTAAATTACAAAAGGGCCCCCCCGACTTTTTCAAATTATAGATAAGCCCCTTCAGGTAGCTGTTTGGAAGAAAAAAATTATTTTAATTATATTTTAGTCCCTGGAATTTCATTTCATCATATATTTTTCATTCGAACTCCGATTTAAGCATATAATATGTCATTTTGAAGCTATTTTCATACTCTATCATTTAGCATAATTTGTGAACGAATCAGAGATGTTTTAGAGGCTATTATTATTAATTGAGGATCTTGATCTATTGTGCAAGCTTTTAGTTGATGACTCTCTGACTGTATTTGGCGACTTTCGAGCTACTTTTGCAGGGGCTAAAATCGAGAAGGATAATTGGCTTTATTTCTTTGAAAGTATTGAACATTCTTTGAGGATTGAATCTTAAGGGCTATTATTGATTTATTTCATAAGATTGATCGACTGATTAATTTTATAGCATGCGACCTGGATTTATTGATAAATATTTCTGGATTTGATATCTTTTGATATGTGATTTAATATAGAGGAAATTGATTACTATTATTTGGATTAAAATTCTTAATCTCAGATCATGTGCTAAACTGTTGTCTCTGTTTATTTATTCACATTTTCATCATTGCATTGTATATTATCCCAACACAAAAACTAATCAAACATTAATTAATTATTTAATTTAATTTAAAATCACACAACTAAGAATCACCGTTCCCTGTGTTCGACCTTGGTAGACTTGCCAAGTAAAAATATTCCACAACATTCAAAGATTGTGGTTTTTGCTAAACCGAATTTGCTTCCTATACTACGACAATTATCTATTCTTAAAGAGGCAAATTTATCGCTCATCACCTCTATGTTTTTCTTCTTCCAATCATCTCTTCTCTCCTCGATCCAACTCTTCTTCTTCTTCTCTCAATCCATATATTCTCTATGTTTGAGCCATATCCACTTCCGACCATCGTAGTCGCATTCCCCCTTCACAACCATCTCATTTCTGTTCTATCTAACATATCTTTCCCCCTCCGATCATGGACGGTGTCGGAGATCAGGAGCCGACCATCCACATTACAGTACTCTTCCATTCACCTTTTCTATTTACATGTGGGTCGAGGCTTCATCCTCGAGCCGTAGTTCTTTCTACAGGCCGGGAATCTGGAGGAAGTTACGCATATAAAGTTTTCAAGCAGCACACATGGACGAGGAAATCCTCTAATTCGAACCGCATACCTGGACTGCAATTGGAAGTGATTCATCACGAGGGGCGTCGTCATCAGATTGGTGGATCATTTGAGAATGAAGCATCGAGCATCATCATCACTTGTCACTTGAAAACTATCTGGATAATGAGTCCACCACCTTGAGCACCTGGAGCAAATCATTAGAGAAGAACCTTTGCCACTCCGATTCTTAGATGTCATCATCCGCATCGCGACGAGCATCATCAAATCCAAATCGAGTTGAGCTATTGGAGACGAAGAATCAGGCAGCTCACCTGAGAACACTTCAGATCTGAAGCATATCGAAGACCACCTCACCAATCGAGGAACACAGTAGCATCAGCATCAAATTGAATCAACCGCCGTTGCTTGAAGCAAATCAAAAGGGTGAAGAATCACAAGGAACATAAATAACTATTCCAGAACAAGCTGCATCCATCATATTTGAGTTGATTGGTCAGATGGAATTCATAGCCGCCCCACCGCTTTAGCGCCTCACGTACTAAGCACATGAGGTCCCTGCTATTTTTGGTGCTTTTACATATCATCCCTCAAAATTTCTTGATGTTACGCACAGGTCCTGCCACTCTAAAGAGCATGTGGTCGACCACGTTCTTCCTGAGACATTTACGCATACACCCTCCAACTGTTGCATATTTTATGCGTACCCCCTCATTTTCTAGATTTATTATGCCCATACCCCCATACAGTATTACATTCACTATATAGTACAATATACATATTAAATAAAATACCAAATTAAAAAATAATAAAAATAAATATAAAATACCGTATTTTTCACTATATAAAGTATAAAATATTTTTTTTAAAATACAACACTAAAAAGATTTTTGACTTTTAATAATTCATTTAAAAACATAAATATATAATAAACTTTAAAATCACATAAAAAATATAGAAATGCCTCTAAAAATCCAACAAAAAATTTCCTTAGCTTATTTTGTCAGATTTTACATAATAAACCTAAGATAAAATAAAAAACAAATAATAAAACCAATAGAAAACAAAATACATCAAAACTTTGAAAAATCATAACTAAATAAATAAAAATCATCTAAAAATGCACAATATATCATTGGAAAGATAATTTATCTACTTTATAAAAAATAAAATAAAAATATTTTCTCACTATTTTTAACATTAAAAATTCAAAATACGTCACAGTTTTCAATATACGCTCACTTTTTCACCTTAAAAATAAACCAAACCCATAAAAATCTTGAAAACCTTTTAAAAACTCATAAAAATAATAAAATAAATTACAACATAAAAATAACAAACTAAAAAATAATAAAAAAAATTACAAATTATTTTATAAAATAATAAAATTAACAAAATTCTTAAAATTCATAAAAAAAATAAAATTCATAAAAATCCAGAAAATCCTTACAAATAAAAAAAATTAGAAACCCATTTAACTTTAGTTTTCTATAGTTTAACCCTAGTTTAAAACAGTTTGCCTCCTTGAGTTCGACACTCCCGTTCTTAACTGCTATACACTTAAGTTTAGTAGTATAAATAAAAAAAGAAGATTAACTAAACATTAATCTTTTCTGATAAAACTCGTCTGGTCGATACAACGACCACGAACTCTTCTCTTTCTCTTTTACAGGAATCTAAAGAAGTAATTAGACCAGGGATTTATGAGTTTTTCATGAGGATGTACCATGTCCTAAGTATAGGGCAAGTGGATGAGTTGAGTGATCTGTCTTCTTTTCTTCTTTTAATCTTCTCTTCTTTTCGTTTTCAATTTTCTTTTTCTTCCAAAAGGTGTCACCCCTTCTCCATTGCTATACTTAGGACGTACTTTGTCCTAAGTATATGGGGGTGTGCATCTTGAGTTGTTCCTCCTTTGGTCCCCTCCATTGTCTCCTCTTCATGTATATACTTACGGATATCTTACCCCAAGTATAGGGGGAGACAGTTTGAGTGTGACATGTTCATTCCCAACCTAGACCCTCCATTCCTTGTGTACAGACTCCTATACTTAGGATTATTTCATGCTAAGTATAGGGGGGACGATCGACTTCCTATTCATTCATTTCTTCCTTCTTTCATTCATTCCTTATTCGTTAGACTTGTCTATACTCAGTACGAGTTATGTCTTTTCTTTTTCTCTCTGATCTATGAGGACATAGCGCAAGCTAAGTATAGGGGGTCGTATATACTTTAGCCATAACTTGTACTTTTGTATTTTCAAGATATGGCTAATTAATAAAAAAATAGTACATACATATTCCCAATTCTTTATATACTGATTAATAAAGTTGGTTAAAATAGTTTGAAAATCCTTCTGAAAAGTATTTAGAAATCTCTTTTGAAAATGTTTTGTTAAATATTTTTAACCTTTGTAAAAATATTTTTGTTTGTAAAAATTTCTTTTCTTTGCATGAAAGAAAATCTTTTGAAAATCTATTTGCAATGCTTTTGAAAAATGGTTGAAAAATTTGTTTAAAATATATATACTGTATGAAAAATCTTTGCAAAATGATTCACAGATTTTGTAAATGTTTGTAAAAATTATTTGTCAAAGTAGTTTGTAAAATAAATTTTGCAAAATGTTTGCGAAATTATTTTCAAATTATTTTTGAGAATCGGGTATGTAATAAAAATCCTTTACAAAACTTGTATAAACTTATAAATCCTTAAAACTCAACTCTTGTAAATAAAAAGATACATCCCGATGTAAATATATGTACCAAGTTTTCTTTGCCTAAAAATTTAAAAAATTAAAAATCCCATAAACATTTGCAAAATGTTCTTGAATTTGCATAAAAACTTGCAAAGCCTTTTTCAAAAATCCATAAAAAGTTCGAAATTTGAAAATATCTTCACAAAAATATTTTCTGCATTGTTCATAGAATTTGTATTTTTCAGATTGAGTCTAATAATTGAACAAGTCTAAGTAAAATCCGAAGATTGGAGCTTGGTTCGACCTTGAATCCACTTAATAACAGGAACCTTATAGGAACTGGAATTGAGGTACTTCAGGTCTAGTTGACTTAATTCTTTGAGAATCGTGAGACTTTATTCAATGTCATCTTGACTAGAGTATTTCAGAGCACACACACGACTCTTGTTGATAATGACCTATCTTGTACACCACTTTCACTTTTCTCACCTTAGTTGAAGTGGTAGAGGGCTGGATTTGCCAGTATGAGACACAAGCTATTGGAAATATTGGAAGTAACACATTTGTGGCCATTGTACCCCAACCCGATCCAACATTGATGAGGTCTAAAGACAGAAGTTGTGGGTTTCAATAAAGCTTCAAAAGAGGGATAGTCTACTGGCTTGAGAATAAAAGTCCTTATGTATATGCTACTATATATAGTATTCTAAAAAATGGAAAAATCAACAACTCCAAAAAAGTGGACAACCATGATTGAAAATAAAAGGCATGCCGGAGTGTACATATTTGTATAATCAATAAGAAAGCTTGAGCTTCAAAGTCCTATGTTTGTGAGCCAGCATCTAGATGACTTGGCTACACCGGTCAAGCTTCCTAGCATATGTAGCTACACTGGCTACCGTCCATTCTTCTCTCCACCTCCTCTTCTTGCTTGTCATTTGATCTTAGAAGGGAATACCCTGCTTCTTGAGGAAAGAGTTGATAATAATATATAGAAAAATAAAAAGATGAATTTACACAAAAATATATACAGTGTACTTTTTATACTCAGAATAAATTGCCAAAACTCAAACTTCTCAGACCCATATCTCCTCAATAAATATTAAAAATGTATCAAAATCACTTTAATTATATATAACTTTTAATAAGCTATTTAATGAAGGTGGTTTTATTTAATTTGGAGTTAAGGTGTGAAAGTTAGGTTTTGGACCTCTATTGTATAATATACTTATATAAAATTTTCATTTTATTTATTCTTTGTTATTTTTATGATTTTATATTTTTATAATTTTGTAAATATTATGTATAGTATATGTGCATATTTAGAAAAGAATAAAACCATGAATAAAACACAAAGTAAATAGCATATGAAAATACATAGATGAAATACATTTACTTATACCAATATATTATACCCCTATATTTATTTTAGTGTACATATTACATATGAAAAATACAATAAAATTTTTTTATGTATATAAAATAAGTTATAAGGAATATAAAATAAGAAAAGAAAATAATAAAAGATCCAAATAAAAATAAAATACTCAAAACATAGGTAAATATGCCTATAAATCAAACCCTAAAAACCAACTTGTAATAAATAGACTCAAAAAATAAAATAAAAATCATAATAAAATACTACATAAAATATTAATATTTTTATATTTTAACCAAAAATTAAATAATACATTTATTATTTATTTTCGAATTATTTCTATTTTACTTTTGATTTGTCTTTTTGCGGATGATGTGGCCTAATATAGCCACGCCATCCATAGGGCCAACTCTCTGACCCCAGCTCTAGACTGTTAGAACGATTCCTTCCCCTCTCTTCTTGATTTTTTACACAATGACACATGGCTCAAGGATATGTAGACTCTTCAGAAACTTTGATCATTGCATATCCATGATTCACGCTGACCACCTCTTTGGCGCCATATGTTCTTCCTTCGCCTGTGATCCCTCCTCAAAAACCTCCTCTTCAGATACCTGTACATAAGCTCCTCCTTCTCTTCCTTTTATTTTTGAATCCCCTTTACCCATTTTCCCTTCGTCTAGCACTTCAGGGCTCGAGCAACATGTCTGTTTGCTCGCCCAACCGTTGGTCGGATCGAAGGAGCAGGTTGGAGGTGATCTCCATCATCTTCAACTACCTTGGTTGTGAGGTACCCCATCTCTTGGCATTGGCCAATCAAGGTCTCTTTTATTGATATATAGGTATATTTTAGGTTCTAATTCTATTTCATGTCATTAATTGGTAGTTTTATCCTTCGCATTATCTTAAATTAGTTGATTCGTAGTTTGCTGGAGACTAACTCCGGCGAACCACTTCACCGTGCACCACCTATTCTCTGACCCACCTTTCATCTTCATCTCCTTCCCCTACCGATTCTCCATGCCTCACACCACTCCATCTCAATTGTTCCTCTCTGGATCAGAACTTGGGTGTTCCAGCTCCGCCTCGTCGGAGCACCTCCGTCTCACCCCGCTATGCCTCCATTCCACCCTCTGACGGGTCGAGGTAATTTTCCCTCGACCCAGTAACGTTTATGTGCAGGTCCTAGAGGAGTTATGCCTAAGACAAGGTGATTTTGAAAGGAACCCCATGCTCCTGGAGCAGCAGACCTTCCTCGACCTCCATAGGTCGCTCCAGCGGTCAGCGGAGCCTTTTGAGCCCTCTAGTAGATTGGGGGAGCCTCCAGGAAGCTTTTGGGCCACTTTGCAACGAGAGAGGAGGTCGATGGCACGTGTCAAGTCTGATCAAAGCTCAGAGGCATGGGACTTTTTCCATGTTCTTCAAGGCTCCTCCATAGCCGTCTAATCGCCCCCTTCGCCCAGGTGTCCAGCCATCGTTGAATCAGTCGAACCTCCACCATTGATCTAAGCCCTGAGATGTAATCTTCACCGCATACCCGTGAAGCGTCATCGACTGACTAGCATGTGACGCGTGACAAGTGGATTTTCAACAACCGCTGGATCATGCGCATTTTGTTGGGGTAGTTGCATATTTACCCCAATTTTTATATCTATAATATTGGTCTTGTAACTTAATTAATACATTTTATATTTTGTGAACATTTTGCATGTAGGACCTTAAGTTTTCCTTATTTTTAATTTAATCCAGTCCACATCACCTCACGTGCGGTCCCACATGAGGTGGTGATTTTGTAGGAATACCCACGCGGGTATCTGTATATCCATTTAGTCCATACACTTTTTATTCCAATTATAATATTATGGGACTTTTGCGAAAACACCCTTTTGCTGTATTAATTGCTTAAATGCCCTTTCCAGGACATTAATATGTGTGCTTGTGTTTCATTTATTAATAAAAATATCTACACTCCAAAAAATCCACAAAAATAGGATTAAGTTCTTGTTTGCACACACTATCATGCTACATTTTTAGTTTTGCAATTAGGACTTTTTTCTATTTTATAAAAATCAAAAAGAGCACAAAAGTCCCTATTTGACTTAGAAAATACCAAAAAATATAAAACTTTTTTAAAAAATTCCAATATACATTTTGTTTATCTATTTATTTTCTAACTCCAGTTGCAAAAATCCCTATAAATAGAAAAGAATAAGATAAAAAATTAAAAGGCTACAAAATCCAGTAGAAAAGATATAAAATTTCCAAAAATACCCAAAATATTTATTTTTGCCTCTGAATTTTATTTATCATTATCTATCTCTTAAATTTGATTTGAAGAATTTCAGAATTTATTTGCTATTTTTTACCCTCAAATCAATTCTGACCAATTAAATAATCTCTAATTTGGTATTATTTTTAAATTAAAAAATATATATAAAATATCATAATTAATAAAAAAAATCATAAAAATAATAAAAATTATATAAAACCCAAAAATAATTTATTTTTCACTTTTTGTTTATTATTAGCTATATTTATAATTATATTACATTATATTGTATATATAGCCTTATATCCTTATATTATATATTTAAAGTGAAAAAGAAATTAAAAATCACAAAATATAAAAAGAAATTAAAATTATAAAATAAAAATTATAAAAAATTAAAATCCAAAAAAATAAATAAACCCACATAAAAAATACAAAGACAAGAGGAACACAAATTTTGTGCATTTATTGTCGAATCTACCATTTGTTCCCCGTGTTCGACACTCTACATACTTACACATGCACATTTGTAGAGTTATACTAAATTTTAACTCCACATATTTCGCTTTTCATTTATTTATACATACTATGGATTAATTGTTGATTGACATGAGGTTTCGTGAGCGGTAACCACTATGACACTCTACCTTTTTGCTTTTTTGTGAGGATATTTTAGACCCTTGCAAAACCTCTATTAGCAATAAGTAAGCACTAATCATTGATCACATGGTCAACGATTGAAATATGCCAGTATTTATGTAGACATTTTGATGATAGTGTGATAGCAAAGGGAATCCATTATATAGATTAAGGTTTTGCTAGGATATAGAATTAAAACTATGATTGGGGTTCTCTTAGTATTTTGAGCTTACTAGGGTTAGTTAGGTTAGTTAGAGTTATAATGAGCTTTAATTAGGGTTATTTTAACTAGATTTAACACTAACCTAAGTGAAATGGATCTCTACCTAATATTAGCTAAGCTTTAGTGGCTAGGTTTGAGGGCCTCAAAAGAGTAGTTTATTTTATTTGAGAGAATTGGTCTAGGAATCTAAGATTCAGAATGAGGGCATGTCCTACGGTTTAGCATTTTAGTCAAGGATTAGCTAGAAAGATTAGGAAAGTATGTTGAGTTAGATTTTATTCAAGGAGTTATATTTGGGTTAGATTGAGGGACTTGGCAGAGGGGTTTGGCTTGGATTTTGGGGTTTAGAGAACATGCATTTATTCCTTATATTTTAATTCACTAAGGAACATATATTATCCTCACACATGTACTACGCCAATGTTTATCTTATAAGATGTGCGCACGAGGCCACATATTATCTAATGTTGAAGATAAAAACACGACAATGTTGTAAATCTTATAGAGATGTGTGCATAATATTTGATGTTAAATATTGAAGAATTAATATGGGATTTCCCTCAACTTCGATATGTTATCGTAATAAATCAGAGACTCATTATGGATATTATGAATTTGATGAACAGAGTTTTCCAACTAAATTTTAACAGCTCATCGATGATGTTCTCATCGACTCACATGTTGAAATCGAGCATGAAAAACATATCTAGACCAATCTACATATACATAGGCGGTGAATCGAAATAGATCAGTTTGAGATGCTAACAAGCTAACACTTTCAATCGCTGCATGACCAACCTCAATTCAACCAACAATTAATCCACTTATAAATAATGCGATAAATGCAAAATGAGTTAAAAAATATTATAAATCATATAAATATGCATGCATATGTACAAGTAGTCTGAGTTGTCGAACAATGGGAGCAAAAAATGTAGGTTAATTATTAATTATTACTAATTAATAATAGTGTACATATTTTTTTTAATTATATTTTGTTTCTTATTTTTATTTGGATTTTTAATTATATTTTATTTTTATGATGTTTAATGTTATATATATTTTTTGTTTTAGTTTTATATTTTAATTTTGTAAAAATTTTAATTTCTTTTTATTTTTAAAATAATATATATAATTACATATAGTAATGTGGATATTATATGTGATATACAATATATGTATAATATGACATATATAGGTTATTTTTAGTTAAGTCAAAATATATTCAAAATATAGGAAATAAAATGTTTTTGTGGTTTTTATATTTTGATCTACTTTTGGTAATTTTATCGGATTTTTATATTTTTATGGATTTATAAAGTTGCAAAATGTAAAAAACAATATACAAATTAAATTACTCGAGTTTGTTTTGAGATTAATAAATATAAATATGTCCAAAATTTACTCAAAACTATTTTTAATATACTATATATAATAAGAAAAATTGGAAAGAAAGATGTATTTTTGGATTTTTAAATAGTTGTTGCTAATTTTTATCTGGTTCTTAGGGTTTTGTGATTTTGGTTTTATATTCTGTATTTTTAGTGATTTTTATATACGTAGTAAATAATATAATAAGAGGAAAGGGATCCTATTCCATGGAGTAGGTAACTTACCTACTCCATTTTCATTTTCTCCACTTTTTTTATTTTTTTCAAAATTCTTCCATGGATTTTCATAACTATATCCCGCTAATATGTCATTCAAATTTCATCAGAAATAGAGACTCCTACGGCCTCCATCCAGAATAGGTAAAATACAGCAAATCTGTGACCGTTAAAAAATGACTGTCTGGATGGAGGCCATAGGAGTCTCTGTTTCTGATGAAATTTGAATGACATATTACAGGGCTATAGTTATGAAAATCCATGGAAGCATTTTTCAAAAAAATAAAACATTTTAAAAAATTGAAAGTGGAGTGGTAAGTTACCCACTCCATAGAGTAGGATCCTTTTTCTCACATAATAATATGGGTAATAGATTTTTTAGAATTTTTATAGATGCAATATTTATAGAGACTCACATGTAGTTATGCGTGAGGCGGAAGGACCTACATGTAAATACAAGAAACCTTGGGGTCCAGTTCATAAAATAACCAAAAGTTTTTACACTTAATTCAATATTTATAGGACTAGTTTTAAATACAAAAGTACACGAAGTAGAGGCATAAATTACCTAGGGGGTTGCATGCAAATTGAGTGAGGTGTCGATGTGTAGCCTAGGTTATGCCATGTGTCTCCACTTAAGATCCAATGGCCCTTGACGTGTACCATTTCAACTCCGATTGGATGGACCAAATTAAATCTGGGTCGTGTTCTTCATCCAACGACTGGGAAGAATCTCCAAGAACAGAGAAGAGGCTCTTCCCTGTCGAGCTTCGATCGATTCTTGGTCGATCGTTCAATGGTCCCCAGACAAACTGACCAATCTAGCAGCTTCCTCACATCCTCCCACAACTTCAAGGAATCTCCAGAAGATCCAGGCCTCACCGATCGAGGCCTGGAGGCCGCTTTGCTCAAAGCACCTGGAGGTCCTGTTCTTCGACCCAATTCGGCTCCAGGTGGCTCCTCGGGAGCTATCTCCTACATCAAAAGACTCAAGGGATTGAGGGCTTTCTCCTTGACCCGACAATGAAGCTGATAGAGCAAGGGGTGAGGTAGTTGTGTATCTCCGAGGAAGGTAATGGTTGGAGATCGGGCTCCTCGATTCATGTAGAATCGAGGGTGGAGGATGAAGGGATTAAATGGAGAATGTGACGAGGACGAGATGAGATGTATGTGGGGTCGAGGTAAGGTCGGCTACAGGAGGAGAATGGTGGCTGGAGCACTAGATCCGGTGAACTACAAAATGCAAAATCTACACTAAAACTCAATGAAATTACACTAAACTAACAATAAAACCATGCTAAGGTAGGAAAATGTTATCTAATTAACCTAACTAGCATCTCAATAGGATGTCATACCTAGAGCAGAAAAACCTCATTGGAGGGGTCTGATGAATCCATGATTCGCATCCTTTATCCTTTTATTTTAGCCAAATTCCCTATGCAAAATATTTGTAAATATGTATCAAATACAATAAATGAGCATTGTGCATGCATTTATTAATACTATGTAATTAACATTCTTTTTTACCAAAATAAAAGAATAAAGAAGAAAAGAAAAAGAAAAAGAAAAAGAAAAGGAATAAAATAAGGATGTATTTATGCAATAAATACAGACTGAGTCGAGCCCCGAGAAAAGGCCAACTATTGGTTTGATCGACAAGGAATAAAGTAGGGAGAGATAGGGTCTTTATCCATTGTATATATTCATCAGTACTCATCCTGTATATATCCTTCACATCTTTTTAAATAAAATAATCTCAAAATAATTCAATTTCCTTAATAAACTTTGTAAATAAAAGTGTAAATAAAAGTAATAAAAATAATTACAAAATAAGAATGTGTACAAATGCACAAGACCTATACTTGTATATATTTACCGATTTATTTCTTTTGTAAATAATTTGTATATAATTCTGACACTTTTATATATTTCTAATAATTATAAATTGAAATAAAATTCGTAAAACACAAATTAAATGAAAAATAAAATCATCTTTTCATTGTACAAATTGCCAAGCATGTATATATTGTACATAATACCTAATTTTTAATACCTATAGTTAATTTGTAAAAATCAAATAAAGTTGTGTTTATACACTTTAAAATAATTTGTAAATAAATAAAATATAACACTAATGTACTTTTTATAAAAAAAATAAAAAATACATGTATATAATATATAGGTATATTATACATGTACATAATACCATATACTGTACACACCGTATATATTTATTTTTAAAAATAACTAAAAATCACAAAAAATTAGTTAATAAAATAGTAAACATTTTTCATTTTTTCATTTTTTATTTTAAAATCATTTGCTATTTTTATTAATTATTCTTTTCTTTTTCAATTCTGAATAGCCTTATTAGTCAAACCCGGGTTTGTTGACCCTAGTTAACCTATCCTCCTTCAAGTCCGACTCGGGCATCTCTTCGTTGGACCCAATTTCTCACAATTTCTCTTCCCAGGTTCGACCATTCGTGTCCTTGGATTGTGGGCATGATTCTTCACTGACGATTCGTAATCCTCACGGATCGTTAGGAAGGACCGGATCCTCCTAGGTAGCACGCTTTCTTCCAATCTTTCTAGACACCCCAGGGCACCTATAAGTCCTCTCTTCAGCCTCCACTGCAACGTAGCTCATCCCTCGTGCCTCCTTTCATCCACTGGAATCTCTAGGATAGTGATAGGGTCCTCGAGCAGCCATTGGGAACTCAGATTGGTGCCTCATAGGGTGCATCTCATCTCGTGGTCAAAGCTTTGTCGCGAATAGCCTCCTAGGTATTCCATACCATGGTTGAGGCCAAGACCCCACCTCCACTTCGACTTATGTCACCGATCATGACAACACACTCATGTACCCCTCATGCACCTTTTATTTCACCGTGCATTTTCGATTTACTCCCACAGTCGCGGCCCGCCATCTTTGCTCCAGTCATCGGGTCGGAGCTCCATCTTGACCATCTACCCTTTCAAATCACATCGCCCAATCACCATCCATCGCCTCACGTGACCTGACCCTCTATATCTTGCTCATTAGATTGAGATTAGGTCTTACCTCCCTCCATCATCTTCGCTGGAGATCAAAGTACCACCCCCCGCCGCTTCTTTCCTTTCCAGCCACAAATAACCCTCGCCGGAGATTTGCTTCCGAGCATCGCATACTCCTGCAGGTCCAGGTACAAATAGGAGACTCGAATCGAGCCTCTACTTTGGTGGCAGAGTTGCTCTAGCAACAGATCCTCAACCAACAGTTACTCACTCCATCAAAGAACTCCAGTAGATGCAGAGCACCTTCAGGTTGGTGTTGAGCTTTTAAGCGAGCCGATCCGACCTTTGGAGTGCCATACACACTCGAATGAAGCTTCGCCAGCATCCCCTTCTTACAATTCATCTAGAGCCACTTAGCGTCGTCGGATCAAGAGCAATCGCACCAGTCTTGATTTGGATCATCCATCCACACTGTCATATGAGATGTCAGATCTTTCCCAAGCGCATCTGACACACACACTTATCATTTTTCCAAAACCGTTAGATCCGCCCGTTAATGGTCATCAGGACCGTGCGTCAGAAGATCCTCCACATGCCCGCCACGTCTCCTGCAAGGGTACATTGCATTTTTCACCTTGTTATTTCCTTTATTTCTCTTTAATTTAAAATTGTAATTTTTAGTTGTGAACTTTTGCATTAAGGAACTTGTAGTTTTTATATTTACATTTCAGACCATCCGAGTTTGAGTCACGTGTATCTTTGGGATATTTGCATATTTGGACATGTGCTTTTACGTGCTAATTCATTAGTTGAAGGGTTTCAGTATTTGCACTTATGCCCCTATGAGTGTTCTGTCGCATGTAATGCATGTTTTATCTGGATTTATTGCATTTAGTCCCCCATGTTTTTATTGCATGTTATTATTTTGTCCTAGAAAAGTAAATAATTACATTTTGGTCCTTTGCCTCCTGTTTTGATTTTATGCTTTTATTAATTGCAATAAATAGCTAATTAACTCAAAAAATTGCGTAAACATTGCATGTAGTTCCTGCTATTGTGTTTCATTTGTGGCGATTTTTGGTTTGTTATTTTTCCTTTATTTGCTATTATCAAAAATTAAAAGCCTCCTAAAAAAGTGTCCTGTTTAGTGTAGAAAGTTCTTTAAAGAATTGAAAATTTTCTTAAAAATTCTAAAAAATAGGGTAGCTTTATTTTGAGTACTTTTAATTTCTATCAAAATTCCATTGCATTTGCTTTTATAAAAGCTTTAAAAATTACAAAACACTAAAAATCTTATAAAAATCATATTAAATATTTGAAAATCAAAAAATTGTGATTTTAGTTCTTGTTTGTAGATATCTAAATATACTTTTTGATAAAATTAAAATCTAGAAGTTTTATACTGATTTAATATTTATATTTGCAAAATACTCCTGGAAATTCACTTTTTTTCTTGTTTTCCTAATTTTTGATTTTTAGAAAATTTCAAAAACATTTAAAAATTCTCCAAAAATTTCGAAAAATAGTATAAACCCTGTAAAACACAAAAAATATTTTTACATAAATTTTCTATTATTTTTAAATCTATTTGAAAAATACAAAAAAGAGGTGTTTGTTTGCATTTTACTCTTTGTCTTATATTTGAAAAATTAAAAATTCGCAAAATTGAAAACCACTAAAAAGAAAACAAAAATCCTTTGATTCTTTGAGTCACCTACCTATTTTCTTATAGTGCTTCTTGTGGTAGACCCTGGTCGCTAGACCATGTTAATAATAATAGCTATACCACTTTGCTTGATTTTCTTGATTTCTATAGTGGTTGAATAATTTTCTTGATTTTTGCATAAATGGCTTGGGTAACAATGACCTTAAATTAATCAACTTAACCCGAGTTAGTCGTCGTGACTTCAGAATGACACCGTTGTTGGGGAGCAGAGCTAGGTAGTTAGGGTTTTTATCTGTTTCTTATTCTCTTGTTTCTTTCTTTTCCTCATTATTTTCCTTTATTTGTTTATATTTTTCATATTCTCTTGTGTCTCTTTGTTGAGAGGGCCCATGGAGCAAGGGAGGCAATCTTAGGAGAGCCGATGCACCCGAGCTAGGCAGAGGCTGGGCATTCTACACCGACCGGCAAGAGAGAGCAACTTAGGAGAAGCAGGAGACTGCTTTAGATTAGATTTTATTTTTCGCATTTTATTTCAATTAAACTTGTAATAATTGTCAAAGATTTTGGACACTCTTATTCGGGGTCTATTTCGCTGAGTGCTGGTGCACTCAAGGGACCTCACTGGATTTTTTGTCACAGTTTTCATTGCCTTTGTTTTTCTTTGTTTCTCGTGGATTTAAGTTTTCCGACTTTATTTTATTTTGTTTTCTATGCATAAGCCCTTAGACTTAGGTTTCTATTTGGTTGATCCAGGTAGTAATTTGGTCCAAAAACTTAAAAGAATATATGTTCCTATAGAATCGATTGGACTTAGTCAAATTAATAAATGGTTAATTATTTGGATTTGAGACCGCATTTCGTGAGAGGTCAAATATAGCGCTGGCAGGACCTGTTGTGGTGGAAACCGAGTGGCATCGAAGAGTGGACCTTGGTCTCATTTCTAGATAGCTAGCACCTCGTTCTTCCCATAATGGAAAATATTGTTTAGGGCAGTTTCTTCGTGCATCATATAGATAGTTTATTTTCTGTCTTTAAATTTATGTGTGGATCATATTGTATGTAGACTGCTGGAGCAAGGTACACCTTCTATCTCATGCATGCATCATTGATTTCATCGTGCATCTGCTTTTCCATCTTCCTTTGCCTGTTTTCTTGGACTTAGGAATAAAAGGAAATCAGAAAATTCGTTAAACATGTCTTTATTTGAAAAATGCCAAAAATGTGATAATCCAATACAATCAGGACCGCTAAACAAACTCGAGCCTAAAATAAACATAAAGATAACATTTATTATTTTGGGAGAGTAACCCCCTCATTGTTTGAATTTACTTGCAGAGTGAGCGAGAGACGAACACTAGGATAGAGCCAAGCCTAGATTCTCTTTTAGATTACTGATGCTATAAAAACGATTAGCTACTTTTCAGTGAGGGAATACAGGTAACCGGTCAACGGTCTGTATTTTCTTAGCAGAGTGGGTGGTTTAAAGGACACTTTGTAAGGATTCATCCTTAAGTAACGGGTAGTCATTTTATAGTATGTACTTACACCTATACTGGTTGAAAGTAGGTGCAACTAATCATAAGAATTTGGGTCAATCTTTAGGGAAATACGGGCACCTAACAGCTCGCTAACTCTTTTCTTAGACTACATTATCACCAACTCTAAAACAGAAAAGATTAATGATCGAGCTTTCACGGTCATCATGTGTTGAGTTGGTGAATTGGGGGTTTGATTTCTCATCATTGTTTTGAGTCCATATCTACTCTTTCCTACTCCTCACATCTCAATGATGGACATGTGGTCTCTAAGCTACCTTTGGTGGTACCGCTTCACAACACACCTATCCATTCATCTAGGAAGGTTCCTGAGAGCTCATACCCTCTCTCAAAGACCGAGTATTCCACCTCCTTTTTCTTCAACCTTCCCCACCTGTCACCAAAGGTACAACAACAAGAGCAGTCCGAGCATATTTTTGTAGACTTGGTTACACCTGAGGTCCACTCTTTTTCCTTTTCAGAGTCTGACAAGATGGACAAAGAGCAGAGAGACGATGTTGATGGAACTCAGTTTCATGGTATTAATTCGCAGATATTAACCCCCTAGATTAGACTAATGTCAATAAAAACTAGATAAAACTTTGTATATATCTGAGCCTTAGAATAAATTAAAACACAAAAAATAACAAAAGAAAAAATCGTAGTATTTTTATACCCTTAAAAATGCTCACAAAAATATTTCTCCCTTCATTTGACCTCGTTTTCATTTTTGGTCAACATGAAACTTGTAGATCTCATCGATATCTACAACTTTTATGTTTTGAGTTTTTCCAAATTTGACCTTTTTCTCCTCTTTTTCATGCATCCTTTTCTGAATAACCTGATTGGGCCACATGGCTCTTTCTGGTTGAGCAACGTGGCCTGCTTCACCGTGTGCCATCCGACCTCCATTTTCCATCGTTCGATCATCTTCTGGAGACTCCATCCATGCCACCCGCTCCAGTCGTATCTTCCACCCTTCGATCAAGGTCCAGATCATATCTGGACCGCTCACCTCCGCCTTTCTCTCCTATAACCACGTGTTTACCTCCGTAGCCGTCCGATCATCTCCTGGTGCCTCCATCTCCACCGCACGTATGCGTCGTGCTCTCCATATCCTTTTGACACGTGTCGTCCCCATAGCCCTCCATCAATTATCCATCGATCTCATCTGTGCTGCTACTTAGCGCCCTTCCACAGACCGTTGGATTGTGAGATCCAAAGGTCGAGGAACGTTCTTCTTCCTCTGGCTCCCCTTCTCTCCCATGACCTCCACCTCGCTAACCCGTCACCCCCTTCCCATTATAACCACCTCCTCGACACTCCCCTCGTCTCACTAAGCACCCCAAGACGTAGCCTTGTTCTCCATCTTATTCGCGGGCATCTTAGGTCGCCACGTCTGTGTCCCCCATCACTCCATATCTCCTGCTCAACCCACGACATCCATCATCGGAAATCGCCAGCCCCTCCTTCAAATAAGCCTTTGCCACGGCCTAAAATCCTCGTTTACTTGTATGTGGGATTGGGACTAGCTCCTCTCCGCTTTCCTGTGACAGGGGGAGGTTGGATTGAGGTCGTGAAGATGACTCAATCTCCGATGTCGACCCCTAGCCATGGTAGGCTAGGTCTCTGGCGTTCACTCGCCGGCGAGCTACTCCGCGTGGCTGACGGGGTCCAGCGATGACCATGACCTCTTCTAGAAGCTCGAGCACAAGCCCTCCATCCGCCACTATTCCAGGTAAGTTCCTTGATCTCTGTTATGTTTTTTCCTTGTTTTTCTCTTAATTAATTAGGTCCCTCCATTCACTGTCACCTCCCATTGATCATCTCTCAAGTTTTGCCCGCCATCCCTCATCCACTCGCTCATCTCCACTGCCCTTCTCGCTCCTCCGCAACCCCAGACCGCTCTGCCTCAAGCTTCTTTGCTTTACCGGAGAAGATAACAAGGCCGCCTCCTTCTTCGCCCCGCAAGATCTCCCATTCACATCAATAGTCGGAACATCATCGCTTCGGCTATAGAATTTATCATCGCTTCGGCTATAGAATTAACCTTGCAGATACCATCCACATCAATAGTCGGAACATCATCGGAGCCCATTTCGTGAGCACCGCCTCTGGCGTACAGATGCAACCACTCTCCTCCAGATAGCTCAGCTGCTTCTCCGTGCTTCGACGATGATTTCTAACCGTCCAGGAGCAGCCAAGGACCTCCATAGAGCTTGAGAATCGATGGCGGAGCTGCAACAGCATTGCCAGAGATCTGATCCCACCGCTAGCCGCAGATGAGGAAGGACGTACAGTTACCATTGGATGGAACCCTCCCGATGCTCATCCAATGGTCTAGAGTGAGCCACGCCACTACCCAGCCCTTGTACAGATGTCGTCCGATCTTTATGATCAGATGATCCACATGTGTCAATGTGTCATCTCCCGAACGTCAGCACCGAACCTCCAGGTTCGGACCAATCGAGCCTCAGCAGCTGCATCCCCAAGTGACGCGTGGCCCGAGCCACCCCCGAGCCTCAGTCCGACCCTGCATCGACCACTGAGCCTGGCCTCACGTGCCCAGTCACGTGAGGTCCAGGAAATTTTGCAGGGAGGCCCTTCAACTTTCTTCAAATGGCAACCATGTCCTACCATTACGTGATACCCACATGCACCTACGGTAAATTACACCTGAACCCCTCCGGGTTTTTATAATTGTAATTTTACCCATGCGCGTGTGGGTAATTTATAGGGAAGGCCTTGTGGTTAATTTTATTTTCATTTTAATCCTTCTAGTGACATGTTTATATTAGTTTCCCTATTTATTTTGCATGTTTTCTTGCGTTTATGCCTCTGAGCTCTTTCGATGATATCTTGAGCATCCGAACTCTATTTGAGTTGATTTCAGTGGCGTTGCGAAGCTTGTTTTATTATCTTTCTAATGGCATGGCTTGATTTCTATTATGACACTTTGATGTTTTATGTTAATATCCTTGCCTTAACCAATCAATGGAACTTGCTTCATGATTCGAATCTGAAATTGACTGTTATTTAATTGCTCAAATATTTTGTCTTATTAGAGCATCTTTGCATCATTATTTATGTCGCATGTAAAAAAATCAAACAAAAATTGTATTTTTACATGTGTCTGCATTTTTTGTCTTGGTGTGCATTAACATGTGATGTTCTTAATTCCATAATCTTAATAATAAGAGTCTAGATTCATAATTAAGAGGCTTGTGTCCCTGAGTTCGGCCTTGGGCTTGCTCAAGTAAAAAATAAAATCGATCGCTTTGACTTAATCGATGAATTTTCAAGTGGTCTTTGATCGATTCGGATTTTCCCGACTGCAACAAACATATTTTTTGGTTAAATTAAGTGGGTGAAATCCGAGTCTGGCAAATGGTGTCGTTTCCAGGAACACAGGTCATCTTAAATTTTTAGATTTTGATTATTTGATTAAGTGATTGTTTCTAATTTATAGGTCAACTTGTTTATGTCTCATGCATGTTTTTGAAAATTCTTTGATTTCTATCTAACACGTGCTTTTTGTGGCATGGTCCCATAGTGATCAAGGAGGCGAGTAGAAGGAGTTCCTCGCTGTGAGGTGCCGTAGAAGCAAACATTGGACAAAAATTGAAGAAAGAAAAAAAAGTCTCTTGCATTTTAGTTTTCCATGTAATAATCGTCTTTACAACAGTCTTTGGTTGAAGACTCATGTTTTGTAAATGAACGATGATATTCGCGGTTGTGTGGGGATCGCCCCACTTGAGTGACGACCTAGAATCAAGCACGTGGCTCTCAGAGCTACTTTCACATTTTATTTTTTGTGTTTGATCGTAGGTAGGACACACATTTAATTTAGATTCACATAGACATCGCTTCACTTAGCCAAAAATAAAATATGTTCTTCCCCGCTAATAGAAGCATGTTAGGTAATCGACTTGCATACATTTGATTTTTGGTTTTAATTCAATCCTATTTTTCACAATTTTTTCTCAAGGCACTACGAGTTTTCTCTTAGCATAGATCATGATTTTATCGACTGCATTGGCTTTTTCTTGACCTCCCTTCCTAGCTTGATCACCTAGGACTAATGGAAATTGAGAATGCGCGGTAGACAATGATTGTTTGATTTACATTCTCATTAAAACAGAGATGACCTTAAGCCTAAAATTGGTAATGATAATGCAAGTTGACCATAAAATGGAGTAAAAATCATGTTTTGGGAGAGCAACACCCTTGTTTACATAGGATGTTCTAATTCGTCATTTTTTAATCCTTGTGTAAATTAGATTATTTTTATCACCAATAAAAATGACAAGATAAATAACCAACACTTGTTGGTTTCACGTGTGAGTTGGTGAATAAAAGGATATTGTTTGATTGATTGAGCCTTGTTTGTTTTAACACCCTCCCAGCGAACCTAGGTATTCCATGTATCTCCGTAGATTCATTCGCTCACTTGTATATCCATCCTAACTTCTTTGTTCCCCTCGGGTCTCCCCAGCTTCATCTATCCATCTCTTTACTTAGGCTACTCTCAGCCTAAGTATAGGAGGTACCTGAGTCCCCGTGATTTTCTTACTCATTCATCCTTTCCTTAATACTTAGGTTATTTCTAACCTAAGTATAGGGGGCATCCTCCTCAGTTCATGTATATTCTTATATACTTTAAACGGGGCTATGGCTTTGTATCATCTAGTGCTATGAGGACATAGCAAAATTTAAGTATAGGGGGGTATACCTTGTATACAATATATATGTACTTTAGCCATAGCTATATTTTGAAAATTTTTTAAAAATTTAAAACTTTTTGGGCTAAAGTATAATCTTATGAACTAAGAGTGGACATTATGTTTTCAAAGTTTGAAAAATTTTCTATACTATGTTACATTATTTTTGAGGAAGATATTTTGAAAATGGTTTGAAAAAATAAGTTTTACCTATTTTGAAAAATCATTTGAAAATGTTTGTAAAAAATTCTATATATGTGACATGGTTTGAAAAAATGTTTTCAAAACTTGATTTCAATAAAGGAAAATGAGTTTAACTTGTGTTCTAAATTTATTCCAAAAATCCATAAAAATTTAAAAAAAATGGATGAAGGAGTTGGTTGTAATCCCTGACACTTTCACTTTCATACATGATCGGTGATGATTGAGAACACTTGGTTTAAGAGGTCTTGAGATTTTAGATTAACCAGTCTTAGTCATTAGGGTCTTCGACTTAAATATCCACACTTCCCTATTTTAACAGATTTACATGATATATTGCATGCTTAGTCTCTACCCTTAAGAATATGATCAGCACTTCAATTGCACGACTGCGGTTATGATGAGATGAGTTGAAATTTCACTTAAGGGGCTGGGATGAGGGATAAAGTTTGGACTTGATCTAATGATGCTTGAGGATGGGACAAAATCATTGAAGGCTTCATAAAACCTGAGTGTCAGCAATTTCAGCATGTATGGGAACTTGCTTCTTGTAGTAATCTCTTGACATTTACCTAAGTACCAGGGTGTGATAAAAATAAAAAAATTGATGATCAGTGTGCGCCAACTCTTGGTAAAAGTAGTGGAGCTAGCCAAAAAATAACAGAAAGCAAAGAAATATCAATTTGTTGAAAGAATTGCTCTCTACCACAAAGTCAATTATCAAAGAGCTTCCACCAAAGGCGAGCGCTCCCAACCATTTCAAAGTGTCCACTTGGACCACCGCTATTAGGACCAGGAGTCGGGCTTGCATCAAAAAAGGGCTTTGCATCGTAAATGCTACAAGTCTGGGTGTGGAAGGTATAATAGATACTAAAAAAAGGTACACTCCGGTGTATTCTCAAGAAAACAAGTGCAGACGACTCCAACTTCTCTTGACGGACGCACTGATCAACACCAAAAATATGCGTTGAGTTAATAAGGCACTTGAGAGAATCCTTGTTCCAATGAGAGGGAGAGAAGAAATGACACAATCCTAAACCCTCCATCGACTAGCCTGCCACCTACACTTCTAAGTCTGACAACTAAAGAGACGGTGGATTGGACGCAATCTTTGATTTATTACCTAGAGTTTAGGATTGGATCCTTAGGAAAATTTCTTTGACCGAGACCTTGGGTGACATTGTGACTCTAGTCTCGTGATCGTAGTCAACACTTAATGTCATATCCTTAGTTTATATGTATACAAGAGAGAGTCTGGAAAATTGGAGAAATTGGATACCTCTTGATTAAGGCTGGATTAAGCTTTGAAATTTTGGATCTCTAAAAGTGGGAGTTCTTGATCGGATCTGATCCTGTATGTATATGCACAAGGGGGTTAATCCAGCTCATTCATTTTTTAAATTCTCGGGGACGAGCATAGGTTAAGTATAGGGGAGTGATGAAACTCAGTTTCATGGTATTAATTCATAGATATTAACCCCCTAGCTTAGACTAATGTCAATAAAAACCAGATAAAACTTTATATATCTGAGCCTTAGAATAAATTAAAAATATAAAAAATAACAAAAGCAAAAATCGTAGTGTTTTTATACCCTTAAAAGCACTCACAAAAATAGTTCTCCCTTCATTTGACCTCATTTCCAATTTTGGTCAACATGAAACTTGTATGTTTTGAGTTTTTCCAAATACGGCCTTTTTATCCTCCTTTTTCATGCATCTTTGTATGAATAACCTTATTGGGCCACGTGGCTCTTTCTGATTGAGCCACATGGCCCGCTTCACCGTGTGCCACCCGACCTCCATTTTCCGTCGTTCGATCATCTTCTGGAGACTCCATCCACGCCACCTGCTCCAGTCGTATCTTCCACCCTCCAATCAAGGTCCAGATCACATCTGGACCACTCACCTCTGCCTTTCTTTCCTCTCGCCATGTGTTTACCTCCGTAGCCGCCCGATCATCTCCTGGTGCCTCCATATCCACCGCGCGTATGCGCCATGCTCTCCACCCTTCGATCCACCCTCATATCACATCTCATCCATTCATTTATGCCTGCATATCCTTTCGACACGTGTCGTGCCCATAGCCCTCCATCAATTCTCCATCGATCTAATCCGTACCGCTCCTTAGTGCCCTTCCCTAGACTGTTAGATCGTGAGATCCAATGGTCGAGGAAATTTCTTCTTCTCTGGCTCCCCTTCTGTCCCATGACCTCCACCTCGCCAAACCGTCACCCCTTCCCATTATCACCACCTCCTCGACACTCCCCTCGTCTCACTAACCACTTCACGACGTAGCCCGGTTCTCCATCTTCCTCGCAGGCATCTTAGGTCGCCACATTTGTCCCCTATTGCTCCATATCTCCTGCTCAACCCAAGACACCCATCATCGGAAACCGCCAGCCCCTCCTTCAAATAAGCCTTTGCTGCCGCCTAAAATCCTCGTCCATTTGTATGCGGGATTGGGCCCAGCTCCTCTCTGCCTCCCCGTGACAGGGGGGTCAGATTGAGGTTGCGAAGACGACTCAATCTCCAAACTCGACCCCTGGCCATGGTAGGCCAGGTCTCCGGTGCTTGCTCGCCGACGAACTGCTCCGCATGGTTGATGGGGTCCAGCGACAACCAGGGCCTCTTCTAGAAGCCCGAGCACAAGCCCTTCATCCGCCACTTCTCCAAGTAAGTTCCTTGATCTCCATTGTGCTTTTTCCTTGTTTTTCTCTTAATTAGTTAGGTCCCTCCATTCACTGTCACCTCCCATTGATCATCTCCTAAGTTTTACCCACCATCCCTCATCTGCACGCTCATCTCCACTACCATTTTCTCTCCTCTACAACCCCAGACTGCTCCGCCTCAAGCTTCTCTGCTTCGTCAGAGTAGACGACAAGGCCGCCTCCTTCTTCTCCCCGCAAGGCCTCCCATTCCATCCACCGCACCTCATTTATTGTTGCTTCAGCTATAGAATTAACCTTCCACATACCATCCACCTCAATAGCCGAAGAATCACTAGAGCCCATTTCATGAGCACCGCCTCCGGCGTACAGATGCAACCACTCTCCTCCAGATAGCTCAGATGCTTCGCCATGCTTCGACGATGATCTCCAACTGTCCAGGAGCAACCAGAGACCTCCATAGAGCCTGAGAATCGGTGGCAGAGCTGCAGCAGCATCGCCGGAGATATGATCCCACAATTAACCATAGATGAGGAAAGACGTACAGTTACCATTGGATGGCACCCTCCTGGTAATCATCCAACGGTCTGGAGTGAGACACGTCACCACCCAGCCCTCGTACAGTTGCCGTCGATTCTTTATGTTCGGATCGTCCACAGGCATCCACATGTCAACCCCCGAACGTCAGCACCGAACCTCCAGGTTCGGATCAACCGAGCCTCAGTAGCTGCATCCCCAGGTGACCTGTGGCCTGAGCCACCCCCGAGCCTCAGTCCGACCCTGCGTCGACCACCGAGCTTGGCCTCACGTGCCCTGTCACGTGAGGTCCTGGAAATTTTTAGGGAGGCCCTTCGACTTTCTTCAAATGGCAACCAAGTCTTGCCATCACATAATACCTACACGCGCTTGGGGTAAATTGCACCCGAACCCGTTCGAATTTTAATAATTGCAATTACCCCTATCGTATGGGTAATTTATAAGGAAGGCCTTGTGATTAATTTTATTTTCATTTTAGTCCTTTTAGGGACCTATTTCTAGTAGTTTCCCTATTTATTTTGCATGTTTTCTTGCATTTATGCCCTTGAGCTCTTTTGATGATATCTTGAGCATCCGAGCTCCGTTTGAGTTGATTTCAATGGTGTTGTGAAGCTTGTTTTATTATATTTCTAATGGCATGGCTTGATCTCTTTTTTGACACTTTAAATATTGATGTTTTATTTTAATAACTAAGTGTTACTTATGTAATACTTTTCATGCCTTGCCTTAATCGATCAATGGAACTTGCTTCATGATTCGAATATGAAATTGACTACTATTTAATGTCTCAAATATTTTGTCTAATTAGGGCATCTTTGCATCATCATTTGTGTTGCATGTAAAAAAATCAAATAAAAACTGTAATTCTGTATGTGTCTGCATTTTATGTCTTTGTGTGCATTGACATGTAATGTTCTTAATTCCACACTTAATCTTAATAATAAGAGTTTAGATTCATACTTAAGATGCTCGTATCCCTTAGTTTGACCTTGGACTTGCCCAAGTAAAAAATAAAATCGATCGCTTTGACTTAATCGATGAATATTCAAACGGTCTTTGATCGATCCGGATTTGCCCGATTGCAACAAATATATTTATTTTAATTGTTAATTTGGTTAAATTAAAAGGGTGAAATCTGGGTCTGTCATTTATCGGGCCAGATATTCATGATATGTTTGAATAGGCAATGATCAAAAACACCCTCCTGACATCCGTAGAGGTTATGCAGCGACAGATCTGGGACTAGGGGTTGCTCATGATAGAGGTAAGGTGGGAGTTTACCCAGATGAGAGATGGGCAAGCAGATGCAAGAGATGACAGTCCAACCGATGGAGGAGGAGAGATACATGAGGATCGAGCAGATGCCAGATTTATGAGATGCCCGGAGGAGGCCCATTATCCAAGAGACCTTTGCGCACCATGCGAGCGTTGCACAACCCTGGTGCAACTCTCACCCACAGTGGATTCAGTTGCCTGCCTTCTTGGTGATTTTGAACTGTGTCCCCAGACAATTTAGTTGTTGCCCAAGTTCCATGGGCATGCCACCGAGGAGCCCCATCTACATCTCTATCAGTTTGAGATGATTTGTAGCACAATCCATGACAGATTTGTGGATGAGGACACGATCAAGATGATAGACTTCCCATTTTCCTTGATTAACAGAGCAGCCTACTGGCTGAAGCACTTAGGGAGGATTGTCACCACCTGGGAGCAGTTAAGGATCGAGTACCTCAACAAATACTATCTACTCAGTTGAACGAATGCAACATGCCCAAATGAGCAGTTCCATGAGGCTTGTGATCATTTTAGAGAGCTCATTGACAAATGTCCACATCACAATATCATCAAGCCCAACTTAGTCCATAGTTTCTTTTGTGGGTTAACACATGAGATACAGGGGCTAGTAAGTGCCTCATGTGGATGGTTCTATTTTTCCAAGGACGAGGACAAGGTCTGGGCCATCAATGAGGAGATGACTGAAAACTACACTGTGATGACCCAGGCTCGTATCTACACTCAGGGTAAGCCTCCCCCACAGGCATTGTCTCACCACAAAGTTGTATGTATTGAGGCAAGTTCATCTTCATCTTCTACAGCTGCAGCATTAGCAGAGTCATCAGCTGTGGACATGGGCATCATTATCTAAAATTTGGATCGCATGGAGATCATAGAGAAGAGGACATGCCAGGGCCTAGACAAGCTCAACATGATTGACGAGCTGGCTCAGACTTTGATCACCTCAAGACACAAATCATGTGTCTCCAAGAGGCACATATGGCTTCTACGCCACAGTCTAGGTCACATGCTGATGACAGGAGTCGATCATCGCAACTGACCACCTCACACAGATAGGTCCACTACATTCAGGCAGAGCACATTCACCTAGGCTCCCAGTACCAGTTGCCACTACCACCTGTGCTCGATACACAGATGTTGGTCTATCAGAGTGATCATCCATTGGTGTCCCTCCCACCACTAGTGCACGAGCAGACAGAGCCGTTGATGGAAGTCAATGGGATTTGGTATGGCCAGTACCAGCAACAACCCAGTATCCATCGAGATCACCTGGGTTTTAGATGGTCCACTGGAGGTGCTTAGTCCCAACAGTAGCCCCTGGCACAGTCAGGGTAAGGCACGCATCAGAAACAACCCCAATAATCCCAGCACACCGTTCCTCGACCCCAATACCATGGTCAGCAATGGATGCAACAACAACCTCATTTTCAACTTTGCCAGCCCCTCCCTCACTATTACCACCAACAGTAGCATGACCAGCCTCAGCACTTTTAGAGAGGCAACCCATATGGTTCTCATGCACCCACGTATGATAACCCAACTTTAGAGGATTTTGCATGTATGCTTATAGAGCATCATACTACCTTCATGCTAGAGATGGATGAGTTCAAGCAAGAGATGAGAGAGATCATCAAGGGAAAGGCTGCCATACATGCATAGATTGAGCCCAATCCGAACAATCTGAAGAGAAAATCTAAGCGGGTATAGTCTACTGAGTCCGACACTCCTAGTGAGGTGCTTAATGACATGCATTATTTATTTGATGCTTATTTTGTGACACATAGGAGCGGTAGGAAGCCAGCCAGAGGCAACTCATCTAGGAGACATCCAGATGCAAACTCCACAGCGTCAGATGAGTGAGAGAGTGGTGTTGATATCGTCGATGTTGATGGTGGTGTTGATGCCACCCATTTTGAGGATGATCCAGTCGATGGTGCTGATGTCGTCCCTTCTCTAGATGTTGTAGATGGTGGTGTTGATGCCACCAATATTCCATATGACGGGCCCGAGCACGGTACTGATGTCGCTACTTCATATGTTTCCAATGGTGCTGATGCCATCATGAGTCTACTTATAGATACTCCAGTTGTTTTGACTACTACTCCTATACCTTAGGATGATTTTCTTATAAAAATAAAAAAATGGAAAAATTTCGAAAAATAAAATTATGAATAAAGGTAAGGTTTCTGTATCTTCTCCTGGTCCATCTGTTGTGATTGATGATGATTATATGGATTCCAATCACCTGCATACTCAAAGACCTTCTCCTGCTCCTGGCCCTCTAGTTCCTGAGGAGGGTCCCTCCATCTCCTTCCCTCAAACACTCCGCTTAGGGAAGGGATAAAAAATGGAAAATCCCAAAAAGAGAGAGAAACTAGAGTTCAACGAGTAGATAATAGACAGATTTCATATCCAGCTGACTCTTCACGAGGCATTAGAGCACATCCCTCTATTCTAGAAGAACCTTAGAGAGAAGACCACGGTCCGTAGGAAGAAAAAGTGCAACCATCACGAAGAAATCTATGTGTTCACCCGTGCCACATGCTTTGCTATTCAGAACCGATTGCCAGCCAAGAGACCACATGGAGGGGATCCATTTGTCAGATGCCACATTCATGAGCAGTGGTTCGATCGTACTCTATTAGACAGTGGGTCTTCAATTAACCTTCTTCTGACAGCCTTACTTGATCGCTTCGAGTTTGGACCTCTTTGACAGAGCAAGACAATACTTCAGTTTGTAGAAAGATCTGTCAAGAGACCGAAGGAGTTACTGAAGGACATTATCATCACCATCCAGGGTCTGAAATTCCTCATTGACTTCGTTGTCTTAGATATGGAGATCCTTGAATGCATGACTAATACCCCCATCATATTAGGTCGAACCTTTCCTTGCGACGGCAAAGGTCGTGTCTGATCATGATAGTGGGAAGGTATAATTTTGCATCAAGGGTGAGAGTGTACAAATATAGACGATTGAGGAGATGAGAGCCAGAGATTTAGTTAGCTCAAAGCAGCAATCGGAGCAGACGACAGATACAAAGCCAGACATCCACCATGAGTGTGATATTATAATTACAGATGGCGAGACAGCTTGGGAAGATCCGATTTCACAAGCTCTTGCTACACCTTTAGACTTAGCATATTCACAAATGTCAGCTAATGAGAGTTTGAAGACACACTTGTGGCATAGGATACCTTAGAAGCTGATTATGCAGATTATGGTACCGAGGTTGATTTCATTTTATGCCATTTAGATTCAGATCCTTCAGACTCAAACACTATTTTTTTTGTAGGATTTTGCAACATGATGGGGAAATTGATGGAGATGTTACTAATAGAATAAATGCAGGCTGGCTAAAGTGGAGAGGAGTCTCCGCTGTTCTTTGTGATAAGAAAATTCCTTTAAAAATTAAAGGAAAGTTTTACAAAGCAGTCGTGAGACCTGCTATGCTTTATGGTTCTGAATGTTGGCCTGTGAACCATAGACATGTGCAGAGAATGGCTGTAGCAGAAATGAAAATGCTAAGATGGATGTGTGGACATACACGTAAAGATCGGATTCAGAATGATGCAATTAGAAAGAAAGTTGGTGTAGCTCCGATCGAGGATAAGATGCGAGAAAACCGCTTAAGATGGTTTGGTCATTTGCAAAGAAGGTCAACTGATGCACCAGTTAGGAGATGCGAGTGTTGGGATGTTGAGCCGGCTAAGAGAGGGCGAGGACGGCCCAAGAAGTGTTGGAAAGAGACTATACGAAGGGATCTTAGCTTTTTGGATATAAGTCCGAGATTGACCCAAGATAGATCTGAATGGAGGCGAAGAATCCATGTAGCCGACCCTACTTAATTGTGGGAAAAGGCTTTGTTGTTGTTGTTGTTGTTGTTGTTGTTGAGGATTTTGTTAGTATTTATCGTGTTTAATGTCTATAGAGCCTACAGCCAGGATGGAGATAGAGCCAATGTCGTTAATAGAGACACTAGTAGGGTCGTCTTCATCGAGTTCAGAGATACATCGAGAGTTCTCCCATTCAGATCAGATAGTATTCACTTAAACATTTCAGATGCCAGATTTTCCAGCTCCCACATGCCCACAATTAAAGACCTTACTGCGAAGCATGAAGTATAGATTCCTTACAGGCGAACCGGAGATGTTTCCAGTCATTATCTCAGAGGATTTGATTGATGACCAAGAATCTTGTTTGATGGAGGTTCTTGAGAGGAACCATAATCAGTTGGTATGTAGCAAATCTCCAGGCGATAAGTCCAGCCTTGAGCTCCCACCACATCTATCTCGAGGTTGCCACTAAGCCTTCACATGAGTTCTAGTGCAGGCTGAACCCGAATCTTCGAGATGTGGTCATGAAGGAAATATCCAGGTGGTTGAGCATCGAATTTATCTACCCCATCTTTGACTCCAAGTGGATTAGTCCATTACATGTGGTATCCAAGAAGATGGGTATCACTACAGTTGTGAGTGAGTCTGGAGAGGAAATTGTTACCTGTGTACCCACTTCTTGGAGGGTATGTGTGGACTACAAACTATTAAATCAGACTACTAAGAAGGATCACATCCTACTACCATTCATTCATCAGTTATTGAGATATTAGCTGGGAAAAGTCATTATTGCTTTCCTAATGTGGACTCAGAGTATAATCATGTGGCAATTGCACCTGAAGACCAGGACAAGATGACATTCGCTTGTCCGTTTAGGACGTATGTTTTAGATAGATGCCCTTTGGATTATGTAATGCCCCAGCTACATTCCAAAGGTGCATGCTTTCCATCTTTTTGTACAAGGTGGGTGAAAGTTTAGAGGTCTTCATGGACGATTTTTCATTCTAGGGCAATGGGTTTGATGCTTGTCTTGCTTGCCTAGACCAAGTGCTTCAACGGTGCATTGAGGTCAACCTTGTTCTATCTTGGGAGAAGAGTCATTTCATGATGACTCAAGGAATGATCCTTGGACATATAATCTCCAATAGGACATGGAGGTCAATCTAACCAAGGTGGATATCATCAAGAATCTCATCCCACCGTCTAATTTGAGGTAGTTGCGGTCTTTTCTGGGGCATGTCGATTTCTACCGACAGTTCATTCAGGACTTCAGTCGTATTTCCTGACCACTTACTTATATTCTCACGAAAAACACCAAGTTCATTGTAGATGATAAGTGTCTTTCATCATTTGAGACTCTCAAGGATTTGGTTGTGTAATCTCTTATTCTTCAGCCACCCAATTGGTCTCTCCCATTCGAGATCAAGATGGACGCTTCTCATTTTACCATAGAGGTTGTGCTACGACAGAGGAGGGATGGATTGTCATTTTCCATACACTATGATAGCAAGATGTTGGATATTGCCTAATGGAATTATACTATTATAGAGAAGGAGATGCTAGCCGTAGTCTTTGCTTTGGATAAGCTTCGATCTTATATTCTCGGATCTAGAGTGATTATTTATACTGATCACATCGCCATATGGTACTTAATGTCTAAGAAGGATGCCAAGGCACATTTGACTAGATGGATCCTTCTACTCTAGGAGCTTGATATTGAGATTAAGGATAAATCTGGAGTCAAGAATGTGGTGGCAGAGCTCCTCTCCTGGTTAGAGCATCTTGAGGATTCTGAGACTACCACACCTATCACTGAGACATTCCCAGATGAGGCGATTTTTGCTATCACCTCTCTCCCATGGTATGTTTACATTGTGAACTATATTGTTGCCAAGAAAGTTCTATAAGGTTGGACCAGGAAGCAACTTGAGACTTTCCTAGTGAAGGCGAAGTTGTACCATTGGGAGCATCCCATCCTTTACCACAAAAGGGGGGATAGTGTCTGGCATCGGTTATTCCTCAGGAGGACTACCATAGCATCCTCACCTATTGCCACAAGCTTGAGGTAGGAGGACATCACTCTGGGAGACGAACAACATAAAAAGTGCTCCAATTTGGCCTTTGGTGGCCAACAATCTTTAAGGATTTGGATGAATTTGTAAAGCAGTGTACTGACTTTCATAGGATGGGCAGTTGTGGTCATAGAGACGTGATGTCGATGCAGCCCATTCACTTTTGTGAGATTTTTGACGATTTGGGGCATCGATTTGATGGGCCCATTCCCTAAGAGTCAAAGATTCGAGTACATTTTGTTGGTTGCAGATTGAGTCGTTGGGTTAAGGCCATCCCCGCTTGAGCCGCTGATGTGAGGACTTTTTGCATATTTTTGAGAAACTATAAAATACGTAATATTATACTAAATACAGTATACTCAGAATTTCGAAAAATAAAAGTATTTTCTAGTATTAAATAATTCCTAAAAATACTTAAAAAATACACAAACTATAAAATACATAACAAAATATAAAACTTCTTTTAAAAATTCTATAAAACTACCCATACTATATTTTACTATATTTTACAAATTAAACTAAAAAATAAAAATTTAATATTAAACAACTAAAACATAAAAATACATAAAAACTTTAGAAATTCATAACTGATTATACAAAAATCGTATAAATATGTAAAATAATTTATTTTGAAGGTATTTTCCTCTACTTTTAATAAAAACTAAAAATATGTTCTTACTTTCTAATTTTTAAAAAAATTAAAACTAAAACCCTATTTTCAATAAAAAAAATAGTTTTCAACTTTAAAAACCAAATAAAAATTATAAAACATTTTCTAAAATTACATAAAGATTACAAAATACTTAAAACACATAAAACTTCAAAATAAAAATCAAATATAAAATACAAAACTTATACATATATTTTTACATCGGTTTATTAAAACAAGAAAAGAAATATAAAAATCATAAAATTCAAATAAAAATTATGAAAAAATCTCCAAAATAATTAAAAAATTAGGAAACTCTTATATCTTATATTTTCTATTATTTTAACTTAGTTTTCCATAGTTTACCTCATTGAGTTCAACACTCCTGTACTAATGCTATACACATCTAGTTTAGGAGTATAAATAAGATAAAAATAAATTTTCTATAAATCTCAATCGGTCAACATAGCGACAATCATCTATCTTTTTAGACGGCTCGATCGGTTCAATTTTTCAGATGGCATTGTTGTCAGGGAGGCAACACTAGGGTAGATTTTAGAGCCTTAGGTTTTAGGGTTTCTTTTCTCCTTTGTCATCTCTTTTATTTACTTTACAGCTTTTTTTATTTCTGAGTTGTGTTTCAGGATTCGAGCAACGCGACAGAGCCGAAAGACTGATTTTTTTACTTTTATGTATTCCCTTTGTAAAAAGATAAAGGGCATTTGCCCATTTTTACATTTTATAGAAGGGGTCCCTTAAGGGCATCCCGACTTGTACCTGACCTTTCTTTTCTCACGAGGTATGTTTTAACATGTGCTGTGCACTTGGGGGAACATGGCACTCACCGCGATTTTCCTCGCATTTTTCTCGTTGTTTTCCGTGAATTTTCAAGTCTAGGTACTAGGATTAGGGTTTTCATTTTTTATCTACGCATTCGTAGTTAGATCTAGGGGTGTGTAACCTAGCTTCTTCTCCACTTAGGATAAAAATAAACAGACAAAAATACATTATACGTTGTTATGAAAAAAATCAAAAAAAGTGATAATTGAATATTTAAAAAAGGGGCTGCTAATTATATTCAACTTTAAAAATAAACGTAGACTCCACTTGTTTTGGGAGAGTAATCCCCATGATGGTTTGCAGGTACTATCTAGATTTATGAGTGAGAGACGACCCTTAAGGTTAAAACTAAAGCTCGGATTTCCTTCAAGACTACTGATCTGAAAATGATTAGCTACTTCTCAGTGAGGAATCTCGGGTAGCCGAAAACGGACCTGGTTTCCTTAGCAGAGTGGGAGGTTTAGAGGACACTACGTAAGGCTCCATCCTCAAGTGAATCGGGTAGTTGAAAATGGTTCGTACTTACTCTCATACTAGCTAAAAGTAGGTGCAACTAATCGTACGAACTCAGGACAGTCTTCTAGGAAATTCATGCATCTATTAGCTCGCATAATCTGTTAAAAATACTGCATTGCCAACTAACTCTAAAATTGAAAAGATTAACGATCGATCTTTCACGGTCATCATCGAGTTGAGTTGGTGAAATCTGGATTTGCTTTGTGTTTGATTGCTTGGTGTGAGTCCCAGATCTCTGAGTTCTATAGCAATCATTCATCGTCCGGGTCTTATCTAGAGTTAACTTTTTTTTTTAGTCAAGATGATGGGTAGGCAATCGCTTCGGCCGACTTTGGCTGATCCTCTCTCGCACACCTGCCCATTCATCTAGATCAGTTGGGGATGTCCCTCTTCCCAAACGAAAGTCCCATTGTATCTCCTCTTCTAGGCATGACTCCAACTCTTGAAGCTCTTCTCACACTCCATCTACTTCTCCATCATCATCACATTCTATTCGAGAGAACCCTATTCTACCTCAGTAGTTGCATGTTGACCTAACAGAACCTGATCTGGATTCTTTTTCCTTCCTAGACGCCATGGTCAGAAAAGGATCGTAGCAGCCATAGACTACTTCATTAGTGATAGATCATGCAGCTATCAACAGTAATCTACTTCCTTCCCTCGAGACTATGAAGAATCATGTTAGGGAGAAAGGTAGATTGATGAACGATGTTTGAGCTGAGCTAACCCAGTTGAGAGCACAAAGAGATACTCTGGATATTGAGATCCCAGGTGCTGAGGGGGATGCAAGGCCAAATGGAAATGAGAGACCACCACTTGGTCCTGATGGCATAATGAAGCAGCTCTATAACCTTGGAGCTACTACTACTCATCGCTGGATTTGTCTCCATGGCATTCATGATAATTTTGAGCTCCGACCGCACAATATACAATTGTTTCCGAAGTTCCATGGGCATTCTACTTAGTAGCCGCACTTGCACCAATAGGATTTTGAGCTGATCTATAGTATGGTGCATGACTCACATGTGAACGAGGATATGATCAAGTTGATCGTCTTTCCATTCTCCCTGGTGGACAGAGCAACCTATTAGCTGAAGCATTTGGGGAGATATCTTTCTACTTGGGAGTAGTTTCGAACTGGATATTTGAACAAATACTACCCACTTGGTCGTACTAATGCTGCAAGAGATATGATTAACAATTTCACCTTGCTAGGAAATGAGTAGTTTCACGAAGCATGGGATCGATTGAGAGAGCTCATTGATAGGTGTCCCCTCCATGATATCTAAAAGCTGAACCTAGTGCAGAGCTTTTTTTGTGACCTGACACCAGAATTGCAGGGACTGGTGAGCGCATCATGCGGTGGTTCATACTTTTCCAAGCATGGGGATCAAGTCTAGGCTATCTACGAGGAGATGGTTGAGAACTATACCACGATGTCCCATACTAGATTCTACATACAGACCAAGCCACCATCTTATCACCAGCATTCTCGAGTGGTACAAATTGAGGGGACTCCTTCTTCTGCTTCTACCTATTCTGATTCATCGTCAGCAGATATGGGGATCATATGTCAGAAGTTGGATCGTATGGAGTAATTGAGAAGAAGTGCTAGAACTTGGACAAGCTCGACAAGATTGACGAGCTTGAAAGATGTTTGAGTGATCTGAAGACTCATATTATGTGCCTTTAGGAGATACATATAGATTCCACAAAGTCTTCCAGAGGTTGATCCTAGGAGCAGAGACCGAGGCATTCTTCCACGACTACCTTCTTCAGTGAAACACATCTATCATGTGCATTCTGAGCCGACTCAGCAGTCTCCTGCTTATACATTGAATTTGCAGACACTATCATCTGACACTCAGATGGTGCATATCAGAGTGATCATCCTCTTGTTTTGATGCCTCGTCTTACATAGAAATGCCTGAGCCATTGATTGAGGTCAATGGGATTTGGTATAATCAGTCGTAGCAACCATGAATCCATCGTGATCATCCTAGTTTTCATTGGTCTTCAAGAGGTACTTCATCCTAGCAGCCACCATAGGCACATATGGGGCAAACTAGAGGGCAGCATGAGTCAGGTCCTCGTCAATTCCAGCCTTCTCAGTGGAGGCAGAATGTGTAACACTCTCAGTATCCATAGTCTTATCCTCCATAACAGTAGTCAACCAAGCAGCAACCTCAATATCATCGAGGCGACTTATTCGAGTCTTATGGTCCTTTTCATGATAACCCAACATTAGAGTATCTCTCTAGTTTGATATCCAACCAGCAAGTCCCCTTTAGATGAGAGATGGATGAGTTTAAAACTCATCTTACTAATATTGTTAAAGGAAAGTCTACCATTCCTGCTCAGATAGAGCCAAATCCAAAATGTCTGAAGAGGAAGTCAGAGAAGGTACACTTAATAGAGCCCACTCTCCAATCACAGGTAGTTTCAGATGATTACCTTTATAACAATGGCATGGATTTCATTTCTCTTAGGAGTGGTAGGATACACGTAGGTGGAGAGTCAACTAGGCTTAGTGAGGATACACCTGATAATATAAGAGAGCCTGTTGAGCATGATGATGGTGGTGCTGATGATGCCTTTCCCTATGAAGATGTTGATGGTGGTGCTGAAGCCACCAAGACTGATGAGAAGCAGCCAGAGTCTTCTGTTGATGCAGCTACGTTGTCATTCTTTGTATATACTGATGATGATAGAAAAATACAAAAAATATACCAAAGAGAAATACCAAAAAGAAGAATAAAGACAAGACGGTTGATTCAGCTAGAGCTCATGAGTCTACTCTTGATGATTTACATGGAGCTAGTCCCCGTTTTAGAAAAATACTTTCTTCATTTCATCTGATCCTCCGAGTGTACAGACTGACATGGAGAATGTCCATATTCCTTTTCCTCAAGCACTCTGCTTGGAAAAAGGAGATAAAAAAGAAAATCCCAAAAAGAATCAGATGACCGATTTGATGAAAGAGATGCTAAATAAGATCACTATCCAGCTAACTCTTTCAGAAGCCTTGGCACACATTCCTCTTCTACAGAAAGGTCTTAAAGAGTGCATTATAGTTTGTAGAAAGAAGAGGCCATGTAATCATTGCTCAGAGATTCATGTGTTGACCAAAGAAACATGCCATGCCATCCAGAACCATCTCCCAGCCAAGAAATCAGATACATGAGCATCGTATGTCAGATGTGAGATTTTAGATCACACATTTGATTGTACTCTATTAGATAGCGGTTCATTGATTAATATCCTTCCTTCTTTCTTACTCGACAAGTTTGAGTTTGGGCCTCTTTGACCAAGCAGGATGGTCTTACAGTTTGTTGATAGATTGATAAAGAGGCCGAAGGGATTGATTGAGGACATTATCGTAACCATTCAGGGTTTGTAATTCCCCGTGGAATTCATCGTGTTGGACATGGTGATCCCTAAATGTGTGGTCGACACCCCGATCATATTAGGACGACCTTTTCTGGCGACAACAAAGGCCGTATATGATTATGGTACCGGGAAGTTGTGCTTTCACGTCCAAGGCGAGAGTATACATATAGAGACTATCCAGGATCTTAGAGCCAGATCAATAGAGTCAGAGAGAGCATCTGATGACGAGCTCGATAGTCATCAGGATTGTGACTTTGTACAGATAGATGATGAGGCAGTTTGGGCTAAACCAAGTACACGATCTTTTATCACACCTTCAGGAGAGTATGGATTTCAGATACTAGATGATGGGAGATTGGATAGCATGGTCTTAGAGCTGATTAGTGATAAGGCTGGTGAAGATGATTCTAGTAATTTTATAGTTTTGATGAAATTTGATCCCTTCGAGTCAGAAGTGAATGTCAATTGGCAGTGTCATGATGAGATAAATCATACTCCAGTTCAGTCCGATTCAGAGGATGTCGATTCGTAATGCTTTGTCAAATTTCTTTCACTTCAGACTTCTACATTAGAGCCTACAACCAGCCTGGAGACCGAGCTAGTTCATAATAATTATTTATCAGATGAGCAGTCTCCAGATCAATCAGATTCGGAGCAGGATGAGCTTGCACACACTGACTTAGTAGCCTATACCTAGGACCTCATTAGACCAACGCTCAATGTGCCTTCTCCCCCTGAGCTTAAACCTTTACCTCAGAGCATGAAATATTGATTCCTTACTAGAAAGCCCAAAATGTTTCCGGTCATTATCACGTCCAATCTGACCGGAGATCAAGAATCTCATCTGATGGAGACTCTTGAAAAGAATCGCAAGGAAATCGGGTGGCCAGTAGTATATATCCATGGTATTAGTCTGGCCATGTGCTCTCACCACATCTTTCTAGAGGATGATGCCAAACCAATCGTGAGTTTTAGCGGAGGTTGAACCTGAATTTTTGAGAGGTGGTTATGAAGAAAATATCCAAGTGGTGGAGCATCGATTTTATCTATCCCATCTACGACTCTAAATGGTTCAGTCCATTACATGGGGTGCCCAAGAAGATGGGCATCACTATAGTGATTAATGAGGACAGAAAGGAGATCGCTACCCGAGTATTAACTTCTTGGCGAGTCTGTATGGACTACAAACGATTGAATCAGGCGACCAAGAAGGATCACTTTCCGTTGCCGTTTATTGATCAGATTATCGAGAGATTTGCTGGGAAGAGCCATTATTGCTTTCTTGATGGGTACTCGGGATATAATCAGGTGTCCATTGCACCTGAAGATCAGGAAAAGACGACTTTCACATGTCCATTTAGAACATATGCTTTTAGACAGAAGCCCTTTGGATTATGTAATTCTCCAGCTACATTCTAGAGGTACCTGCTTTCGATCTTTGTTGACGTGGTGGGTGACTTTTTAGAGGTCTTCATGGATGATTTTTCTGTCTATGGTGATGATTTCAATTCCTGTCTTTTTTTAGCCTAGACCACATTCTTCAGAGGTGCGTTGAGGTTAACCTTGTTCTTTCTTGGGAGAAGAGTAATTTTATGATGACTCAGGGGACGGTTATAGGTCATATCATCTCCAACAAGGGCATGGAGCTCGATCCGGCCAAGGTAGATATCATTAAGAAACTCAATCTGTCGTCTAATTTGAAGCAGTTACAGTCTTTTCTTGAGCATGTCGGTTTCTACCGACGTTTCATTCGAGACTTCAGTAAAATTGCCTGACTGTTATCTGACCTTTTAGCGAAAGGCGTTGAGTTTATTGTTGATGATAAGTGTCTTTCAGCTTTTGAAACTCTCAAGAACAAGGTTGTAGAGGCTCATATCCTCAGCCACCCAATTAGTCTCTCCCATTCGAGATCATGATGGATGCCTCCGATTTTGCCGCTGTTTTAGGACAGAGGAGGGATGCCCTTCCATACGTTATACACTACGCTAGCAAGACTTTGGATTCCACCCTGCGGAATTATACTGTTACAGAGAAAGAAATGCTAGCTCTAGTATTAGATGTAGACACATTTAGGTCCCATATTTTATGATTTAAGGTTACCATTTTCACTAATCATACCGCCATCAGGAACCTTATGGAGAAGAAGGATTCCAAGCCACACCTTACCAAATGGATCTTCTACTCCAGGAGTTTGATATTGGGATTAATGATAAGCCTGAAGTCAAGAATGCGGTGGCGGATCACTGCTTCCGATTAGAGTTACCTGAGACTTCTGAGTTCGATAAACCTATCACTAAGACTTTTCCATACGAGGCAATTCTTGATGTGGCCTCGCTCCCATGGTACACCGACATTGTGAACTTTCTTGTTACCAAGAAATTTCCACATGGTTGGTCCAAGCAGAGACTTGAGACATTCCTTGCGAAAGCCAAGTCTTACCATTGGGAGGATCTGATCCTTTATCATGAAGGAGCGGATTCTGTATGGCATCGGTGTATTCCTCAAGAGGAATACCATGGTGTCCTCACGTATTGTTATAAATTAGAAGCTGGAGGACACCATTCGGGGAAGAGGACATCAGAGAAGGTCAATCCGATCTTTGGTGGCCTACTCTCGTTGCGAATGCTCATGCATTCATAGAGAGATGTATTGATTATCCGAGAATGGGCACTTGCGGACATAGAGATATGATGTCGATGCAACCAATTTACTTTTGTGAAGTTTATAATGCATGGGATATCGACTTTTTGGGCCTGTTCCCTAAGAGTCAGGGATTTGAGTACATTATGTTGGTTGTAGATTATGTGAGTCATTGGGTTGATGCTATTCTTGCCCGAGCCGTTGATGCGAACACGGTCTGCAAGTTCCTAATAAAGCATATCATTTCACGGTTTGGGGTCCCTTGAGTTCTGATTTCAGATGGGGGTAGCCACTTCATCAATGACAAGGTAAGGGCACTTGCTAACGAGTTTGGTATAGACCATCGAGCTGCTACTCGGTATCATCCTCAAACGAATGGTCTAACCGAAGTTTTGAATAAGGAGGTTAAGATGATCTTGCAGAAGGTTGTTATCCTAGACCGAAAGGATTGGTCACAGCTTTTGGACTCGGTTCTTGGGGCATATAGAACATCCTTCAAGACACTATTGGGTACATCTCCATTTCAGCTCGTTTATGGCAAGCCATGCCACTTACCTGTTGAAATCAAGCACAGATCATGGTGGGTAGTGAAAGAAGTAATCTTCGGTTTAGACAATGCGGGAGATCAGAGGCAGACATAATTGGCAGCCTTGGAGGAATTGAGAGATGAAGCTTTCACGAATACCCTTTAGTATAACAAGCGGATGAAAGAATGGCATGATGCACACATCAGCCACAAGCAGTTCGAGCTTGATCATAGTGGTTTGCTACTCGATGCAAGACTCAAGCTATTTCCAGGAAAACTTCAGAGCAAGTGGAAATGTTTGTATATAGTGCGAAAGGTGTAAGACAATGGTAGCATCAACATATCTGGGTTGTCTTCTGAGTCTACCTTTTGAGTCAATGGTCAACGTTTGAAACTGTTTCTTGATCATGAGTCGCAGACTATTGAGGTTGCCCCCATTCATTTTGTATGAGCTGTGTTCTCCACTCTTCACATTTTGCATCTCATGCTCGAGTTTCACATTCATTCTTTTTCACCTTGTAAATACAAGTTTTTGATTATATTTATTCTTTCTTTCGTTGTTTTACTCCCCTAGGTCCCACTAAGGATTTCAGCAATACTTAGGATGTACTTTATCCTAAGTATAGGGGGGCATAGACATTGCGTTGTTCATATCGTTCTATTCTATTACCCATGTTGTTGCTTATGCTTTGCTGTGCTTTAACCTAAGTATAGGGGGTAATATCGCTCATTATCATTTTTTATTGTTTTCAATTTTTGTATCGTCTACTCTCTTGCATGTCCCTCAATTGTTGATATTCTTCTCTATACTCAGGGATATTTTACCCTAAGTATGGGGGGGACAAGACGAGTCGTTGATTGTGTACATTCTCTTGACCTCGATCATCTTCATTTTTGAGCTTGCTATCCTTAGGATTATTTGATCCTATGTATAGAGGAGATGATTGACTTCTATTCTTTTAATTCATTTTGAGTCATTGTAGTATAGCATTTTTTCATCAATCTATACTTAGCCCGAGTTATGTCTTCCTTTGTCGCTTCTTTGGTCACTATGAGGAGATAGTTCATGGTAAGTATAGGGGGTGTCGTATATATATTCTATATATATTTTAGAAGACATAACTCGTACTTTATTGTATTTTTAATAATATGATTCTAAAAGTATTGTTATATATTTTGGGTTTCTAAAAGCCGATAGAAAATTATAAATAAGAAAAAACGTGTCTTAAAAATTATATGGGTGGATCTGAGCTGGCTAGGTGGATACAAATTGACTTCAACGCCGTAGATAACACCCTTCACACACAGTACAAATTGATTTCAAAGCTGAATAGTTTGCGTGATGGATGGGTGGACCTGAGCTAGCTATTGAGGTGAACCTAGATAAGGATTTATGGAACTTGAGGGCTGTTGAAACTTAAATCCGAATTCTAAAAAGGTCCTGACAAACTATTAATCCAAAGGCCTACTCCAAGTTCTTGATTTTAGGTGAAGTGAGATTCGGTTTAAAGAAACACGCATGTTCTAAGTTATGTTAATTTCCTTTTTCTTTTTGCTTGCACTTATTTATAGAATAAGTGTTTGCTAAGGGACTAGCAAAGATAAAGTATAGGGGAATGATGAATCCATGATTCATCGCCTTTATTCTTTCATTTTGGCTAAAATTCTTGGTAAAATGCATGTAAATATTCATTAATTCTCACCAATTAACATTCTAACCACATTTATTAATATTATATATTTAACACTTATTTTATCCAAAATAAAATAATAAAGAGAAACAGAAAAATAAAAGAAAAAAAAGGATGTAGATATGTAATATATACAGACTGATTATAACCCCGAGACCTGATCGATAAAATAAATAAGTATGGGGAGATAAGAATCCTAATTTATGAAAATGTCAGAAAATCAAGAGCACAAAAGTATATTAACACAATTTCATATTGTAAATATTTTACCTATTTTATTTATCATCAATATCATTTTAAATTAAAATATTTCTTCACGAAAGTTGTTCACAATAATATATACTATTTTATAAAAATATCAGAAAAGTTATTTATTACATAAACAATTAATTACGATGAACCGAAAAAGTTGTAAAAGCCGAGTTCCAAGGTTCATAATATTTATAGAAAACTCAAAATTGACCAAACTCACTTTTAAACTTCATTTTATAACTAATAATATTTACTAAAAAATCAAAAAAATATTAGAATAAAATGTGTGAATTTTGGCATTTGGGTCCCTTTGTCTATGTATTATATATATAAACCTTCCTGATTTTCTATTTAATTATTCCTAACTTTGTTTGACTTAATTCTTTTTCTCATGTGTCTCTAAAAATTAGTAGAAAATATAAAAAATATAATTTAATACAAAATACCAATAAATCCTGAAGTCACGAAGATGTAATGCTAAATTTCCGGACCTTATAACTCGGCTATATAGACTCTGAATTAGGTGTAGTCACATTTAAAGTTCATTTTATAGAATTATCTATCAAATGAAATCGATTTCGCTAAAATCAGAGTTAATATGCAAAAAGTGGGTATTGGGATCTTATTGGTATAAATTGTATAATTATCTTAATTTTATTGTATTTAATATATGTCCTTTCTTATATTTATATACTTCATTAATATTTTCTTATTAAAATAAATGAATAAAAATTTATTTTTTTATTTAAATACTAATTTATTTTTTTACTAATTTATTTAATTACCTATTTAATTATATACATAATTGTTTAATTATTTATTTAATTAATTAACTACCCATTTAATTATTTAATTAGTTATTTATATATTTCTTATTTTTAATTAATTTATTTAATTATTAATTTAGTTATTTATTAATTATTTACTTTAATTAATTAATCAATTAATTAATTTACTCTTTTTCTCTCCCCTCCTTTTCCCCATTCTTCCATGTCGCCCTTCTTCTTCCTCCTTCGTCGGCTCTACCTTCCTCCTCTTTCCATCTTCTCTCCACCGGTCGGTCGTTAGACCGATACTCCAACAACCCCTGATGACCAGAGCCACCGCTAGGTGGCTGCACCTAGCGGCTTGGGCCCCAAGTCTCCTCCTCCTATAAATACCCTGGACCCCCTCCGATGAAGGCATCCACCATTTGCAACCATCTTCCAGTGAGCTCTGAGATAGGGTCCACATGAGAGTGACAGCCGTGCCCAATTGTCATCATTGCAACGAGGAAGAGCGAGGACATCTAGCGTGATCCTTCATCGATGTTGAGCCCCGCTCCACCGTACCTAGCCTACTCTTCTGCCGGAGTCGAGGCGATGACAAGTGTGAAGCATCTGCTCCATCTATAGGCGCATACCACCTCCGTTTTCCCTACTTCCAGGTTAGTTGTAGAGTTCCTCTCTTCGATTTTTCATTCTTTGACTCCTCTTTCCCCTCTCCTTTTTGCTACCTCTGTTTTTATTGATTTTCATTTGAAACTAATCTCAAGTCCATCTCATCTTCGAACCATGTGTTTTCTTCGCCTTCTGCCACATCTGAGCATTACTAATCAGTATCCATACCCCTCATTCATCCTCATTTAATTTTTGGCTGAGATATTTCTGTCGAGCCTTTGATTTCATTTGTAGGAGTTGATCCTCGAATAGATGCGAGAGATGAGCATAAGAAGCGATTAGATCCGAGTTGCACGAGCACCTGCTCTGCATCAGGACCCAGATATACACGAACAAGGAGCATCTACATTAGCAATTGAGCACGCCCATCACCTGGACTCGAAGAATATCATCCCAAAGAACCATCGCTCAAAGCCTCTGCTTCCCATCATTGATTTGGGAATGAGCACGGTATATAGATATCATTGGATCTATATCTGATCGGATATGTTAGATTCTACCACACGTCGACATCTGTATCGTGTGGTCAACTATGATCACATGGTCCTCATAGCACCACACGTCAAGACCATTAGATGCCTTACCGCACGATCATCTGATCGCACGAACGTCAACCACCCACACGTTGGCCCCAGAGCATCCGCACCGCCCCACCGACCCACCGATTAGGGCTAGCACGCGTGATGCATGTGCATCGCAGATATTTTAATGAATTTACGTTTCAAGCCCCGGATATTTGGCTTATTACAAACAAGTCCTCGACAAGGGAAGTCACGTGAGCTAGCACGTGCTCACTAGAACTTTTGCATACAACCCCCTGGTAATCGAGATTTTTCGTGGGTCTAAATATGTCTCACATAGGGTGGAGACACCGTTGCTGTGGCGACCCGCAAGAAACCTCAATTAATTAACAATTAACCCATAAATATATAAAGCAATGTAAATAAATGTGTGGAGTTAAAATTTATTTTATCTAACTCTATAAAAGATGTGTATAGTGCAAGTAGCATAGAATTTCGAACACAGGGAGAAGAAAAAGAAAGATTGGATAAATTAATGCACAAAAGTGATTGTATGATTCTTTGTCTATTTTTATGTGGGTTTTATTTTATTTTATTTTATTTGTTTTATTTTTTATATTTCATTTTATATTTTGTTTTTTTATATTTTCTATTTATATTTTTTATATTTCCTTTTTCTTTTAAAGATATAATATATTATATATAAGAATATATATACAATAATAAATAAAAGAGATATAAATATAATTAAAAATAACAAAAAAATACAGAATTAAATATTTTTGGATTTTAAATAATTTGTTTTACTGTTTTTATGATTTTTTAGCTTTTTTGCTAATTTTTTTATGGATTTTTATAATAAAAAATACCCTAAATAAATGGATTAATTAAATAACCAAAAATGAAGTGAAGATGAAAAATGGTAAATAAGGTTCACAATTCTTCAAATCAGTTTTAATAGATATAACATATACATAATTATAAAACAGAAAAAAAACATTTATGGGATTTCTGGAATTTTATGAATTTTTAAAAAGGATTTTGGGTTTTTTCAATTTTTGAGGGTTTTCTTTTTCTATTTTTAGGTATTTTTCGTTTGAAGTTGTAAAATAAATCAACAAACACAAAATATATTTCTTTGGAAATTTTCAATTTATTATTTTATACTATAGACAGGGGCTTTTTGTGCTCTAAATGATTTTTATAAGATATTTAAAAGTGTTAAAATTCAAATATAAATATATAGCATCAAAATACAAGCATCCACGAACTTAATGGTATTTTTTGGGAATTTTTGGGGGCACAAATGCTAATTTAAATATATAGGACAAGCACACAAAAATTCATATTCTAGTTGGGGCATAAATGTAAATAAAATTAAGTCCAGGGGCCTTTTTGCAAATTTCACATGAATACATAACAGAATTTAAAAGTTACTAGGACAAATAGACATACAACAAGTTCCACAGACATGCCTGCAAAATGTCCATCTCACATGGACGACCACGTGAGGTGAGCTGGCATGGACCTATTAGCAAATATCAAAAGTTTGGCGGCCTAATTGTAAATATCACAAAATAATTAACACAAAAGATTAAGGTTTATGTGCTAAATAATAAATACAAAAGACATCGGGTAAAAAGCGTAAAATACCCAACACTAGGTGTGGATGGACGATTGATCACGCCACACTTGCCACACGTCGAAACCCTAGTTGCTAATGACGCTTCACCTCCAACGATCTAGATTAGATCCTAGATTAGGATCCGATGATGCAACTCCACAAAATCAGACGACGAAGGGCGGATCTGGACCCAAGAGGCGATCGGACAGCTAAGAGGTTGCTCGGAAGAACAGGGAAAAACTCTCGTTCTTCCAAGCTTCGATAGGCGATGGGGCATGCCTCAGACTTCGTGTTGCTTCGTTGAGAGGCCTAGAAGCCTCGTCTTCTTCCCCCGAGTGTAGACCTCCACAAAAGGGCGGAGATCTCACCAATAGCTCGGACAAAGCCTCAACCCTAGAGGTTGTTATCTATCCTCGAGGGATCTTGCAAATTGATCCTTTCCTATTGTTCCCTGCATGATATGGGTTAGCGCAAAAATGTGGAGCTCTGGCGAGCTCCTGGAGGTGGAATGGAGCGGGATGGGTGGTGCGGCAGTGACTCCGACGAGGGGGAGGAGGTGGAACGTCGTAATACTGATCCAATAAGGCTCGAGGGAGATGGAGATGCATGGGGTGAAGAAGCAGTGTTGTGAAATGAAACGATGGTGAGTAGTGGGTTGATATTAAGTCGAAGCACAACTAGAGGGTGCCGGAGGCTAGCTCCGGTGAACGTCGAAGGTGGTGATTAAGCTAGAACTAGAGACTAAAATGAAAAATTAAAAGCAGAAATAAAACCCTAGGATCTAAGCTACCTAAAAAAGATAAGGAAATGAGTACCTCAATGGCTGGATGGTCACGAAGTGAGACCTCGACGGTGAGCTCGTCGGAGGTGATGGTGGAAGCCACCTATGGCCTTGCCTAACACTGCCCAACTGGCTGGAGATGCGCCTATCACAGGCGTCAATCCGGAGTGCAAGGATGGAGTAAAACAAGGGTCAAGGAGGTTCAAAATGGAGAAGGAAGGTTGGGGGGTCTTTTGTACAGCATGATGGAGGAGCAAGGTTCGAGGTGACATCTAGGGGGAATTGATGGAGGTCGGCCTAAGGAAAAAGCTAGGCATGGATCTTGGTTGTACAAGGAAGAGATTCGATGAAGGGACGAAATCTCCTCGAGAGGTGTATCAATAGCTAGAAAATCGAGAAGTATGGCTGGTACAAGATTCTGACGGGGTCTACAACCTGGGGTCAGAGTTGACCCTAGGTCAACGAATGGTGTGGCTAGATTGGGCCACGTCATCCGCAAAAAGACAAAGATAGATAAAAAATCAAAATAAATTAAAAAAATAGTAATTGATATTATTATTTTTAGGTTATAAAATAAAAAATTTTACTATTTATAGTATTTTATAATGATTTTCATTTATTTTTTAGAGGTTGTTAATTACAAGTTCATTTTTACGGTTTAATTATAGGTATATTAATCTGCGTTTGAGAGTAATTTATTTTTATTTTTATTTTTTAATTTTTTATTTTATTTTATTATTTTATATAACTATAACTTGTTTTTATATACTTAAATATATTTTTATTATATTTTTCTGATATGATATTTATACATAAATAATTAGGTATATTTATTATATAGGTCTATTTATTGTATATTCATCTATGTATTTTTGTATTTTATTTTATTTAATGATTTATTTATTTTTTATTCTAGTTTTAATATGTACATATAATACAAATAATATTTACAAAATTATAAAAATATAAAGTTATAAAAATAATAAAGAATAAATAAAATGATTATTTTATTCATGTATATTGTACAATAGGGGTCCAAAACCTAACTTCACATACTAACTCCAAAAAATATGAAACCATCTTCATTAAATAGATTATTAAAAGTTATATACAATTGAAGTGATTTTGATATATTTTGAGTTTTTAGTTGAGGTATATGGGTCTGGGAAGTTGGAATTTTGGAATCTTATTCAGTATATAACTTTTACAATGTGGTTTATTTTGATATGAAATCAAATTTTTGTTTTCTATATATTATTATCTACAATTTTCATATTTAATTTTATTTATTTGAGGTATAAAAAGTTCAAAATAAAATGGGTTCCAAAAATGAATAAATAAAGAATAATTAAACGGGATTTTTATTGTATTTTTGGCCCATATCTCCCCCTACTTTATTCCTTGTCGACCTAGTCATCAAGATGCCTAGATCTCGGGGTTTAGGGTCAGAAAATACCTTTGGTATTTTATTCCTTTCATTTTCTTTTCTTTATTCTGTAATTTTTGTATTAAAAATAATATTTCATACACAATTTATACAACAAAGAATGAATGTTAATTTATGCAAATTAAGGGTATTTACATGCATTAGCTGGGGTTTTTAAGGCCAAAATGATAGAATTAAAGGTGATGAAATGGAGATTCATCACCCCCTTTGCATTCTTGATATTCCGAACAAGTCTAGGTCAAGGAGATCTCATGAGATTAATCACGTGCTTATCTGGAGATATTACATTCGCGCCCCTTAAATTTCCATATTATAACATAAATACCCCTATATAGTACATAATACTAAACATATTATACTACATATTGAATAAAATACAAGATATAAAAAGATAAAATAAAAATACATACAAATGTGTAATTTTATAATAAATACAGTATATTCAATATTTTGATAAATAAAAAAATTATCTAGGATTAAATAATTTCTAAAAAATATTTTCTAGTATTAAATAATTCCTAAAAAATTCTTAAGAAATAGACAAACTATAAAATACAAAAAAAATTATGAAAACCTCTTTATAAATTCTATAAAAATTACCCATAGTATATTTACTATATGTTACAAATTAAACCAAAAACAAAAAAACTGAATATTAAAAACACTAAAAATAAAAAAATACATAAAAACTTTAAAAATTCTTAACTGATTCTACAAAAATCGTATAAAAATGCACAATAATTTATTTTTAAGGTATTTCCTCTACTTTTTAATAAAAAATAAAAATATTTTCTTACTTTATATTATTTTAAAAAAAACTTAAACCATGTTTTAAATAAAAAATAGTTTCAACTTTAAAAACTAAATAAAAATTACAAAACATTTTCTAAAATTACATAAAAAAACAAATTACTTAAAACACATAAAAACTTCAAATAAAAATAAAATATAAAAATACATAACTTATACCTATATTTTTACGTAGGTATATTAAAATAATAAAAGTAATATAAAATTCATAAGATTCAAATAAAAATCCAGAAAAATCCCTAAAAATAAAAATTTGGAAACCCTTATATCTAAGATTTTCTATTATTTTACCTTAGTTTTATTAGTTTGTCTCCCTAAATTTGACACTCTCGTACAATGCTATACACATATAGTTTAGGAGTATAAATAAAACAAAAATAAATTTTCTGTAAATTTCAACTGGTCAACACAACAACAATTGTCTATCTTTTTAGACGACTAGATCGGTTCGATTTTTCAATTAACTAAAATAAACATGTTTAGGATGGTTTACATATAAACTAGATATACCATATATGGTAATTTCATAACAATTATATCAACAATGGTGAATGTAATCATAAAATATTGTTCTGAGCAGTTATAAATAAATATTTATTATACTTATGTACGAAAATGAATATACGAATACGAATATTAGCGAATGTTAAAGTGATATCCATATCCGCATCCATTTTAAAACAAATACGAATACGAATGTAGAAATATGTATAAAACAAATATGATAACGGATCAGATACGGATATATTCACATTTGTTTTCATCCCTAATACCTATATAATTAATGTAATTACATATTTTCAATTATTTTGTTTTTTTATTAAACTTTATTTTTAAAAACAATAATATATTATTAATAGAACATTTACAAAGTATAGAAGATACAAGAAATAACAAAGAACACATTAAATTAAATTAAATTAAATTATACAAGTGTACTAATATGGTCCCAAAACCTAGTTTTTACATATTAGTTCTGATTTTAGTGAAATCGTTTTATTCGATAGATAATTTTATAAAAAATCTTTAAAAGTGAGTGCACACAATTTGGAGTTCACATGGTTGAGATATGATGTTCGGAATTCGGCTTTATGGCTTTTTGATTTTGGAATTTGTTGGTTATTAATAATTAATTTTAAGTTATATTTTTGTAGTTTTCTACTAATTTTTATAAATAATTTAAAAAAGAATTAAGCTAATTGGAATTAAGAATAATTTTATAGAAAATGAAAAAGTTATATATATATATAGTACATGTATACAAAGGCGTCCAAACACAAAAACTCACACTATTAATTATATTATTTTTTGGTATTTGTAATAAATATTATTAATTGTAAAAAGAAGATTAAAAGTGAGTTTGGTCAACTGAGAGTTTTTTATAAACAGATATGAACTATAGATGTTAGCTTTTACAGCTTTTATGGTTCAGTACAATTATTTATTTTTACACTAAATATTTTTCCTGATATTTTTAAAATTTAATATATGTTGTTATAAACAACTTTAAAGAAGGAAATTAAGTTATTCAGGATTATATGAATGATAAATAAAATAGGTGAACATATGTACAAGGTGAAAATGTATAAATGTGCATTAATGATATTTATTTTCTGATATTTTTATAGATTGCGATCTTTATCTTCCACTACTTATTTATTTTATCGACCAAGTCAATGTGGACCTGGTCTCGGGGTTAGGATCAGTCGATACATATTTCCATCCTTCTTTCTTTTAATTTTGTTTTTTCTCTTTATTCTTTTATTTTGGATTAAATAACTGTTAAATATGTCATATTAACAAATGATGTTAATATGTTAATTAATGAGAATTAGGTGATATTTACATGCATTTTACCAAGAATTTTAGATAAATGAAAGAATAAAGAAGATGAATTATTGATTCATAAGTAATACATTTAAAACCCAAACTTGTCCAAAACTAAATGGGACGCCTTTCAGATCTTTAAATGGGTAGATTTGGATCAGACACCTAATGGGCAGATCTAGATTGGCATCCCTAAATCCGATAATAATAGGGCTCTTCATTCTCGCTCTTAATTGTTGATGTCACCAACCCTTTTGATTTTCTCCCTTGTTTCTATATCCACTAAGGCATGTTGAGTATGCATATGCATAGTCAGAGCATACCTTCCTTCACTCCTCGGTTTGGTTTTTTCCCTTTATAAGCCTTGTCGAGGTCCCATTGAGGTGAATCTAGTTGAGGATGACCATCTTATGGGTAGGGATGAAAGTCGGCATAGATATATTCGAATATTTCTTTACCATATTTGAAAATTATCGTATATGGATATATATTCGAATATTAATCAAATATCAATCGAATTATCTATTCGAATATTTCTTTACCATATTTGAAAATTATCGTATATGGATATATATTCGAATATTAATCAAATATCAATCGAATATGCGTAACAATTGTAAAATTCGAGTATGAATATATATATATCGATATGCCAACGACGGAAAGATCTAGATTCGAATATCCAAATTCAATACGCACAATATACTTATATGTTATAGTATAATATATCATAGTTATTGTACAACTAAGCTAAACATATATCCATCCCCCCTCCAAATCCATGTATCCCCTCGACCTCTGATTTCCACTACGTCTCTTTGACAACAACTTTACAGGAATTGTAGGAGGACAAGCTTCATGTAGGCTTCAGTTCCTCGACGACTATAGTCGTAGAGCAATCCCTTCGTGATTATAACTTTTTCTATTTGGTTAAATATTTTTATCGTTGATATTTTGCTATCTTTTTTAAATCATTTTGTACTAGATAATAATTTGATTCAAATTTGTAATTTATCTTTTTTTATTGTATTCGTACAAATCTTGAGTCGAGCGATATTCTTATTCTCTTTATCCGAACGAGATTCGTATTTGATAAATACTCAATCTGAATACTTATCCGCTTAGTTATGGTATGGCTCCCTAAATCCATATCCGATTCATATCCATATCCTCATTCATATTCGATATATATAAATCGAATATGGATACCGAAATAGCCATATCCGATTCGTGTCTGATTTGTTTTCATCTTTAGTGATGGGTGTTCTTAGTGGGAGTTGGCAGTCAAATATATCTTTTGTAAGGATCGATTCGATAACAATTTTTAACTCAATTTTATGTGATTTTTATATCACACGCAACCCCCACAAGGGGGGGTTTGAACCATGGTCTTTTAGTTGGCCACCAAATCATTTAAGTGGGTACAATCTAAGCCAATGAATAAATTGAATACTCATTGTCATATCTTCCAATGTCAAGAATATGCCAACGAAAATTATTCGTTGCTAAATTATCTTTTCTTCTTGTATTAGCAACGGATAATATATTCGTAATTTTTCATTGACTTATTCATTAAAATTTATACTAATCATTGCTAAATTTAACAACGATTATAAGAACATATCAACAAATAATCGTTGTTATATTATTCATTGTTTGTAATATAGCAATGAATAATACTCATTGCGAAATTAAAGGATGAAGCAACGAATACTATTTGTTTTTATGTATTTAACTAAGGAAGATATAACAATGAATATTAGATTATTCACAGGGTTAGGTCAATTTTATTGTCATGAATGGATTTACGAATACAATGTAAATATTAACGAATGTCTAAGTGATATCTATATCCACATCAACTTTAAAACGATTACGAATTTAAATATATATATATATATATAACGAATACAATAACATATCAAATATAAATGTATTCATATTTATTTTAATCCATACATATATATATACACACACATCAATGTAACCAAGTACCTCGACACCTACATCCCATTGGACCTTCTTTTCACAAATATATTTCAACTATAGTTTTCAAACTAACCACATCTTCACGTAATGACTGCCACTGCATGCAACAAATTCATGCAGTTACGTGGAAACGCCTCATGCCCAAATCCCCCCCCCCCCCCCACCCCCAAAAAAAAAACTCTAATTCTAACCAAATCCACAAATCCATAACAAAAACACCTACAAATTTGGACTTCCTTTCGCGACCTCCCTAAAATTAGGTAAAATATACCTATAAAATCCCTACCACACCCCACATTGATCCTCAGGTCAGCAGAGGAGAGGAGAAGAAGAGGTCATTCATCCTCACTCCCAAATAAAGACCCATCTCTCCCTCTTCTTCGGCCTCCGTGTTCTAATCGAGATCAATGGAGATGAAGAAGATCATCTGCACCGTCCTCGTTGCCACCTCCTCCGCCGCCGTCGCCTTAGCGGGAGACGCCGCTGCCCCTGCACCCGCACCTACTAGCGGAGCGAACATGGTGGTTGGTTCGGTCGCCGGTACCGCCATCCTCTCCTTCTTGGCTTATTGTTTGCACTAGATCGGTGGCATTGAAGGAGAAGATGTGAGAGGATGTATAAGGATCATTGTGTGCTCACTTGCTTAATTAATTATTTCTATGATTTCGTTTGAATATCTTGTCATTTAGAGAGGTGTTGGGGAAATCTATGTGATTGCATGTGCATCGTGATGGGGATTTACATGAATGAAATAAGTACAAAGGCCCCTTCGTCTTATTTGTTTGATTGCATTATTGGTTGGATATTTCTAAGTTGATTTAAAGCCAATATTGGATTTATTGATTACCTGAAATTGACTGTTCTCTTTCTCTCTCTCTCTCTCCGGCTAAGTAGTGCTAATCTTCCGCAAGGAAAATAAAATAAAAAGAGATTTTAAAATGTATAGCTCTGCAAAAATTGGAATTACAATTGCGTTATAGGGTTTTTTTTCATATTTACATTATGACTTTTGTAATTATAGACCTTCTAAATTTACACATTCATTCACCTTATGTTGTCAAGTCCCAACTTGAGTGAAAAGGTAAACTTCAAAAGTTTAATAAAGGTCATGTGAAGGTTGATGGGATTGGATTTTTAATGCTCACATAATACTTATGACAGACTTCTTATGTTTGTAACACTTTATCTTTGGATTATAATTCAATCACCTAAATGTTAACAAAGGATAATTTGCTGCAGGTAATGTTGCATTTTTTTATTTTAACCTTGAATTCATCTTTCTTTTTTTCCTTGTTGCATGTTAAATAATAAATCAAAATGATACTTCATTAAGGACGTTACCAGAGGAATTTAAAAAATGGGGCAAGAAAGAGAGTTTTTAATTTTATTATTTTACCATATACTCTTTTTTTTTTCAAAGCTAATATGTAATTTTGCATGCGCGTGCGTGTACACAGAAATATCCAAGGTCTAGTGTGAACAATGGCTCTTGCGACATGAATCCAACATCTTGATGGATGAGTTACAGAATTCTTCATTTTATAGTATAAATCAAGATCAACGTATTTGATGTAAATTTAGATTAAAAATTGTACATTTTTTATCTATGGTAACACACAACTGTGTGTGGGCATGGGCATATTAACATATTCGATCACGTTGATTTTGGTAAATATCTCATACCATCTGTAATATAACGAATTTGAGAAAATTTAATCCAATCCAATCTGTTAAAATAATAAAATCAAATTAATACAGTAATATTACAAAATTTAACGTAGTAATTACAATATTTGATTTCTGCCTTTTTTTTATATTTTTAATTGGTCAATCTCGTATCTGCATGTCTATATTTGGCGAGGATTCATATTATCATAAAAAGCGTTGTTATAACTTTATTTATTTCTGGAAGTTTACAATTATGTCTTCTCTATTTCTCTTCTTATTCTCCCAACAAATAAAAAAAGTGGTCGTTTAAAATAAAGTGGTCTCGCACTATAAGAAAAATGAGTTGTGGCCACGGAATGTGGCTACAGAAACTTGTGGCCACGCTAATTATGTGGCCACTAGTTTCTCGTAGCCACAATCCGTGGTCAAAGTCTTCATATAAGAGTTGTGGCCACGATAAGTTCTGTGGCTACTTGTAGTGGCCACGGCATATTCGTGGATATAGAACTCTCGCGATGAGACTTGTAGCTACGGCTACTGGCAACGACGTCTCGTGGCCAGAACCCAATTCTGTGGTCACAAACCCCATATCTGTGGCCATAGTTCTGTAGTCACAACTTGTTTTTCCTGTAGTGGTAGTTTCTCCTCCGTAGAACTCATACGACGAAAGGAGCGAAGTGAGAATATGTTCTGCCTTTCTTTGTTACATGACAATTTTTTGTCTTTCATTAAATATTATTATTGTATGTTTTTGTTCAAATTTCTGTATTCAAACCAGTCTTAAAATACATACTTTTCATGGTGAAGCCTTCTCCCAATTTAAGTATGGTTGATTACATGGATTTTTGCTCAAATCTATGTTAAAAGATTCGGTTATTTTTTATGCTAGTTGTCGGCTACCTAACGCAATCCTTACAAGAAATCCTGATCTTTCGGATAATAGGGACACCTACACTACCAACAGATCAGTGAAGTGGGTTTATACTATATAATTACTAGCTATAACAAAATAAATTTATATTGACAATTCGAAATCCATCACCATATAATCTTTGTTATGTGTGTGTCATAACTTTTTTTACATATGACTAAGCTTATAAGTAACATATGTAATTTATATAATCTTGATCTTAAAAATAGATAGATTATTCATAACGTAGCCTCTAATAACTGTATATTTAACATCTAATCTAATTGTGCCATAATTTAATAACGGATTGATGGCAAAATTCGTAATTTTATATAATCGATACACATTTGTAAACTCACTAACAATCTTCTGCAATTATATTTTAACATATAGGACAAGCACCTTTGCATGTTCCCCTTTTGATGCAAAAAAAGTATATACTTATGAACGGGGACCTGTCTAAGCCAATAATAGTTGTGGCGACCAAGTCCTCAATCAATCAACAATTAACCCACAATTAATTAGATAATCCAATGATGTAAAGTGTGAGTTAACATTTATTTTAACTCTAGTCTATATGTGTAAGTATGGTAGAGCATCGAATATAGGGAGCAAATGGTGATAGCCAATAATTATTAATTAACTATTAATAATTAATAATAATTAATATATAATTTTATTATTTTCTATTTTTCTTATTTTTTGTGTGGGTTTTTAAGTATATTTCATTTTTATGGATTTTTTATTTTTTTATATTTTATATTTTTATATTTTAAATTTTAAATTTTCTCTTTAAGTTTGCAAATGTTTAAATTTTCTTTTTTATTTTTTAAAATGAATATATATAATTATATATAATAACTGTTATATTATATATTATATAAGTAGTATATTGGACATATAGTATATATAGGGCTTTATATTTTTTAATTATGCACAAATATAGTCAATATACATGAATAATGTAGTTTATGTTTTTAAATTTTTCTCTATTTTGGTAATTTTATATAATTTTTGCAAATATTTATATATATTTAAAGTATTAAATAGAGCAAAAAAATATACAAAATAATTAACAAAGATTGTTTTAGATTTAATAAGTATAAATAAGTCCAAAATTATCCCAATTTTTTTAATATATAAAATATATAATAAAGAAAATTCACAAACGTGAATATATATTTTTGGATTTTCTTTAATTTTTTGTTAATTTTTATAAGGTTTTTAGGGTTTCGTAATTTTTAGGGATTTTTAGATATGTGGTAGATGATATAATAATATAGGTAATATATTTTTTGAGGGAATTTTTGGAGTTATTTTTCTAATTTTTATGAATTTTAATATTTAAACATGGTAAAATGCATCTTTTTATATTTTCTATAAATAGTAAATTAATTAAAATTCCATACAAAAAATATATGTAATCAAGCAATGTTACAGGTATTGGACATGCGAGCCCATGATGAGCCATTATGCAATAAATGTTATTGCAGATATCATTCCCTGATCTCAAATGAAGAATAAATAATTTACATAATAGGTCCCTAAGTACAATTAAAGTTACGTACCATGGCCAACTTAACGATCATACAATTGTTTTAATTGTTGAATCATAGAGGCTAGTGCTTGGAAGATTATCTAAAGAGTAAGATTGATGACTCATCAAGCACCTTCAACTGATTATTAAGAGATGATCTCCAACCTGAGTAGGAGATGACAATCCTTTCTCTTTGGTTGATATCTGACTGACCTCTTGATGCATGTCCTCTACAAAAGAATAGAGTATCAAAAGTGTCGGATATGTTAGGTCAAAGAGTTGACTTACCAAGATCGAGATAACCAAGTCCTATGTCTTATGTTGTCACGATATAGGCATGCATTCTCTGACCAAAGACAGATGTATTGTTATATATCTAAGTATGTACATTTGGCAGACCAATAAGTTGATGGCCTAATCAAGGTCTATACACCGACAAGTCGGTGTGCATACGAGGACATATGAGTAATACAATCTCTCAATGGGATCATACAGGTTCAATACTGAACCAGAAGACATGAGCTCACTCATGAGATATTAAGAATCAAATTCCGTGTAGAGTCGTTTTGCTTTGGGAGCTCGACTGAATTTGTAGGTTTGATATATGCTTTTGGAAAATATATGATCAATGCATGTGTATGATATATGCTTTTGGAAAGTATATGATCTATACCAACTCCCAATGATCAAATGAGAAATTTAATGATAAACCCTAAAGGAGACAGTCTAAATAAGATCTAAAACTTCAGGTTTATTCTAGACCTTCTAGTGTGCAGGATGTATAGGTATTAGGAATATCTGAGTGTGATGTGATCATAAATGATTGTATAACCATGATGCTTCCATTTCGAGGGAGTAATGAAATATGTCTGAATTTTAGTGACTCCTCTCAGTATAGAAGTAATCTAATCTTGGTCCAAATGTTAGACAGTGATCTGAATGTGATTCAGATGCAATGAGAAGATCAGATTTACAACTTTGATAGAATCAAACATCTACGGGAGGTCCCCGAGTTCTGGATTTGAGATATGATCTCAATATCCAAGTCACTATACGTAGAACGTACAATTGCCATGTCCTTATCTCCAAGTATTTGCGAGAAAGCGTGTTATTCTTGAAAGAGTTCAAGAATAATTCCAATATTGATATTGTATCTATCTGAGCATTGATAAAAATGCATAATTAATGTGATTTAATTATTATGAATGATATGAATTTGACTCATATTATTTGGGTCATGAGAATAGACATCCAAGATGATTAGATGTGATTTACATTTTATTTTAGATGTGTGAATATGATTTACAATTTATCAATGGCATGATTGAATTATCATTTTAGATGTGTGAATATGATTTATAATTTATCGATGGCTTGATTGAAATTATCACAAAATAATTTGGAATTATTTGGTGAATAATTATGCAACAAACGTTGTTGCATATGTTGGATATAATGTAAGATAAGAGATCACATGAAATTGGAATTTACACTTTATTTTAGATGTAATTTACATTTTAGATGAATGATAATGTAATTTACATTTTAGTTTAGATGTGTCGATATGATTTACAATTTATCAATGACATGATTGAAATTATCACAAAATAATTTGGAATTATTTGGTGAATAATTATGCAACAAACGTTATTGCATATGTGGGATATAATGTAAGATGTGAGATCACATGAAATTGGAATGTGGAGTGCACTTTCCTAATATGGATGGTGGATGACCACACTTGATTTATCAAGTTGTGACTGTCTGCTTTATGTAAGGAAGGAGGCACTCTCTCCTTCCAATTTATTCCATCTTTGTTGGTGTCATTTAAATTGAAATATATTGATTGATTTCAATATATCTAATTTTATTAGAAAATCAACAAATTTGTTGTTGTTAATTAAAACACAACAAGATCATGGCCATTGATTGAGAGAACAAATCAATCTCAACCATTGAATTTGTGAGCACATGGATTGTGATCTGTGGACATCCAAAATAATATAAATATAAGGGTATCCCTAACCTTTTATTTTTGACACGGACACAACATGAGACATATCTTCTCTACACGTCTGCTCTCTCCCTCTCTCTCATTGTGGTCATCTACCTTGGTGCCCTATAGAGAATCGTCATCGTCGCTATGCCATTTACCGCTTCGACTGCTCGTGGATCTTCGTCTCCTTCGGTGCGCCTCGCTCGTGAAAAAGATGTCGGATCTTGTGAGATGAAATCAGGAGATTATTCGCTTGGATCATCAACATGGATTACGAAGAGAATATGTTTCATCAACATGCTCGCAAGCGTCTCCTTCGTTGGATCGGATTTGAGAGAGGAGGTCTCTTACTTTAGAGACGCGATCGCAACTATGCTTCAAGAGGTATTCCTATATCGTGTTTGTGATTTAGATGAAATGATCCCAGAAGTGTTCTTGGATCATTTGTTTTCATCCTTTTATTTTTTAAAATTTCGTTGTCCTGAGAACCTAGTGCGACTAGTAGCTCCCGATTGCATATGATGTGATCTCCACGCTTCTGTGATGCACTTGATGTTTTTTCCATAACCTTCAATAGGTACTTATATTAATTTTCCTACAATTGTTTTAGCAATAAAAATATGTATGATGCATAAATTAAAAGGAAATTAAATGTTACATGAACAGGGACCAATCACAATTTGAAAAAAGTTTTAATCCATTTAATAATATGTCCAAAATACATAAGGGTACATGCATAAAATTTTAAGGACCTCACGTATAGCTACACAAGAGAAGGAAGGCCCATTTTATAATTAACAGAAAGCTTAGGATCTTAGGTGTAGTTTTTATAGAAAATATTGCACTAATAAAAATATTTATAGGTCTATATAAAAATACAAAACACGTGCGGGGTTAAGTGTAATATACCCAGGAGGAGCCCATGTGGTGCGTCAAGCACGATCGGTAAGCTCAGGTTGTGCTACATCGGCGCTACTTATGATGAATGACGAGGAGGCGAGCTTTGTTTCGCTTTTCAACGGAGGGCTCAGATTAGATATGGGTCTATGAAAAATGATAAGATGGGCGTCGCTAAATAATGACCTGAAATCAGGCTCACTGTTGCTGAGGCGACTACTCTAACCCTCTCATTTTTTTAACAATTAAGCCACACAGATAATTAGACAATTAAGAGCAAGAGTTAAAATTTATTATTCTATACTAAGAATGTATAATGGCAAGCAAGTAGGGGTCGAACACATGAAGCAAAGGAATTGAGCGTGCAAGATAGAAATCAAAGCATGAATTATCACTCAACTGCTTAGACAAGTTGCAAATTTAGTGGGTTGTTGATTTTGAATTTTTTATTTTATTTTCGACTATATTTTTGCATTTTTATTTTTTTCCTTTTTATATTTTATTTTTCTTTTTTATAATTTTCTTTTTCTCTTAAAATATATAATATAGCTATATAGGGGTATGCACACAACATAAGCTAGGGTAGATATAAAAATGAACAAAATTAATCAAAATAAGGAAAAATATTTTTGGGTTTTACATAATTTTTTTACTCTTTTTGTTATTTTTTAAGAATTTTACAAATTTTATATATTTTTAAATCAAACAGGTTTTAATTAAATACCGAAATTAAAATGGAGATTAAAAATAGAAAACAGAATAAAAAATTCTCTAAATTAACTTTAAAATGAATCTAATAATATAAAGAAAATTCAGATATATAAAATGTATTTTTGGAATTTTAAGGATTTTTTATATTTTATAAGTGTTTTTAGGGTTTTTAAAATTTTTAGAGTTTTTGTTTGTCGTTTTTAATGATTTTTGGTCTGATGCATAAATAGGCAAAATAATGTTTTTAGGAATTTTTCAAAATGTTTTTATATTTTTTATGGGTTTTATATTGCAAATAAGGACAAAAAGGATACTTTTTTATTTTTATAAAATATATAAGATGCCTAAATTTAAAAACCAAAATGATACGTGAAATTACAATACAACAGTTATTTATCCTCTTTTTGGGAGTTTTTTAGAGTTTAATTACTATTTTAAATAAATAGAGACAACAAAGAGAAAATGCAATAGTAATAGGGGCATTAATGTAAATATTAGTAAGTTAAAGGGACAAACTGTAATTTTACCAAAATAATACAACATAATTAAAAAGTTTCTGGATTAAAAAAATAAAAAAATCCTGGGGTCCGCCTGCAAAACCGCCACCTCACGTGGCATGTCACGTGGGGTGACGTGGATTGGACCAGATAGCAATTAAACTAAAGTACATGGGGGTGTTTGCAATTATTACAAAACTTAAATAATGGAAGATGAAAGTTTGAGTATCAAATGTTAAATATAAAAAATATTTGGGGCTAAAGTTGCAAAATACCCAGCAAAGGCATGGGCCAATGACGGATTTGCAATCACTTACGACACGCGTCGACCATCCGACGAGCGATACCGGTTCGTCATGGACGGCGAAGATTAGATGCCCCCGCGGATCTGACAGTGTTGAGTGGGGTAGATCTTATGGCTAGGGTTGAATCCGGGACAGCCTTCAATCGGACGGTAGAGGGCGAATGGGGAAGAACAAGGAGGAAGCTCCAGCGAGGTGAGATTCCTCCGGCCAGCTATCCCTCCTCCATCATTTGTTGATGCTCCAAAATTTCTTGAAGACTCCTGGTGCCGTCCTCTATCGACTGGAAGATCCAAAATGCTCCGACGATGGTCAGCGAGCTCGCACGAGACTAGAGGAGCAACGACGCTCCAGGAGCCTCAGGCGATATGCAAAGATCGCTCCAGCAGGTCCTGCGACGCTTGTACCTTCACATGAAGATCCAAAACATCGAGAGCAAACTACCTTGATGGCAAGAAGGGCGAATGGGCATGTAGCGGGGTGGAGTGGTGGTGTCCCAGCAAGGTGGCGGAGGAGGGACACCTAGATCTTGCTCCAGGAGGAGCCAAGGCGAGCGGAGTGGGGCAGAGCAAGGGAAACGTGAGGGAAGCGAGGTGAGGTGGATTGGTGTGTCGGAGAATGGCTATGATGATCAGAACGAGATGGCAGAGCTGGTGGCTCTGATGATCGGAAATTGGATTTCGCGGAGGACGCAGCTAAGTCTCTTGCGATTAAACCCTAGACTATACTATAATTACCCTAAGGAACAAAAAGACGAAGAGAGAAAGAAGCTTATCATACCAGGTCGCCGGAGATGAAGCTAGCGACGGAAGAGGTGGTAGAGCTCCAAGATCGACCTCAATTCGATGGTGAACGCCTTTCCAGAAGGTTGAGGAGATTCCTACTGTCACCAGGAAGGTGTTTCAAACCTTCGATTTAGGGTTAAAGGGAAGAAGAGGGATCAACCCTGGAAAGAAGGTGGAGGAGGGCTTAAGTACCGGATGTGGAGGAGGGTTGAAGATCGAGGGAGAATTGGCGTATCAGCGATGCATTCCTCGAGATAACGCAAGGGCGTGAATTATCAGTACCCAAGGAGAAAAATTCATGAAGAGATCTTTCCAAGAGGATGCTCGGATCGACCTGGAAAAATGCGATAAGAGAGGTCAAACCTCAGGTCTTACAAGGCCAAGGATGATGGGCAGACAGTTGACCGATGGTCAACTGTCGACCAAAACTGGTTGGTCCACGTAGACCAATCAGGAATAATCATGCTGGAAAATATCATAAATTAGATAATAAATAATAAATAAATTTATTAATTTTAGGCTATAAAATAAAAAATTATTTTTTTAAATTATTTGATTATTATTTTTATTTATTTTTTAGATCTGTATATTTACAAGTTACTTTTTAGGGTTATATATATGTATATTTATCTATGTTTTTAGGTCTTTTATTTTTATTTTGTATTTTTAATTTTATTACTTTATTTTATTATTTTATATATTTATAACTTATTTTTAAATACATAAAAATATTATTATTATTATTTGATATAATATATACACTTATATAAATATATGTATTTATTTTAGGTATAGATATATGTATTTTGCCTATGTATATTCTATACATATTTTATTTTAATGATTTCTTTACTATTTTATTTTAGTTTTAATATGTATATATATTATAAATAATATTTACATAATTATAAAAATATAAAAATATAAAAATAATGAATAATAAATAAAATGAATATTTTAATCGGTATACTATACAATAGGGGTCCAAAATCTAACTTTCACACATCAACTCCAAAAAAATGAAACCACCTTCATTAAATAGCTTACTAAAAGTTATATACAATTAAAGGTAATTTTGATATATTTTTAGTTTTTATTTGAGAGATATGGGTATGGGAAGTTAGGGTTTTGGAATTTTATTCAGACCATAACTTTTATTCTGTATGTTATTTTTGTATGAAATAAATTTTTTATTTTTCTATATTTTATTATCTACAATTCCATGTAGAAAGTTTCTTTATTTGAAGTATAAAAAGTGGGGGAATTGGGTTCCAAAAATGAATAATAAATTGATAAATAATTTGGCATTTTATTGTATTTTGGACCCCTCATCTCCCCCTACTTTATTCCTTGTCGACCTAGTCATCAAGATGCCTAGGTCTTGGGGTTTAGGGTCATAAAATATCTTTGATATTTTATTATTTTTCTTTTCTTTTCTTTATTCTATAATTTTGACATTAAAAACTGTGTTTTGTACACTATTTACACAACAATGCATGAATGCTAAATTGTGCATATTAGAGGTATTTACATGCATTTACTAGGGTTTCTAAGGTCAAAATGATAGAATAATGGTGATGAGATAGAGATTCATCAGTCTCCAACTTGATCAGATGGCTTGGAGGCTGGCTAGAAAAATGGGGAGGAACACATTCTTCCCTGATCTTGAATCCTTCATTGATTCTCCCTCCGGCCTTGTCTATTACCACTGATGATCTCTACACCTTCATGGGACCACGTTGCACCTACAGAGTTGTTCCAAATGCTTCGAGCCTTGTCGGAGAAGGCTTGGAGGGGGTTTCCTTTGACGGTGACCTGGGACTCAAAGGAGACATTGACTATCATTCTAAGTTGCACCTTTGGTGTTGGATCTACATAAAAAGATTTGGGATTCGAAGATGAATATCCTTGACCACTTATTAGGTGGGAATAATGGGGAGCGATGTGAAATGGTGCTCTCCGGCATACGATGGAGGAGGAAGAGCTGTAGACTCGATCTCAAAAAGATCGAGGTGATCAGGATGGAGTAAAACATGGAGAAGCAGAGGGGTAAGGTATGGAGGTGTTCAGGTGGGGCAGAACATTAGCTAAATAAGCGTGATATAGTGGCCGGAGCACTGGCTTCGACGAACTTCAAATTTCAAAATTGAAGCTAAAACTACGCTAAATCAACGAGAATCAAAAACAGGATTACACTAAGAAATAAAACGTGAACATAAAAACCTAAATCTAGCAGCTAATACATGATTAGAGCCCAGGGAGTAGAGGTCATCGGATCTGCCTCTGACGAGTGTGCATCATGTCGCTGGAGCCTTCTCCTCACTTGAAATTTGGTGGAGAGCTTGTTGCCACCAAGTTCTACACACCTGGGGTGGATCTAGGGGTTACGACTCACATAGGCAGATCAAAATTTAAAAGGAAGTCGGGGGTCCTTATTTATAAACATGAGGCTGGTGACTTTGGGATGGAGGTGGCGACTTGGAGAAGGTGGGTTGGTAGAGTGTAGAGAGTGGGCATGGGAGAAGGATATAGTAGCTACAGGTTGGTGGTGAGCTCGAGGGATATGGAGGAGTGGAGGAAGATGAGAAAATTGGAGAAGGAAGGGAGTCACACGCTCTGACATAAGTCAAAGGCGTGTAGGGTACAGTTAACCCGAGGTCAACAAACCGTGGGTACTAATTGGTCCACATGGACAAATCAGGATAAATTAGATATAAAAATCTTTATTAATTCAATAATAATTAGTAGATGATTTTATTAATTAAAACTCAAAACATAAATGATGTATCTAATTTAAAAACTATTTTATGGTGATTTTTATTTCTTTTTACAACCTTAGTTATTAGGTGTTAATTTTTACAAGTATATACATAGGTATATTTACCGATATTGTTAAATTTTATTTTGTATTTTCAAATTGTATTATCTTATGTACATATTTTGTATCTTTATAATATCAATAAATACATATTTACGTATTTTTATCTTATTTTTCCGATTTAATTTGCATATATAAATAGATATATGTATGTACATTATAAGTATAATACACCTGTATATTTCAATGTATTTTTTTTCAAGCTTATTTTAATGGTTTTATTTTATATTTAAATTTTAATGCATTTTAAATAATATCTAAAATTATCTAAAAATATGAGAAGGGTAAAAATGTAAAGAATAATATATATGAAAATATGCATATACATATTGCAATGGGTCCTAAGTATAGCACAGATGAATGTGATGAATGAAATAACAGAAGAATGAAAGGAATGAAAAAGAGATGAAAAGAAGAAAATAATTAATCAAAAATATCTTTGCAAGCGCTGTCTGAATCTTCTAATGCAGCGGCCGGAAGATCTTCATCAAAAATCACATTAATTGAATCAACAACAAACATGAATGTATCACACTCTAATTACAACTTCAGAAATTGCTTGTTGACTACAAATGGCTATGCACCATATGATATTTCAAATATCAGAATGCTTTCATTGTAAACGTACAGTTCTCACAATGAATGACCTGGTCCATTTGCCTTTGATATTGCCCAAGAAAATCTTCAACTTTGTATCAAATAACAACACTTTCTCTCTAGGCTCGAAAGTCTTTCATTTGATATACTTGTCATGTCAATGTTTGACTTTCTCCTTAAATATAAGGTTGTTATCATATGCAAAGTCTCTGAATTCAAGGAGTTTGTTCAGATTTATCATTCGATTCTGATCACCTTTGTGTCGGTCCAAATTACGGATGTTAAGTGCCCATAAAGATTTGTGAATTAATTCAGCTGACAGATGGCATATATTTCCATAAATTAGACAATAGGAAGACATACTGATTGGAGACTTGTAGGCGGTTTGATAAGCCCATAGAACTAAGTCAAGCAACTGAGACAAGCTCTTCCACTCCGGCCTAACAAGTTTCTATAAGATTGTCTTGATCTCCCTATTTGACAGCTCGACCAAGCCATTCGATTGTGGTTGGTAAGGATATGTGATATAATGATCGATGTCGTACTCCTTCACAAGCTTTTTTACTTCCTTATTAAGAAAATGTCTACCCCATATAAAATAAAAAATCTTTGAAATTCCAAACTTTGAAATAATGTTGTCCTTGAAAGAAATAAACGGTACGACTATTAACAAATCGGGAAGAAGTAGCATTCACCCAATGACTCGTGTAATCAATTGCAAGCAGGATGTATTTGAATCCTTGACTGATAAATAATAAGCCTATAAAGTCAATGCCCCAAGTTTCGAAAATGTCTGATATATGAATAAACTTAAGTGGTACTGAATCTTTGAAACTGAGTGCTCCTCCCATTTTTTGACAATCAATGCAGCTTTTCACAAAAGTTGCAGGATCCTTGAATAGTGTGGGCCACCTGAGTCCATAGTGCATCACTTAGGCTACCCTTCTGCTTCCATAATGGTGTCCTCCAGATTTGAGCTTATGACAGTGCTCGAGGACACTAGTATATACCTCATAAGGAATGCACCAATGCTAAATGCAATGCACACCTAACCTGAAAAGGTATAGATCTTCCCATTGGAAGAAACGAATATTGGACAAAAAATTGTCCTTATTTACTCTTGTCCAATCTTGTGGAACTTTCTTAGAAACAAGATAGTTCACAATATCGGCATACCGGAGGATAAAAGCAACACTGAGAATAGATTCATCAATAAAGATTCTTGATATCGTCATACTACTCAAGGAAGTATATGTGCATTCAATTCTAGACATGTGATCTGCTACCACATTATTGACTCCAGGTTTATCTCTAATTTCCAAATCAAACTCCTGGAGGAGAAGAACGCATCTGAGTAGACGTGACTTGGCACCCTTCTTCTGTTGTAAATAGTGCATAACAGAGTGGTTGATGTAAACTATTATTAGGCATGTGCGCCCGAGGCGAACCATTCCTACAATAAATGTTATTGTAATGTTTGATTTATCAAATAAAAGTTATTTGTTTATTTCACTCCCTATCTGAGATGAAATGAATGAATGCATTATAAGGTCCCTCGGTACAATTAGGGTTATGTACCATGGCCATCTTAATGATTATACACTTATTGATTCAAGGGTTGAATCATAGTAGCTAGTGCTTGGATGAACATTCAAAGAGTTAGATTGAGGACTCATCAAGCACCGTCAAATGATTGTTAATAAATCCTCTCCAACCTAAGTAGGAGATGGCAATCCTTTCTCATTTGGTTGATATCTGATCGACCTCTTGATGCAAATCCTCTACATGGGAATAGAGATTCAGAGGTGTCAGATTAGTTAGGTCAAAGAGTTGACTTAACGAGATCGAGATAACCAAGTCCTATGTCGTATACTTTCATGATATAGGCACGCATCCTCTGACCAGAGATAGATGTGTTGTTGTATGTCTAAGTATATACATTTGGCAGACCAATAGGTTGATGGCCTAATCAAGGTCTATACAGTGGCGAGCTGGTGTACATATGAGGGCATATGAGTGACACGATCTCTCAAAAGAATCATATATGTTCACTTGTGAATCGGAAGACATGAGCTGAGTCATGAGATATTGGGACCGATCAAATTCCATTCATGGTCGTCGTACTTTAGAAGCATGACAAGAATTTGAAGGTATGACATATGCTTTTAGAAAGCATATGGTCGATACCAACTCCCAATGATCGAATAAGAAACTTAATGATGAAACCCTAAAGATGACAATGTAAATTAATCTGTCTTCGAGTTTATTATATGTCTTTCAATATGTAGGATGTACATGTATTAGGAATACCTAAGGGTGATGTGATCATAAATGATTGTATAACCATGATGCTTCCATTCCGAGGGAGTGATGAAACATGTATAGATTTTAGTGACTTCTCTCAGTAGAGAAGTGATATGATCTTGGTCCAAATATTGGACAATGATCTAAATGTGATTCAGATGCAATGAGAAGATTAGATTTACGGTTTTTATTTAATCAAGCATCTATGATTGGTCCATGAGATCTAGATTTGAGATGTGATCTCAATATCCAAGTCACTGTAGGTGGAACGTACAATCATCATGTCCTTATCTTCAAGTATATGCGGAGAAAGTGTGTTATTCTTGAAAAAGTTCAAGAATAATTCCATAGTTAAATTATATCCATGCACTGAGAAATGGGTAATTAAATATGATTTAATTATCATGAACAATGTGAATTTGATTCATATTATTTAGATCCATGAGAATGATGATCCAATATAATTAAACGTGGTTTATTTATTATGGATAATAATAATGTGGATAACAATATCAAAATTATTCATATATATTATAAATGTGATTTATAATATATAAGAGAGAGCTATTTGTAAATAACATTTACAATTTAAATGTTAAAGTGAACTAGATTCACATAGCATAATTAATTGAAAATGTAATTTACATTTTATTTTGGGTTGTGAATGTGATTCACAAATTTCCAATAGCATGATTGTAATGTTCACAAAATAATTATGAAATATTTTTGTGAGATAATTTACAACAATGTTATTGTAGATATTGGATACTTTCATGGGATAATGTAATATCATGTATTATGAGGAGATAGCCGCCTTCCTTAAAGGATGGGTGGACGGCCACCAACTCCTATTAGGAACGGGTGGTTGCCCCCCCTATTTATGGAAGGAGACTAGCCTCCTTCCTATTATCTCCATGGATAATTGATTAATTTGAAATCAATTTCTATTAATTATTTAATAAATATTAAATTAAATTAAATTAAATTGTTGTTGTTTTTACAATAAAATCATGACCATTGAAAGAAACACAAATCAATCTCATCCATTTATTTTATGTTGTCCATGGATTAAGATCCATGGACTCCCAAAATATTATATAAGAAGAGCCAAACAACTATTCCTCTCTCTCTCATTCTCAAGCCCCACTCCACACTCTCTCTCCATCTTGAGTGGTCGTCCACTCTAACCCTAGAGAGAAGGTCGCCACTGTCGTCGCATCACAATTGTGATACTGCCTCGACTACTCGTGGATCTCTGTCTCCTTCGGAGTGCCTCTCATGAATAAGACATTTAATATCATGAGATGAGATCCGGAGACTCAGCGCTTGGATCAACAACTCAAATTGCAAGAAACACACAACTCATCTCCGCGCTCGCAAGCGTCTCCTCCGACAGATCATACTTGAGACAGGAGGTCTCTTTGTTTAGAGACTCGATCACAACCATGCTACAGGAGGTGTTCCTATATCTATTACATGGTTTAGATTAAACGATCCAAGAAATGTTCTTAGATCATGTGGTTTCATCATTTAAATTTTTTTAAATTCCGTTGCACCGAGCAACTTGTGCGACTAGTCGCTCCCGATCGTATATGATGTGATCCTCACAGTTTTGTGATGTACGTAAGGATTCTTTCATATCATTCAAGTGTTATCAGATGTAGGTTAGGTCTTGAATGTGATCCAAAATCATAGGTGATTACGGTTCATGTTTTGGATGCGCGGGAATCATTATTTTTTGCAGTGGATGCAATATTCGTATCATTTTTTGATGAAAAAACCTACTATTTGTGCACTATTTGGATGTGTTTTTTGGTTAATAAAATATATTTAGAATGTCTAAATATATCACAAAAATAGTAACCTTTAATTGGTTCTAAAAGTGCATGAAATTGATTCGGATAGTTCCTGCTATGAAAATTGTTTTACATGTATTCATGGATCTGTAAAAAACTATTTTTATTATTGTTTTCCTATAAAAAAAACATCAAAAAATAAACACTTGAATTAAGTAGAGAATCAAAGCAGAAAACCACATGATTTTATTTCGGCAATTCTAACTCGGTTTGCCCCAGATATTCCATGTTTACTGGAGATGGGTCGGATGATGATTGGATCATCATGATCTCTTTATTAATTTGTTTATCAATCAATGTCAATCAAGGAAATTCAGAATTTACCATGACTAATTGATGATTGCATTTATTTGTGGAAATAATTGATTAAACATCAATCATCATTGAATGCGTGTTTCTTGAAAACCCTTGATTCTTGCTCTTGAATGCTGAGGTCATCAACCCTTTTGTTTTTCTCCCTTGTTTCTATATCCACTAAGACATGTTGAGTATGCATATGCATAGTCAGAGCATACCTTTCAGCACTCCTCAACTTGGTTTTTTCCCTCTATAAGCCTTATCGAGGTCTCATTGAGGTGAAGCTAGTTGAGGATGACCATCTGATTGGTAGGGATGAAAGTGGACATAGATATATTCGAATATTTCTTTACCATATTTGAAAAATTATCATATATTGATATAAATATTCAAATATTAATCAAATATCAATCGAATATGCATAACAATTATAAAAAAACATTTGAGTATGAATATATATCGATATGACAAAGCCATAAAGATCTTGATTCGGATATCTGAATTCAATGCACATTCGCACAATATACTTATATTACAGTATAATATATCATAGTTGTTGTACAACTAAGCTAAACCTATATCCATCCCCCCTCCAAATCCACGCATCCCCTCGACTTTTGATGACCACTACGTCTCTTTGACTCAACAACTTTACAGGAATTGTAAGAGGACATGCTTCATGTAGGATTAAGTTCCTCGAAGACTATTTAATATAGTAATATAGGTAATTTTTAGGTTTTATATTTTATAATTTTTATGGATTTCTTGATATGTGGTAGATAATATAGTAATATGGTTAATATATTTTTGGGCGGATTTTTTGGAGTTGTTTTTCTAATTTTTATAGATTTTAATATTTAAACAAAGTGAAAATGCATCTTTTTGTATTTTTTATAAATAGTAGAACTAAATAAAATTCCATATAAAAAATATATGTAATCAAGCAATGTTACAGGTGTTGGACATGCGAGCTCACGATGAGCCATTATGCAATAAATGTTATTGCAGATATCATTCGCTGATCTGAAATGAAGAATAACTAGTTTGCTTAATAGGTCCCTTAGTACAATTAAGGTTATGTACAGTGGCCAGATTAATGATCATACATATGTTGATTCAATTGTTGAATCATAGAGGCTGGTGTTTGGATGATTATCTAAAGAGTTAGATTGAGAACTATTCAAGCACCGTCAAATGATTATTAAGAGATGATCTCCAACCTGAGTAGGAGATGACAATCATTTTTCTTTTGGTTGATATTTGACCAACCTCTTGGTGCATATCCTCTGCATATTAATAGAGATTCGGAAGTATCTGATAAGTTAGGTCGAAGAGTTGACTTACCGAGATTGAGATAACCAATTCCTATGTCTTATGTTGTCATGATATAGGCATGCATCCTCTGACCAGAGATAGATGTATTGTTATATATCTAAGTATGTACATTTGGCAGACCGATAGGTTGATGGCCTATTGAAGGTCTATACATCAGCGAGATGGTGTGCATATAAGGACATATGACTAATACAATCTCTCAAAGGGCTCATATAGGTTCAATACTGAACCGGAAGACATGAGCTCACTCATGAGATATTGAGAATCAAATTCCGTGCAGCGTCGTTTCGCTTTGGAAGCATAACTGAAATTTTAGGTTTGATATATGCTTTTGGAAAGTATATGATGAATTCCTAGGTATGATATATGCTTTTGGAAAGTATATGATCGATACCAACTCCCAATGATCAAATGAGAAATTTAATGATAAACCTTGAAGGAGACAATATAAATAAGATATAAAACTTTAGGTTTATTCTAGGTCTTCCAGTATGCAAGATGTATAGGTATTAGGAATATCCGAGGGTGATGTGGTCATAAATGATTGTATAACCATCATGCTTCCATTCCGAGGGAGTGATGAAATAGGTATGAATTTTAGTGACTCCTCTCAGTATAGAAGTAATCTAATCTTGGTCATGTTGGACAGTGATCTGAATGTGATTCAGATGCAATAAGAAGATTAGATTTACAACTTTGATAGAATCAAACAATTACGGGAGGTCCCCGAGATCTGGATTTGGGATATGATGTCAATATACAAGTCACTATACGTGGAACGTACAATCGCCCTGTCTTTATCTCCAAGTATTTGCGAGAAAGTGCATTATTCTTGAAAGAGTTCAAGAATAATTCCATTGTTGATATTCTATCTGAGCATTGATCAAAATGCATAATTAATGTGGTTTAATTATTATGAGTAATATGAATTTGACTTGCATTATTTGGGTCATGAGAATGGATATCCAAGATGATTAAATGTGATTTAATTATCAAGGATGTGAATAATGTAGATAACACTTTCCATATAATTCATGGATATTATGTATGTGATTTATAATATGTTAGAGAGACAATTGTAATTTGTATTTACAAATTAATAGTTGATGTGAATTGGGTTCACATTGAACATTTAATTGTAAATGCAATTTACAATTTATTTTGGATGTGTGAATACGAGTTACAATTTATCAATGACATGATTGAAATTATCACAAAACAATTTGGAATTATTTGGTGAATAATTATGCAACAAAAGTTGTTGCATATGTGGGATATAATGTGAGATATGAGCTCACATGAAATTGGAATTTGGAGTGCATCTTCCTAATATGGATGGTGGACGACCACACTTGATTTGTCAAGTTGTGACCGTCTACTCTATGTAAGGAAGGAGGCATTCTCTCCTTCTAATTTATTCCATCTTTCTTGGTGTGATTTAAATTGAAATATATCGACTGATTTCAATATATCTAATTTAATAAAAAAAACCAACAAATTTGTTATTGGTAATTAAAACATAACAAGATCATGGCCATTGATTGAGAATACAAATCAATCTCAACCATTGAATTTGTGAGCACATAGATTGTGATCCATAGACATCCAAAATTGTATAAATAAAAGGATATCCCTAACCTTTTATTTTGACATAGACACAACATGAGACACATCTCCCTCTCTCTACATGTCTTCTCTCTCTCATTGTGGTTGTCCACCTTGGTGCCCTATAGAGAGAGTCATCATCGTTGCTATGCCATCTGCCGCTTTGACTACTCGTAGATCTCTATTTCCTTCGGTGTGCCTCGCTCGTGAAAAAGACGATGGATCTTGTGAGATGAGATCGAGAAATTCACCGCTTGGATCATCAACATGGATTGCGAGGAGAATACATTTCATCAACACGCTCGCAAGCATTTCCTTCGTTGGATCAGATTTGAGACAGGAGGTCTCTTACTTTAGAGACACGATCGCAACTACACTTCAAGAGGTATTCCTATATCGTGTTTGTAATTTAGATGAAATGATCTGATAAGTGTTCTGGAATCATTTGGTTTCATCCTTCTAATTTTTTTTAAATTTCACTGCCCCGAGCTACTAGTGTGACTAGTCCCTCCTGATTTCATATGATGCGATCTTCACGCTTCCGTGATGCACTTGAGGTTTTTCCCATAACCTTCAACATGTACTTATATTAATTTTCCTACAAATTTTTTAGCAATAAAAATATGTATGATGCACAAATTAAAAGGAAATTAAATGTTACATGAATAAATACCAATCATAATTTATAAAAAGTTTTAATCAATTTAATAATATGTCCAAAATACATAAGGGTACATGCATAAAATTTAAAGCACCTCACATATAACAACACGTGTAGGACCATTTTATAATTAACAGAAATCTTAGGATCTTAGCTATAGTTTTTACAGAAAATATTACACTAATAATAATATATATAGGTCTAGATCAAAATATAAAACATGTGTGGGGTTAAGTGTAATATACCCCAGGAGAAGAAAGCGTGGTGCATGAGGCACGATCAAGAAGCTCGAGTTTTTCCAAGTCAGCGCTACTTATGATGAACGACGAGGAGGCGAGCTTCGTTTCCCTTTTCAATGGAGGGCTCAGATTAGATATGGGCCTTCGGCTTGATCGGATGGCTTGGAGGCTGCCTGGAAGAACGGGAAAGAACACATTCTTCCCCGATCTTCAATCCTTCATTGCTTCTCCCTCAGGTCTTTTCTATCACCACTGATGATCTCTACGCCTTCCTAGGACCACACTACACCTACAGAGCCGTTCTAAATGCTTCGAGCCTCATCGGAGAAGGCTTGGAGGGGGTCAACGGCGACTTGGGACTCAAAGGAGACATCGATTATCATTCTAGGTTGCACCTTTGGTGTTGGATCCTGCATAAAAAGATTTGGGACTAGAAGAGGAATCTCCTCAACCACTTATTGGGTGGGAACAATGGGGAGTAACGTGAAACGATGCTCTCTAACATACGATGGAGGAGGAAGAGCTGTAGACTCGATCTCGAAAAGATCGAGGTGATCCGGATGGATTGAAACATGGAGAAGCAGAGGGTAAGGTATGGAGGTGTTTCGGTGGGCAGAATAATAGCTAAACAAGCGTGATGTAGTGGCCAAGACACTAGCTCCGACAAACTTAAATTTCAAAATTTAAGCTAAAACTACACTAAATCAATGAGAAACAAAAGCATGATTACACTAAGAATTAAAATGTGAACATAAAAACCTACAACTAATACATGATCAGGGACCAGGGAGAAGATGTCATCGGAGCTGCCTCTGACAAGTGTAGATCGCGTCGTCGGAGCATTCTCCTCTCTTGAAATCCGATGGAGAACTTGTTGTCACCAAGTTCTACACAAATGGGTTGGATCTAGGGATTACGACTCACAGAGGCAGATCAAAATTCAAAAGGAAGTTGGGGGTCCTTATTTATAAACATGAGGCTGGTTACTTTGGGATGCAGGTGGCGTGAAGGAGAAGGTGGGTTGGTAGAGTTTAGAGAGTGGGCGTAGGAGAAGGATATAGTAGCTACAGGTTGGTGGTGAGCTCGAGGGATATGGAGGAGTGGAGGAATATGAGAAAATTGGAGAAGGAAGGGACTCACACGCTATGACAGAAGTCAAAGGTGTGTAGGGTATAGTTAACTCAAAGTCAACAAACCCTTGGTCCTGATTGGTCCACATGGATGAATCAGGACAAATTAGATATAAAAATCTTTATTAATTCAATAATAATTGGTAGATGATTTTATTAATTAAAACTCAAAACATAAAAGATGCATCTAATTTTATAAACTATTTTATGGTGATTTTTATTTCTTTTTACAACCTTATTTATTAGGTGCCAATTTTTACAAGTATACACATAGGTATATTTACCTATATTATGTGTATTAAATTTTTATTTTGTATTTTCAAGTTTTATTATCTTGTGTACATATTTTGTATATTTATAATATAAATAAATACATATTTTTATCTTATTTTTATGATTTAATTTTCATATATAAATAAGGTAAAATGGGGTTGCCCCCATGGGGGAGCTAACTTGATTGTGCCTGCGCCATTTCACCCAATTTTTTTATTTTTTTTTTTGAAAATTTCTTCCATGAGTTTTCATCAATATACACCTATAATATGTCATTCAAATTTCGCGTGAGATAGAGACTCCTACGACCTCCATGCAGAAGGGTCATTTTCAGCAATTTTGTTACCCTTAAGAATTTACTATCTAGATGGAAGCTGTAGGAGTCTCTGTTTTGCACGAAATTTGAATAGTATAATATAGGGATATAGTGATGAATATTCACAGAAGAAATTTTCAAATAAAAAATAAAAAACAGGTGAAATGGCGCGGAGGAACCAAGTTAGCTCCCCCGGGTGGCAGTTAACCTTATAAATAAATATAGGTATATATATTATAAATATAATATACCTATATATTTTAATGTATTCTGTATTTCAAGTTTATTTCAATGGTTTTATTTTCTATTTATATTTTAATATAATTTAAATAATATTTACAATTATGTAAAAATATGAGAAGGGTAAAAATGTAAAGAATAAAATATATGAATAAAATATGCATATACACATTACAATGAGACTTCAGAAAGCGGGCGTTTATATCTTAACACCATTTTTTATGAAATCACTTTAATTAGATAGATAATAAAATTTTAAATACAATGGAGGTGAGTTTGGTTAATTTTGAGTTTATATGGAGAAGATATTGATCTGTGAAGTTTGATTTATGGCTTTTTCATATGTATGTCCCAGTTGCATAGTGCATTATATTTCATGGGAATTATTTTGTAATTTTCTATGTAATTTTATCTACAAGTTTCATGTTGATCCTTTTTTTATTTAAGGTGTATAAAATGAAGAATAAAATGAAGTAAAATGGTTATTTTGAAGAATAAAAATTAGGGTTTCAATGTACACTGTAGACAATTATCTCCCCCTACTTTGTTCCTTGTTGACCAAGTAAATATTGACATGGTCTTGAGGTTTAGGGATATTACACTTCATTTATTTATTTTTCTTTTCTTTATTATTTTATTTTGGATTTAAATACATATAATTGGGCACTAATTGCATATGAATAAAGAAGGTTAATTTGTACAAGTTAGATGTATTTACATGTGTTTTGATAGGGATTTAAATAGAAAATGGAAAAATAAAGTAGATGAATGGTTATTCATCACCGCCTATGCCTACCTTTTCTAGTGCCTAGCAAACACTTATTATAAGAATAAGTGTTGTAAAAGAGAAAATAAAGAAAAGAGAAACAAAGAAAGGTAGAATAATTATAACTTTAAACTTGTCTTTACAAATCAAAGTTTAGAGCAAAGTTAAGACCTTTGGATTGTTAGTTTGTTTGAAACCTTATTGGGAATAGGATCTAAAACTTAACAGCCTTCAAGTTTCACAAATCTCTGTTCAGGTCTCCTCAATAGTCAGGTTAGAATGAATCTCTCCATATGCAATACCTTATGACTATGAATCTTACACGATGTATGTGAATTTTAGCTCTCCTCATCCGAGGTGATAAAGAACAGACTTTTCCAGAAAGGTGACCTTATTTCCCCAATCTAGCAACTTTTTCTTCGAGGAGCGGGGTATTCCCTTCTAAGTTCAAGTGCAACTGGCTCGAGAAGAGGAGGTAGAGAAGAATAATGAAATGTGACAAGTGTAGTCACATATCCACAAAGCTTGACTAGTGTAGCCAAGTCTCTTGCTGCAAAAAAACCTTGAGATTTGACTTTGAAGCATGATGCATTGCTTATTTCGTACATACTCTGGCTGAATGAATTTTTCATTAACTTTTGCCCGTTTATTCTTTTTGGAGTTTTTTTATTTTTTGAATTTTTTAAATACTATATATAACAGCATTTACATAAGGAATTTTCTTCTTGAGCTAGTAGACTATCCCTCTTTTGAAGCATTATTGCAACCCACAACATCCCTTCGTTAGACGTCGGTGCTACTAGACTAGGTTGGGGGGGTACTGGACTCAGGCAACAGATATTTCCATTCATATACGTCTCAAGACACAGAATCCTGCTCCTCAACACCTCATCTGAGTTGAGCTAAGTGTAGAGTGTTGGTCCAAGTTAGGCCACGGTCGACAAGAATCATGCATGTGTCGTGAAATACTCTACTTAGTCTATCAAGATGACATGCGAACATAGTCTTGTGGACTCAAATAATTAAGTCAAGTTGACCAGAAAAGTCCTAATTTTAGTTCCAATAAGGTTCCTGTGAAATTAAGTGGATTAAGGTCTAGACCAAACTCAAATCTTCAGATTTTATTTAGACTTGTTTAATTATCAGAATTATTCAGAAAAAATATGTATGCAGTGCAGAAAATATTTTTGTGAAACGGATTTTCTGATATGAATTTTTTATTGAATTTTCAAAAAAGTTTTCAACTTTTTATGAAATTTTGAAAAAGGTTTTTGCAAATTGTTAAGTATTTTTGATATTTTGATAATTTGTATGGGATTTTTGAGAAAATAAAAGAGTTGGTGAATTAGATGTATTCACCTTTCGCATGAATTTTATACATATTCCCAAGTTTTATGCAAGTTATGTACAGTTTTTTATACACGAATATAAATAATTTTGTATAGATACGTACCTTTTCGATTTGGATAATTTTTACAAGGGTATTATTTACCTGATTTTCAAACCAATTTTAAAAAAAAAATTGCAAAAAATTGTCGATCATTTTGAAAACTTATTTTTCAAATAATTTTACAAAGATTTTAAAAACATTTTTACAAAAAAAATTTATAATTTTTTTGCAAATATTTACACAGAGCTTATTTTTCAAATTGTTTGGTAACATTTTACATAGATTTTCCAAAACATTTTACAATTGTTTCCAAATCATTTTGCAAAATAGTTTTAAACGAAATTTTACAAACAACTTTGGTAAAAAATTGCACATAGAGTTTATTGTTTATATTGATTTATTCATATACCCTTAACCAATATAGTATATTATACATATTATTAAAAGATACGAAAGTATGAGTTATAGCTAACGTATATATAACATATATACATCCCCCTATACTTAGCTCGGACTATGTCCTCATAGTGGTCAAAGAGAAATAAAGGAAGACATAACTCGTGCTAAGTATAAAAAAGTCTATACTATAATGACTAAATGAATAAGAAGTCGATTGTCCTCACCATACTTAGTATAAAGTAATCCTATGTATAGTAAAGTGTACACAAAGTAGGGATGATCGAGGATTCTTATGCGTAAAATAATCAACAACTCAGCTTGCCCCCCCCATACTTAGGATGAAATATCCCTAAGTTCTGAAAAGAATTATCAAGTTAGAATACAAGTGAGAGAATAAACAAAGAATAACATGAATACACTCATCCTCCTATACAGAGGACGAAGTATATCCTAAGTATAGCACAGATGAATGTGATGAATGAAATAACAAAAGAATGAAAGGAATGAAAAAGAAATGAAAAGAAGAAAAGAGTTAATCAAAAATATTTTGCAAGCACTGTCTGAATCTTCTGATGTTGTGGTTGGAAGATCTTCACCAAAAATCACATCAATTGAATCGACGACAGACATGAATGTATCATGCTCTAATTACAGCTTCAGTAACTGTCTGTTGACTACAAATGGCTATGCGTCAGATGACAATTCGGATATCAGAATGCTTTCATTGTAAACGCACAGTTCTCATAATGAATGGCCATGTCCATTTTCCTTTGAGTTTGCCCAAGAAAATCTTCAACTTTGCATCAAATAACAACACGTTCTATCTAGGCTCAAAAGTCTTTCGTTTGATGTACTTGTCATGTCAATGTTTGACTTTCTCCTTATATATAAGGATGCTATCATATGCAAAGTCTCTGAATTCTAGGAGTCTGTTCAGATTTATCATTCGATTCTGACCGCCTTTGTGTGAGGCCAAATTACAGATGTTAAGTGTCCATAAAGATTTGTGAATTAATTCAACTGGCAAATGGCATATATTTCCATAAACCAGACGATAGGAAGACATACTGATTGGAGACTTGTAGACGATCTGATAAGCCCATAGAACTAAGTCAAGCAACTAAGACCAACTCTTTCAATCTCGCCTAACAAAGTTTCTATAAGATGGTCTTGATCTCCCTATTTGATACCTCGACCAAGCCATTCGATTGTGGGTGGTAAGAAGATGTGACACAATGATCGATGTTGTACTCCTTCACAAGCTTTTTGACTTCCTTTTTAACAAAATGGTTGCCCCGTATAAAATAAAAATCTTTGAAATCCCAAACTGTGAAATAATGTTGTACTTGAGAAAGAAACAAACAGTATGACTACCAATGAATAGGGCGAAATTAGCCTTCCTCAATGACTTGTGTAATCAACAGCAAGCAAGATGTATTCAAATCCTTGACTTATAAAAAAAGCCATAAAGTCAATGCCCCAAGTATCGAAAATGTCTTATATATGAATAAACTTAAGGGGCACCAAATCTTTTAAACTGAGGGTTCCTCCCATTTTCTGACAATCAAAGTAGCTTTTCCTTGAAAAGTGTGTGGTCCACCAGAGTCCATATTGCATCACTTTGGCTACCATTCTGCTTCCACAATGGTGTCCTCCATATTTGAGATTATGACAGAAGTTTGAGGACACTGGAATACGCCTCCTGAGGAATGCATCAATGCCAAATTCAATCCACACCTTCCCTGAAAAGGTATAGATCTTCCCATTGGTAGAAATGAATTCTGGACAAAAATTTGTCCTTATTTACTCTTTTCCAATCTTGTGGAACGTTCTCAGAAAAAAAAGATAGTTCACAATATCGTTAAACTAGGGGATAGAAGCAACACTGAGAATAGATTCTTCAAGAAATATTTTTGATATTGGCATGCTACTCAAGGAAGTATCTGTACATTCAATTCTAGACAGGTGATATGCTACCACACTATTGACTTCAGGTTTTTCTCTAATTTCCAAATCGGACTCCTGGAGGAGAAGGATCCATCTGAGGAGACGTAACTTGGTACCCTTCTTCTGTTGTAAATATCGGATAACAGAGTGGTCGATGTAAACTATTATTAGGCATGTGAGCCCGAGGCGAACCATTCCTACAATAAATGTTATTGTTATGTTTGATTTATCAAATAAAAATAATTTATTTATTTCACTCCCAATCTAAGATTAAATGATGAATGTACTATAAGGTCCCTCAGTATAATTAGGGTTATATACCATGTCCATCTTGGTGATCATACAGTTGTTGATTCAATGGTTGAATTATAGTTGTTGGTGCTTGGATGAACATCTAAAGAGTTAGATTGAGGACTCATCAAGAACCTTCAAATGATTATTAAGAGATGCACTCCAGCCTAAGTAGGAGATGTCAATTCTTTCTCATTTGGCTGATATCTAACCAATCTCTTGATGTAGGTCCTCTACATGGGAATAGAGATTCGTAGGTGTTAGATTAGTTAGGTAAAGAGTTGACTTAACGAGATCGAGATAACCAAGTCCAATGTCGTATGCTGTCATAATATAGGCACACATCCTCTGACCGAAGACTGATGTATCGTTGTATGTCTAAGTATGTACATTTGGAAGACCAATAGGTTGTTGGCCTAATAAAGGTCTATACACTGGTTAGCCGGTGTATAAATGAGGGCATATGAGTGATACGATCTCTCAAAGGAATCATACAGGTTCACTTGTGAATAGGAAGACATGATCTCACTCATGAGGTATTGGGACCGATCAAATTCCATTCATGGTTGCCGTGCTTTGGAAGCATGCCAAGAATTTGAAGGTATGATATATGCTTTTGGAAAGCATATGATCGATACCAAATCATAATGATAGAATGAGAAACTTTATGATGAAACCCTAAAGATGACAATGTAAATTAATCTATATTTGCGTTATATATAGGTCTTCCAATAAGTAGGATGTACATGTATTAGGAATACCTTAGGGTGATTTGATCATAAACAATTGTACAACCATGACGCTTCCATTTCGATGGAGTGATGAAATAGGTCTGGATTTTAGTGACTCCTCTCAATAGATAAGTTATCTGATCTTGGTCCAAAATGTTGGACATTGATCTGAATGAGATTCAGATATAATGAGAAGATTAGATTTTCGATCTTGATTAATCCAGCATCTATGAGAGGTCTATGAGATCTGGATTTGAGATGTGATCTCAATATCCAAGACAGGTGGAACGTACAATCGCCATGTCCTTATCTTCAAGTATATGCGGAGAAAGCACATTATTCTTGAAAAGTTCAAGAATAATTCATTGTTAAATTATATCCAATTACTGAGAAATGAATAACTAAATATGATTTAATTATTTTGAATAATGTGAATTTGATCCATATTATTTAGGTCCGTGAGAATCATGATACAATATAATTAAATGTGATTTAATTATTATGGATAAGAATAATTTGGATAGCATTATCCAAATTACTCATATATATTATAAATGTGATTTATGATATATAAGAGACAGTTATTTGCAAATAACATTTACAATTTAAATGTTAATGTGAATTGGATTTATATTGGACAATTACTTGAAAATGTAATTTGCATTTTATTTTGGGTTGTAAATGTGATTCACAAATTTCCAATAGCATGATTACAATGATCACAAAATAATTATGAATATTTTTATGAGATAATTTACAATAATGTTGTTGTAAATATTGGAGATTTTCATGGGATAATATAATCTCATGGATTATGAGGAGATAACCACCTTTCTTAAAGGAAGGGTGGACGGAAACCAACTCCTATTAGAAATGGGTGGTCGTACCCCCTTTTAATGGAAGGAGACTGGCCTCCTTCCTATTATCTCCATGGATAATTGATTAATTTGAAATTAATTTATATTGATTATTCAACAACTATTGCTCTCTCTCTCTCTCATTCTCAAGCCCCACGCCACCCTCCCTCTCCATCTCCGTCTCCTTCGGAGCGCCTCGCTTGTGAAGAATATGTTTGATCTTGTGAGACGAGATCAAGAGACTCACCGCTTGGATCAACAACTCGTAATGTGATAAGCACACAATTGATCTCTACGCTCGCAAGCGTCTCCTCTGATAGATAGGACTTGAGACAAGAGGTCTCTTTGTTTAGAAACTCGATCACAACACGCTATAGGAGGTATTTCTTAATCTATTATGTGGTTTAGATGAAAGGATCTGAGAAATCTTCTTGGATTATGTGGTTTCATTGTTTAAATTTTTTTAAATTCTGCTGCACCGAGCAACTAGTGCGACTAGTCGCTCCCAATTGTATATGATGTGATCCTCACGGTTCCATGATGAGCTTAAGGATTCTTACATATCCTTCAAGTGGCATCAGAGTCAGGTTAGGTCTTGGATGTGATCCAAAACCGTAGGTGATCACGGTTCATGTTTTGGATGCGTGAGAATCATTGTTTTTTGCATTCGATGCAAGATTCGAATATTTTTTTGATGAAAAAAACTACTATTTGTGCATTGTTTAGATGTGTTTTTGGTTATTAAATTGTATTTAAATATCTAAATATATCCCAAAAATAGTAGCCTTTAATTAATTCTAAAAGTGCATGGAATTGATTTGAATAGTTCCCGCTATGAAAATTGTTTTGCATGTATTCATGGATCTGTAACAAAAATATTTCTGCTAGTTGTTTTCATGTCATTAAACATGAAATAAACACTTGAATTAAGCATAGAATCAAACTAGAAAACCTCATGATTTTATTTCGCATGATTCCGACTCCGTTTGCCCTAGATATTCCATGTTTAGTGGAGATGAATTGGATGATGATTGGATCATCAAGATATCTTTCTTAATTTGTTTATCATTCAATGTCAATCAAGGAAATCGAGAATTTTCCGTGAGTAATTTCTGATTATTATTTATTTATAGAAATAATTGATTAGATATCAATCATCATTGAATGAGTGCTTCATGAAAACCCTAGTTTATCCTACAATAGTTGTAGGATAATCTCTACATGCAAAACATTGTTACTTGAATAGTATTGGGGATTTGTTTAGCAAATCTCCTTATAATATTAATTAAAATGGTTTTGATTATTGTTATATGGTATAACTTCGGTTGAAAGAACTATTATCATCTCAAATACAAAATGATCAAATCATATTATCCTGACCTAAGGCGTATATGGTGTCTAGTCGGGGAGCGTTGGGGTAGCAGGTTGCTCCGTGAGTGGTCTCTCCTACACTCGTCGGTACTAACCATGACAACGAGTAAGAAAAGGATAATATTTGAATGGATCATGGTGTATTTTCCTAATTATTAAAATTTGAATAATACATATTTTTGAGATAATACCATCCTTCAAGTAACAATCAAGTTAGTTGGTTAATTAATTAGATTGATAATTAATTTAATATGATTAAATTAATTATATCAGATTACAACACTCTATTATGGATAGAGTTGTATTTCCCTTGTAAGAATTATTATATGAATATGATTCGTGATAATTAATTAGAATTTGAATATGAGGTGGAGGATCACATAAGTGACATCCATGGTCTCTTGTCAAGGCGAAGGGTTCTATTGCTAGGGATTATATGTAGGAGATGCCTGTCCAAAGTGACAGCTCCTACATACAAGCACATCTGGATTGGGCTCTTTGCTTCTCTAAAGAGTAAGGTCATATGCGTAGTGATCCCAATACCAGTCCCTTAAATTATTGGGATGATATTGGATTGCGTATAGTGAGTGCATGCTATTCTTGTTGACGGTTTATTGGATTAATAACGAGTCAACATCACCTTAAGGGTGGTTTGCCCGGGTGTTAAAGACCAAATTGGGAATGCAAGTTGGACTTGCAAGGCAAAATGTGCTCCCACTTCTTTTTACCTGAGTTGCAGTTTCTCATATTGTTGGGATGTAACTAAGGTAGAAAAGGAGATCCGAGTTCTTGCTAGAGATATATCGGTAAGTATATATCTTGTTTTGAAGGTGATTAAGGGAATGAACTTTAAAAGTTAAAAAGGCAAGACTAATTTGATTAAAAATCATTGATCAAATAATGTTAATTGAATGTATAATTATTTACATGTTCTTATATAGTGCATTCGTAATTTCATAAAATGAAGTCCATGAACCTACTTAGCAAGCTCTTGGAGGTCAACCAGTTGACCGGACCAAATTACTCGAATTAGATCTGTAATTTGGATATTGTCCTATCTACAGAGCGTAACTCTTATGTGATATCCAAGGACAAGGACACAGACCCTCTAACATCAAAAGAAATTAAATTCAATGAAATATGATGAAGATCATTCCTTGGCAAGGTGTTATGTTATGGGTTCATTGTCCGATGTGCTTTAGAAGCAACATATAGACATGAACACTTGCCGTGACATAATGGTGAATCTAAGAGAATTGTTCAGTGATGGAAACTGCACATAGTGTTATAATATCATGAAAGAACTTATCCGCTGCAAGATGCAGGAAGGGACTTCTGTCAGAGAAAATGTGCTCAAAATGTTTGGGTACCTTCCTAAGTTGGAAACTCTCAAGGCTAACATGGACGCAGATATATCGGTTGACATCATTCTGTTGTCACTACCTAAGTCTTTCAATAGCTTTGTGGTCACATTCCACATGAGCAAAGTGAACTATACTAACTTTGGGCTATTGGTTGCATTAAAGTCTACAGAAGATGTAATGAAGAAAGATAACCCCTCTAGCAGTGCAATGGTTTTACAGGTCAAAGGAAAGCGTGATCGGAAGCAAGGTTCTCGAAAGGGTCTGTCCCATAAGAGAGAAGAAGAGTCAAGGTATTGGCTCATCCTCTAATGCTTCCAGTATGATGGCATCAAAGAAAGCCGATGTCTGTTCTGTCATCACTACAAGAAGCCGGAGCACTAGAAGCATAATTGTACTTGAAATCAGTAGATAAAGGTAAAGCCCTAGTAGGTATGAAATCTATTTTCATCATTGAAACCAATTTTCTTGTTGGACGAGAAGTTAGTTGGGTCATCGATTCTGGTGCATCTGTTCATGTATGCAATTTGTTGCATCTATTTCAGGGAACTAAGAATCTTGATAAAGGGAAGATAAGTCATCCAGATGGGGTTTGATGCAACTGTTGCAGTAGTCACTGTTGGGACCTGCAGACTATCATTATCTAGTGGGAGAGTCCTTTAGTTAAAGAGTTTCTTTATGTACCAAAAGTTATGAGGAACCTTATATTTGTATCTAAGCTTAAAATGGATATTTGTTTCTATTTTGTAATAAACTTATCATAAATCATTATGATAAACTTATTGCGGATGGTGTTTTGACTTGTGATGGACTACGAATTGTGCATTGATGAAAATATCATGAATGTTACTACCACTGATAAAAATCTTAAAGAAACAGAAAGGATGGAAATCACTCGAATGTAATTTGGCATCAAAGGCTTGGTCATTTATATGTTAATAGAATCAATAGATTGATAAAAATATAACCCTTAGATTGTCTACAGGTTCAGACTTTTCCTACCTACGAACATTGTATTCGAGGTAAAATTACTAGGATGCCTTTTCGTAACAAGGTTATACGATGCGAGGTTATTCTTGACCTAATACATACCGATGTATGTGATCCCTTCAGTACCGTGACCAAAAATGGATATTGATATTATTTGACGTTTATTGATGACCATTCGTGATACAGGTTTATCTTCCTACTACATCATAAATCTGAAAACTTTTAAAAGTTTAAAGAGTTCAAGGATTTGGTTGAGAACCAAACCGATAGGAAGATTAAACGGATTCGATCTGATTGAGGTGGTGAATACCTCTCGAATGAATTTAAGGATTACCTTAAAGAGAAAGGAATTGTCTCCAATCTCACTCCTCCTGGAACTCCTCAACTTAATGGTGTTGCTGAAAGACCCAATAGGACTATCATGGATATGGTCCGTTCAATGATGAGTAAAGCACATTTGCCTCTGAGTTTCTGGGGATATGCAGTAGAGACTGCAATATATATCTGAACAAGATTCCTAACAAATCCAAACCTAAAACTACTCATGAGCTTTAGTATGGAACCAAACCTAGTGTTAGACACTTAAGGATTTGGGTTTGCTTGGTCCATGTGAAAAACGTAGACACAAGTATGCTGGAATCTCGCACTCGTGAGTGATACTTCATTGGGTATGTTAAGGGTTATAATGGATACCAGTTTTATGAATTTGAGACCCAGAAGGTTTTCATCTCTAGAGATGTAAAATTTCTGGAGGATGATTTCCTTAAGAGTCAAGACAAGACAAAATGAAGTAAAGGAACTCATTGAATCCCATAAGAATTCTGAGCTTCCTGAACTAGAAACTGAATAGATAAATGAAGATGAAACACCCATACCTCTTCGAAGGAGTTCGAGGGTGGTTACGCCACCTGAAAGGAACTGATTCCATGTGTCAAGTGAAACTGATAATGATCCAGCTTCATTTGATGAAGCACTCGTGGATCATGTCATGGATAGATGGATGCTAGCAATGAAGTCTGAAATTGACTTCATGCATAAAGATGGTGTATGGACCTTAGAGGATCCACCTAGAGGGGAAAAACCCATTGGGTGTAAATGGATCTTCAAGAAAAAGAGGAGACCTAATGGGAAGGTAAAGACCTTCAAGGCACGACTCGTAGTCAAGGTCTACACACAGAGAGAAGGCATCGACTATGATGAGACATTCTCTCCTGTGGCTATGTTTAAGTCCATCGGAGCACTACTAGCTATAGATGCATCTCTTGACTACAACATCTAGCAGATGGACGTCAAGACGACATTCCTCAATGGATACCTCGAGGAGGATATCTATATGGAGCAGCCCCAGGGCTTCATAACCGAGGAAAGTAAAGTATGCAAGATGAAGAAATCCATCTATGGGCTCAAACAAGCTTCTCATAGATGGAACATTAGATTTGAGAAACCATAAAGAGTTATGATTGTGTGCAGAATCCTAATAAACAGTGTCTGTACAAGAATCTTAGTGGGAGCGCCATTGTGTTCATCGTGCTTTACGTAGATGACATCCTTATCATTGGGAATGATATAGGGATGATGACCAATGTTAAGATTTTGCTATCCCATACCTTCGAGATGAAAGATCTTGGAGAAGCCTCTTACATCTTGGGTCTGAAGCTATTCAAAAATCGAGAAAAGAGGATATTAGGATAATCACAACATGGGTACATTAAGAAGATCGTGAAGCGTTTCCATATGGAAAACTCCAAGAAAGGTTTCCTTCCCTTAAGACGTGGTATCCACCTATCTAAAGGGATGGCTCCTCAAAGTGTTGAGGAAAAGAAAGCCATGGCCAGATGCCCCTACGCATCAACTATAGGAAGTTTAATGTATGCCATGATGTGTACAAGGCCAGATATCTGCCATGTAGTGGGAGTGGTAAGTCGTTACCAATCCTGCTATGGAGAACAACACTGGAATGCAGTGAAGAACAATTTCAAGTATCTAAGACGGATGCAAGATTACATATTGGTCTATGGAAATTGTGATATCCAAATCTTGGGATACACAGATTCTGACTTCCAGTCTGATATTGATGATCGAAAGTTGACACTAGAGTTTGTGTTCATGTTGAACAGTCGTGCCGTGAGCTGGAGAAGCAAGAAGCAGGACACTAAGGCCGATTCAACAACAGAAGCTGAGTACATTGTCGCATCAGATGCTGCAAAGGAGGCGGTATGATTGTGCAAGTTCAACCTGGAATTTGGTGTAGTTTCCTTTGATACTCCCATACCGCTACTCTGCGATAACATGGGAGCCATTGCCCAGGAGAAGGAACCCAAATGGCATCAGAAGAGAAAGCATGTGGACAGGAAATACCACATCATTCAGGAGATTCAAAAGCGTGGTGACATCATCATTACCAAGATGGCCTCTTCCTACAACGTTGTTAGTCCCCTTACCAAACCTCTAACGTAAAAGGTTTTTGACCCGCATGTAATGAGAATGGGTTTAAGGATTGTACAATAATGGTTCTAAGGTCTAGCTGGAGATTGTTAACCACGTGAGCCCGAGGCAAACCATTCCTACAATAAATGTTATTGTAATGTTTGATTTATCAAATAAAAGTTATTTGTTTATTTCACTCCTTATCTGAGATTAAATGAATGAATGCACTATAAGGTCCCTCAGTACAATTAGGTTTATGTGCCATGGTCATCTTGATGATCATACAGTTGTTGATTCAATGGTTGAATCATATAGGTTGGTGCTTGGATGAACATATAAAGAGTTAGATTGAGGAGTCATCAAGCACCATCAAATGATTGTTAAGAGATGATCTCCAATGTGAGTAGGAGATGGCAATCTTTTCTCATTTTGCTGATATCTGATAGACCTCTTGATGCAAGTCCTCTGCATGGGAATAAAGATTACGAAGTGTCAGATTAGTTAGGTCAAAGGCTTGACTTAACGGGATCAAGATAACCAAGTCTCGTGTCGTATACTGTCACGATATTGGCACACATCCTCTGACCAAAGACAAATGTGTTGTTGTATGTCTAAGTATGTACATTTGACAGACCAATAGGTTGATGGCCTAATCAAGGTCTATACACCGGTGAATTGGTCTTCATATGAGGGCATATGAGTGATACGATCTTTCAAAGGATTCATACATGTTCACTTGTGAAACGGAATACATGAGCTCACTCATGAGTTATTGGGATCGATCAAATTCCATGCATGGTCGTTGTGCTATGGAAGCATGACAAGAATTTGAAGGTACGATATATGCTTTTGGGAAGCATATAATCAATACCAACTCCCAATGACTGAATGATAAACTTTATGATGAAACCCTAAATATGACATTGTAAACTGATCTATGTCTTCGGGTTTTATTATAGGTCTTCCAGTATGTAGGATGTACATGTATTAGGAATACCTAAGGGTGATGTGATCATAAACGATTGTATAACCATGACGCTTCCATTCTGAGGGAGTGATGAAACATGTCTGGATTTTAGTGACTCCTGTCAGTAGAGAAGTGATCTGATCTTGGTCCAAATGTTAGACAATGATCTGAAAGTGATTCAGATGCAATGAGAAGATAAGATTTACGGTCTTGATTTAATCAAGCATCTATGAGAGGTCCATGAGATATGGATTTGAGATGTGATCTCAATATCCAAGTCACTATATGTGGAACATACAATTGACATGTCCTTATCTCCAAGTATTTGCAGAGAAAGCACATTATTCTTGAAAGAGTCCAAGAATAATTCCATTGTTAAATTATATCCAAGCATTGAGAAATAGATAATTAAATGTGATTTAATTATCATGAATAATGTAAATTTGATTCATATTATTTAGATCCATGAGAATGATGATCCAATATAATTAAATATGATTTAATTTCTATGGATAAGAATAATGTGAATAGCAGTATTCAAATTATTCATAGATATTATAAATGTGATTTATGATATATAAGAGAGAGTTATTTGCAAATAACATTTACAATTTAAATGTTAATGTGAATTGGATTCATATTGGACAATTAAGTGAAAATGTAATTTACATTTTATTTTGGGTTGTGAATGTGATTCACAAATTTTCAATAGCATGATTGCAATGTTCACAAAATAATTATGAATTATTTTTGTGAGATAATTTAGAACAAATGTTGTTGTAAATATTGTGGATTTTCATGGTATAATACAATCTAATGAATTATGAGGAGATAGCCACCTTCCTTAAATGAAGGGTAGATGACCACCAACTCCTATTAGGAATGGATGGGCGTCCCCCCTATTTATGGAAGGAGGCTAGCCTCCTTCCTATTGTCTCCATGGATAATTGATTTAATTTGAAATTAATTTATATTGATTATTCAATATATATTTAATTTAATTTAATTAATTGATGTTGTGTTTTTACAACAAAGTCATGGTCATTGAAAGAAACACAAATCAATCTCATCCATTGATTTTGTGTTGTCCATGGATTGAGATCCATGGACTCCCAAAATATTATATAAGAAGAGGCAACCCTTGATCTACACACATTCCTTGTTTCCGTGTTTCGACAGTCTACACACATTCCTATATACACACCCTTAAAAATTCCTAAGTAGCATATTCCTTATTCCTTAAATATGCTACTTAGGAATTTTTAAGTCTTCTTGTTTTTAAAATGTTATTGTGGGTTTTAATCTATGGATTTTTTTTTACTTTTTATATTTTTTATGTTTTTAAGTTTGCAAACTTTTACTTTTTAATTTTAAAAATAAAATGTACAATAGTATAGATAATACATATATTATATAGATAATATATAGAGAAGAGATGTTTTTAGATTTTTAAAATATGACAAATAAACTCAATTTTAAGAGACAAAATACTTTAGGATTTTAAATATTTTCTCCATTTTTGGTGATTTTTGGGTAATTTTTAGGATTTTTTGGATTTTTAAATAAAGAAATAGACAAATCAAAGAAAACAGAAAATCTACGAGATTGAAATGGCCCTAAAAATACCTATCAAGTCAGATTGTGCCACAAATTAATTTTCTTAGATACAAGAAATAAAAGGAAAATTCAGGAACTTAAAACATATTTGTGTGATTTTTTATAATTTTATAGATTTTTTGCAATGTTTTGTAATTTTTTGTGTTTTTGTTTTATATTTTTGTTTGATTTTTGGATATGTGCTAGAATACACTAGACTCTAGTAATCTTTTATTTTGTGAACTTTTCAAAGTGTTTTAAAAATTTTACAATTTTTCTAAGTCATACCAGGGAAAATAGACATGTTTTGTATTTTTATAAATAGGAAAATAACTTTAATTATCTTGTGAAAAATAGATGTGGTGAAATAGGATTCTAGACACTTAATATAATTTTCCTATAATTTTTGTATGCAAAATGGTATTTTTAACAATTAAAATACAAACACAAAATTAAATCAGCAACATAAGGACCTATTTGTAATTTCTAGGAAGTTACATATCATTAAGTAACACATTTATACAGTCCAAGGGTAAAAATACAAATAAAACAAACCACAAATCTAAGCATGCAATTTATCCAAAAAGTTCTATATTGATATTCAAATGTTAGGACCAAATCAAAATATCCATATCTGTCTCGCAAGGGATAAATGCAAATAAAACAAACCACAGATCCAAGCATGCAATTTATCCAAAAAGTTTTACACTGATATTCAAAGTTTTAGTACCAAATCAAAATAACCAAACCCAAAGGGGTTGTTTGCAAAATGTCCAGGCGCCACGTGTATGGACACGTGAGGTGACCTGGCTTTAGACCTAAATGTGATAAAGAAAAAGTTCAAGGTTTCACATGCAAATATTACAAAAATAAATACACTGCATATGAATGTTTCGATATTGAAATGAAAATACAAAAGTGAAGGGTTAGGTTCTGCAAAATACCCCTCGAAGTGTGCTGGGGAAAGATTGAGATCTCGTCATTTAAATGTTTGCGCTTTGGATGACCAATGACGCTTGGCAGATGGATGTTTAAGATTAGATCTCAGCAAAGATCTAATGGTACTGGCTCGCCTGATCGAATGACAATTGTACACTTGGGAAGATGTTCTTTATCAAATGGTTCTGAGCTGCTCAGAAAGAACAACTGAAGAACCATTGGTCGGCAATCTTCGATCGATGCTCCTGGGAAACTCCATCATCCTCTCTCATTGTTAGGTGCTCTTCACATTCTTAAGGTGGTTACGTAGCGGGTTAATGCCTCAAAATGCTCTAAACCTCAATGATGGAGGCTTGGACGCTCAAGGTGTCTAGGCTGACCAGCAGGTCTTCTTCGGAGCTCTAGGTGGAGACTTTGGCTTCCAGGACCTGTGCAAAATTGTCAAGGGTCGAGGGCGATGCTCCTCGACCCATTTGGAGTGCAAAATAATGGGGAAATGGGTGTGGTGAATGTGGCCATACGAACGGTGGAGATGAAGTACTAATCTCTGTAATTTGTGCGAGATCAAGGGTGAAGGATGAGTGAGAATGACAAACTATGAAGAGACAAAGATGTAAGGGTGCTCAAGGGTTTGGTTCACCTTGTAAACAGTCGAGGATAGTGACCAGAGCCTATAACTTAGACGAAGAAATTTTTGGGAATTTATGTGGATTTTGATGAAATGAAACAAAACAAAAGGCTATGCTAAGCTATTGGTTATGCTACGAACTGAAAGAACAAAGAAAAGATTAGCTTACCTGTCTGGAATGGTTGGGAGCAGAAGAACCACCAGGCTTTCACCGACGGTGGTCGAATCACGCCTCCTCCTTATCCATTCCTTGGATCAACTGGGAAGCACCTCATGTCACTAGGGCTTTGCTCTAAGAATGGGTTTAGGGGTTACGATGGGAGAAAAACAGATTAAAATAAAAAAATAGGAGATGGAGTTATATACATGTGTAACTTGAGGGAGGTCTTTGCCTAGGATTTTCACGTGGCCCGAAGGTTGACCATTGAAGCACTTGGATGCATGTGCAAGAGCATTAATAGGCAAAGAATTTTTAGTAAGTAATTGATTAGGGAAGATGCCTGAATCGGGATAAAGAAATTGGAAAAGGGGAAAAGCACCTATAATGGACATGTCCAAAGAGGGGTTGGGGGCAGTTGACATGGGTCAACTGTCGCCGCCTTCTTGTTGGTCCACGTAGGACACTAGAGGACAAAACAGTATAAAATGGAAACAAATCAAAAATAAAATAGAAACAATTTTATTTAATATATCTTGAAACATAAATTTTGTTTCTTATTTTATATACTAATTTTAGGTGATTTTTATTTATTTTTATACACTTATTTATTAGTTGTTAATTTTTACAAGGATAAGTATATGTATATATACCTATGTTTTATGTATTTTATTTTGATTTTGTGTTTTAATTTTTATTATCATATTTAACTATACTATATATTTATAGTATAATTAAATACATATTTACATATTTTTATTTGATTTTTTATAAATTTATTTACATGCATAAATAAATATATGTATATACTTTATGGGTATAGTATACCTATGTATTTTAATACATTATTTATTTCAATGTATTTTTAATGATTTTCGTTTGTGTTTATATTTTTATTATATTTAAAATAATATATAAAATTATTTAAAAATATAACAAGAGTAAAAATATAAAGAATAAAATATATAAATAAAATATACAAACATAGAGTACATTGGGACCCCAGAAAGTCGGCTTTTGCATTTTAACTCTATTTTTAATGAAACAATATTTATTCAATAGATAATTTAATTAGGAGTACAATGGAGGTTAGTTTGGTGAATTTTTGAGTTCATATGGAGAAGATATTGATCTGTGAATTTTTATTTGGATTTTTTAATATGTGTGTCTCGGTTGCATTGTGCATTATTTTATGTGCATTTAATTTTATTATTTTCTATACATTAATATGTATAAGTTTCACGTTGATCATATTATCATTTGATGTGTATAAAATAAAGAATAAAATATTGCAAAAATGAGCTTTTACACAGTGTGGTACACTTAGGGTTTCTAGAGTTTTATGTGCATTGTGGACCCTTCTCTCCCTCGACTTTATTCTTGGTCGACCAAGTCAATATTGACTTAGTCTTGGGGTTTAGGGTTAGTCTTGACAATACTCCCTTTATTTTTCTTTTCTTTATTCATTTATTTTGGATTTAAATACATGTATTTATGTATTATTTATATGCAATAGTTTGTGCATCAATCTACGCCAGTTAGATGTATTTACTTGTATTTAGATAGGAATTTAAAGATAAAATAAATGACTAAAGGTGAATGAATGGGTATTTATCACCTCCTATACTTACCTTTGTTAGTCCCTAGAAAACACTTATTAGGAAAATAAGTGGTGAAAAAGAGAAAATAAAGAAAAGGGAAAAAATAAGTTAAAATAATGACTGACTTTTCAACTTATCTTGATAAGGTCAAAGTCTGGAGCTTAGTTAGACCTTTGGATTATTAGTGTGGTGGAAGCTTACTGGGAATCAGATTTAAAACTTAACAGTCTTTAAGATCCACAATCTTATGTTCAGTTCCCCTTAAGAAACTAGGTCAGAACAAATCCTTCCATACACAAACTCTTATGACTATGAGTTTACTTGTATGGTGTATGTGAATGTAGTTCTGATGAATCTCGTATTCATCATGCTAAAAGTCTTATCTTAAAACCCTGGCTTAAACAAATCAATAAAAATCTCCATTAATTCTTTTTTATCTTATCTCATATTGTGTATAATTAACCTTATTTATTTTGTATTTAATATTTTTTATTGTATTTATTTTATCATCAAAAACCCCTAAAAATTAGGTAGATTAATTGTCTAAAATTCACTAACCATTAAAAAGACTAAAAAATACAAAAACAAATCAAAGATAAAAATCGGTGTTTTTATCCCCTTAAAAATACCCCCAAAAATAATTTTTGTACAAATAACCTCTTTTGGCCTTTTGTCCAACATGAACTTGTAGATCTCGTCGAGACGAGCAACTTTCATGTTTTGACTTTTACCTAATTTTTCCTCTAACAATTTCTTTTGTATTTTTCTTCGTATTTATAGTTTTGAATTTTCTGATTGGGCCACGTGGCGCTCTCTGGAGCCGCCACGTGGCCCGCCTCTTCTCATGCCACCCGGCGTCGATCTCGGTCATCTGATCCACTCGCCTGCCTCCATCTCAGCCCCCCATTTCCACCTTAACCACAACCGTCAGATCTGATTACCAGATCTGATCCTAACCACACAGACCCGCCTAAATCTCAACCGCTCGATCCCCTCCTCATCCTACACCTATTATAGTGCCACGTCACCCCTCACCTCAACCGCCTGATCCCGTTCATATCCTACGGTCTACCAGACTCCACATCATCCCTTCATCCTAGATCGTTGGATCTTCCTTATCCCTCCATCATAACCGCTCGTCACCGCTCCAACATCAGCCATTCGATCAGATCCCTGGATCTGATCGCAGCCGACTACCCACGCTATCATTCTAGTCGTTGGATCGTTAGATTCAATGGCCACTGGACATCGTCCACCTCCAGCTGACTGTTACACCTCGTCATTGCCGCACCCCCTTTCCATTTTTGCGCTCACCCCCGACCTTATCTCCTCGTCGTAATGCCTCCACCACCGCCAATGTTCTTCTGCCATCTTCGCGTAACCCCCATCAACCCTCTCCATCAATCCCCTTCGCCTTCATTCCTCTTACAAAAATGCCTCGTCCTCACGTAACCACCGACCACCCCTCCTATAAAATCCTCACCTCGCCACCATCAATCGCCATCCACCATCCACGGGGCTACGCCCTAGCTTCCTCCGCCCTCCGGTGATAGCGGAGTGCGGTGTCGTCGAAGCGACAACGGGCACCATCCCCCGATGTGATCCATAGTCATATGACCATAATGCGACCTCCTAGTGCGTCGCTGAGCACCGTACCTTAGGCTGAGTACGACGTGCGATGACCCGAGCGGAGCTCATCCCAAGCCTCCCCGACCACCTGCTTCCACACCTCGCTCCGGCCATGTAACTCGTTCCTTACTTTCTTCCATTTTCTCCAAATTATCACCGCACCTCAGTTCACTTTCACCGATCCCTGCTGAAACCCCAAGATTCGCAACCTCATCATCTTTTTCGCCACCCACCTTCGACGTCACCTTCCCTTATCCAGAGTCCCCTTTGCTCCGACCCATCTCCTCCTCCACTTCGCCGAAGGAGGAGCAGTGGCCTCTACTCCAGTCACCTCGTGGCCTTCCACTTGCCTTGCAAAGTCACTCACGCACCCACGGATTCCTCGGCCATCCATTTCACCCCTGCACGTCTTTAATGGACGGAACTCGGCCACCGCCTCCTATTTCGAGCTTCTACTCCGACGACCGAGCTCCATCTCGCCATCCCAGTCGATGACAGAGCCCGTTCTGGTCTCCATGAGCTTTGCCAGGGGATCATACACCCTCCTCAATCATCAGGAGTCCCCCCGGAGCTCGGCAGAGCTTTATATGGCACGTCGGAGCCCCGCCTACTCCGGTGGATCCGAGGCGGAAAGAGACGATACAGATACCGTCCGCTCATTTCGATCAGACGGTCACGAAGACGCCACATCAGCTATCCGAACCTCATGCTGAGCCTGCAGGCTCGGGTCGACCCGAACCAAGATCCTAGCCTCCAGCAATTGCCACATCTGCCCAAGCCAGTAGCGTCTCCCGAGCCTAGGCTCCTCACGTGCGACGCACGTGAGGGCTTGGGTAAATTACATCAAGGGCTTTGAGATTTTCTGAATTGCAGAATGGTCCCCACGTACGTGCCTGGGTATTTTACAGGGAAGCCCTCACATATTTTCTGATTTGCAAAAAGGTCCCTACGTGTAATGGAAAATTTACACTTGGACCTAGGCGGTTTTGGTATTTGCAATTAGGTCCCTCTAGGGACCTAAATGCAATATTTATCCTTTTTATTTCTTGCATTTTTATTACAATTATGCCCCTGCATTGTTTTTAGCATAACTTGAGCATCGTAGGTCCAAATTGCAAGATTTTAGTGTCGTTTTGATCCTTGTTTTGTCATCTACATCATAGCATGTTTAATTTTCTCATATGCCACTCTTTTAAATGAAGTGAATTTTGGTGATAGATGTTGACCTTGCGCCCTTGTCCTTGCTCTGATTTGAAGGCAGTTTTTAATATTGTGATTAAAATAACACTTATTTCCATTTCTATTATGTTGCTCATAATTTTTAGGGTATATTTATAATCTTTAGTCTGCATATAAATTCTCTTGCATTATTTTCATGTATCCTCTTTAAATTGCATAAAAATCAACTAAAAATTGCATACATCATATCGTTGTGTTTAAATTGCATAGTTCATTATGTGGACCTGAAATTGAGAAATATTTCACACTTGTGCTTCATGAATCAAAATTCGATAAATTGATTAGTTAGTTGTGTCCTTGTGTTCGACCTTGGTAGACTTGCCAAGTATACGATAATTCCTGATTATTTAAGAGGCAAATTTGACATTCATCAAATGGTGTCGTTGCCGGGGACACGGCTTAACTTAATTATTGAATTTTGATTTTCTTTGTTGAATATTTTCAAGATTTTTAGGTCCTCATTTCAAGCATCATTTTTTATCATATCTACTGATTTAATTTCTCTGGGTGTTCTAACTTTTCTCTTTTGTGGTAGGGCCCGTGAAAATCAAGGATGCTTGATCTTCATGGAGGCGTGAAGTCGGGAGCTTCCGTTGAAGAGGCTGTAAAAGAAATTGTGAAGAAATTCTAGGATTTTTTATCAGTTAGCCTGCATTTGCATCCTGTAAAAAAACTTCCATGTGCATATTTATTTCCAGTTTTTGCATGTTGTAAAAAAAGAAGTAGACCACTTGATGATCTACCCCCTCCCCCACACACTTGCACATACACACTCACCTCACCCCATCTCCCTTCCCTCTGTAATTTTCACAATCTCTCGCTCTCTCTATATATATTGAACGAACCCCCCCCCCCCACCCTTGTATCATAGTAGAACCCTCCCCCCCCCCAATTGAGACCTTACTTAGGCTATTTGTAGCCTAAGTATAGGGGGACTTGCCTGCTCATCCCTCCCTCGTATTGTCTTCTTATACTGAGGTCAATTTTAACCTGAGTATAGGGGGATTCTCCTCCGCAGTTCTGCTATATCACTCTATATTTGACCGAGTCTTGGCTTCATGGCACTTGTGCTATGAGGACATAGCAAAATTTAAGTATAGAGGGGTATACCGTATATTACTATATATTTACTTTAGCCTTAGCTCGTGTTTTTAAAACTTTTTAAATTTTTTTTCGGGCTGGGTTTTGGTAAACTTGTGAACTGAGTTTTTGTAAAAACCTTGTAAAAAGTTTTCTTAAAAATTGAGGGATTAATCTGTGTAAATAACCCTAAAAAATTTGAAAACCCTTCTTGGAATTAGACTCTGATTACTAGGCTTAGTAGACACTTTCAGTGAGGGAACCTCGGTCTCCCTTAGCAGAGTGGGTGGTTTAGAGGACACCGCATATGGCCCCGTCCTCAAGTAACACGGGTCCATTTTTTGGCCCGTACTTACACCCATACTGGCTGAGAGTGGATACTTTTATTTATTTGAGCCTGAGCCAGTCATTGTCTCTCCAAAGAATTAAAAAATAAAAAAAAAATAAAACCCATAAAAATCTGCAAAAGTCAAAAATCACACAAAAATCACTAACCAAGGAGTTGGTGTATTCCTGAAACATTCACATCACTCAAGGCTTGAGGATTTTAAGGACACTGGATTTCTGAGATCTTGAGAATCTGAGTTAACATGCCTTAGTCATTAGGGTTTTAAGCTTAATTATCCACACTCCCCTAGTTAGAAAGATTTGAGCTTTATATTGCACTCTTCATCTCTACCTTCGAGAAAAATATGATCAGCACAGTCACTTCCACAACTGCATGATTGATTAGATGAGTTGAGATATCACTTGAGGAACTAGGACCAGAGATTTGAGTTTAGATCCGATCTAATGATATTCGAGGATGGGATAAAGTTAATGAAGGCTTCAGAATACCTGAGTGTCAGCAAAACCCTAGCTAGTATGTGAACAAGTTTCATATGCTATCTCTTTGATATTTACCTATGTGCCAGGGTGTGATAAAACTTAATGGAAATTGGTGATCAGTGTGCGCCAACCTTTGGTAAAAGCAGTGGAGCTAGCCAACAAAAGAAAAAAAATGTCAAAGAAAAGGCTCTAAATACCAAAGTCAAATTACAAAAGAGCTTCCACCAATGGCGAGCGCTCCCAAATATTTTCAAAGTGTCCACTTGGACCAAGCGCTAATTAGGACCAAGGAGTCGGGCTGACACCACAAAAAGGGCTCTGCATCGTAAGCGATACAAGTCTGGGTGTCGAAGGTATCTTAGATACTTAGAAAAGACACACCTTGGTGTACTCCCAGAAAAACAAGTGGAGACGACTCCAACTCTCTTGACGGACACATTGATCAACAATATAAAAAAAATTACATGTGTTGAGCAAAAAGGCACTTGAGAGGCCCCTTGTTCCAATGTGAGGGAGAGAAAAATAGACACAATCCCATGTCCTCCATCATCTGGTCGTCCATCTACACTTTCAAGTCTGACAAACTAATGAGACGGTTGTCTGAAGCAAGAATAGACTTATTCTCTAGTATTGAGGATTAGGTCTAGAGGAGAGTCTTTGGGACTGAAACTTTGAGTGATGCATTGACTCGACTCTCATGAAATGCAGTACACCTAATGTCATATCCTTATATTATATGTACAAAAAGAGAGTCTGATAATTAGAGAAGTTGAATTCCTTCAAACTAAGGCTTGGATAAACCCAGAATTTTAGGATCTCTTGCATTAAGGGTCTTCGAAAGATTGAGCCTTGAAATCTTCACTTGCACTGTCAGGAATTAATCCAACTCCTTCATTCTTTAGATGCTCGAGGACGAGCATGGTTTAAGTATAAGGGTATGATGAATCTCGTATTCATCATGCTAAAAGTCTCATCTTAAAACCCTGGCTTAAACAAATCGATAAAAATCTCCATTAATTCTTTATTTTTATCTTATCTCATATTGTGTATAATTAACCTTATTTATTTTGTATTTAATATTATTTATGGTATTTATTTTATCATAAAAAACCCCTAAAAATTAGGTAGATTAATTGTCTAAAATTCACTAACCATTAAAAGGACTAAAAAATACAAAAATAAATCAAAGATAAAAATCGGTGTTTTTATCCCCCTTTAAAATACCCCCAAAAATACTTTTTGTACAAATGACCTCTTTTGGCTTTTTGTCCAACATGAAAGTTGTAGATCTCGTCGAGACGAGCAACTTTCATGTTTTATCTTTTTCCTAATTTTGCTTCTAACTATTTCTTTTGTATTTTTCTTTGTATTTATAGTTTTGAATTTTCTGATTGGGCCACGTGGCGCTCTCTGGAGCCACCATGTGGCCCGCCTCTTCTCACGCCACCCGGCGCCCATCTGGGATGTCTGATCCACTCGCCCCCGCCTCCATCTCAGCCCTCCATTTTTGCCTTAACCACAACCGTCGGATCTGATTACTAGATCTGATCCTAACCACACAGACCCGCCTAAATCTCAACCGCTCGATCCCCACCTCATCCTACACCTATTATAGTGCCACGTCACCCCTCACCTCAACCGCCCGATCCCATTCATATCCTACGGTCTACCAGACTCCACGTCATCCCTTCATCCTAGATCGTTCGATCTTCCTTATCCCTCTATCATAACTGCTCGTCACCGCTCCAACATCAGTCGTTCGATCAGATCCTTGGATCTGATCGCAGCCGACTGCCCACACTATCAACCTAGACGTTGGATCGTTAGATCCAATGGCCACTAGCCATCGTCCACCTCCAGCTCGACATTACACCTCATCATTGTCGCACCCCCTTTCCATTTTTGCTATCACCCCGGACCTTCTCTCCTCGTCGTAATGCCTCCACCACCGCCCATGTTCTTCCGCCATCTTCGCGTACCCCCCATCATTCCTCTCCATCAATCCCCTTCGCCTTCATTCCTCTTGCAAAAATGCCTCGTCCTCACGTAACCTCCGACCACCCCTCCTATAAAAGCCTCACCTCGCCACCATCAATCTCCATCCACCATCCACGGGGCTACACCCTAACTTCCTCCGCACTCCGGTGATAGCGGAGTACGGTGTCGTCGAAGCGACGACGGGCACCATCCCCTGATGTGATCCATGGTCATATGACCATGCTATGATCGCCTAGTGCATCACTGAGCACCGTACTTTTGGCTGAGTACGACGTGCGACGACCCGAGCTCCAACGGAGCTCATCCCAAGCCTCCCTGACCACCTGCTTCCGCACCTCGCTCCGGCCATGTAACCTGTTCCTTACTTTCTTCCACTTTATCCAAATTATCACTGCACCCCAGTTCACTTTCACCGATCCCTACTGAACCCCGAGCTTCGCAGCCTCATCATCTTCTTCACCACCCACATTCGACGTCACCTTCCCTTCTCCAGAGTCCCCTTTACTCTGACTCATCTCCTCCTCCACTTCGCCGAAGGAGGAGCAGTGGCCTCCACTCCAGTCACCTCGCGGCCTTCCACTTGCCTCGCAAAGTCACTCACGCATCCATGCATTCCTCGGCCATCCATTTCACCCCCTTCAGGTCTTTAATGGACGTAACTCGGCCACCCCCTCCGATTTCAAGCTTCTACTCCGACGACCGAGCTCCATCTCGCCATCACAGTCGACGACGGAGCCCCTCCTGGTCTCCATGAGCTTCGCCAGGGGATCATACACCCTCCTCAATCATCAGGAGTCCCCTCGGAGCTTGGCGGAACTTTATATGGCACGTCGGAGCCCTGCCTCCTCCGGTGGATCCGTGGCGGAAAGAGACGATACAGATACCGTCTGCTCGTTTCGATCGGACGGTCACGAAGATGCCACATCAGCGATCCGAACCTCATGCTGAGCCTGCAGGCTCGGGTCGACCCGAACCAAGATTCTAGCCTCCAGCAATTGCCACGTCTGCCCAAGCCAGTAGCGTCTCCCGAGCCTAGGCTCCTCACGTGCGACGCACGTGAGGGCTTGGGTAAATTACATCAAGGGCTCTGAGATTTTTGTGAATTGCATAATGGTCCCTAGGCATTTGCCTCACGTGTGTGCCTGGGTATTTTACAGGGAGGCCCTCACATATTTTCTTATTTGCAAAAAAGTCCCTGCGTGCAATGGAAAAATTACACTAGGACCCAGGTGGTTTCGGTATTTTCATTTAGGTCCCTCCAGGGACCTAAATGCAATATTTATCCTTTTTATTTCTTGAATTTTTATTACAATTATGCCCCTGTATTGTTTTTAGCATAACTTGAGCATCGTAGGTCCAAATTGCATGATTTTAGTGTCGTGTTGATCCTTGTTTCGTCCTCTACATCATAGCATGTTTAATTTTCTCATATGCCACTGTTTTAAATGAAGTGAATTTTGGTGATAGATGTTGACCTTGCTCCCTTGTCCTTGCTCTGATTTGAAGGCTGTTTTTAATATTGTGATTAAAAAAACACTGATTTCCATTTCTATTATGTTGCTCATAGTTTTTAGGGTATATTTGTAATCTTTAGTCTGCATATAAATTCTCTTGCATTATTTTCATGCATCCTCTTTAATATGCATAAAAATCAACTAAAAATTGCATACATCATATCGTTGTGTTTTAAATTGCATAGTTCATCATGTGGACCTGAAATTGAGAAATGTTTCACACTTGTGCTTCATGAATCAAAATTCTATAAATTGATTAAGTAGTTGTTCCTTGTGTTCGACTTTGGTAGACTTGCCAAGTATAAATACTCCACAACATTCAGACGATTATGGTTTTTGCTAAACCGAATTTGCCTCCTATACTATGACAATTCCTGATTATTAAAGAGGCAAATTCGACGTTCATTAAGTTCCCCTCATCTAAAATGATAAAGGATAGTTTTCCTCAGGTGATAACCCTAATTCCCCAATGTAGGTTATCTTTCCTCGAGGAGCGGGGTATTTCCTTCTAAGTTCAAGTACAACCGACTCTAAGAAGAAGGGGTAGAGAAGAGAATAGACTATGACCAGTATAATCATGTATCCTATGGAGCTTGACCAGTGTAGTCAAGTCTCCTAGCTGCAGGCTAACTTTTGATTTTGACACTTGAAGCATAAGCCTTGCTTATTCATACATAACTCCGTCAGGAATGATTTTTCTTGATTTTTGGCCCACCTATTTTTGAGGAGTACTTTATTGAATGCATTTTTTACGATACTATTTATAGGTGCATTTGCATAAGAAGTTGTTCTTCTAGAGCCAGTACCCTATCCCTCTTCTGAAGCTTTATTGCAACCATCTTCTCGATACTCTCTTTTTCGAATACTATAGATTAGGGGTTTAGTCTAGTCCATTTAGATTGATATAGTGGAAGTCGGCATCTCGCTCCCGCTCTGGCCAACCTCGCTCACCTGGAACTCTCACTGAAACTGCGCGTGTAGACTATCTGATCCTAACCCTAGGACTATCGGGAAAGGTTGAAGGCAAGAGGCCAATTCGACGGGCTAAGAGCTGTCGAACTCTAGAAATCGTGGAAATGCTACGTGGACCCATATATATATATATATATATATATATATATATATATAGGAAAAGAAAGATCGGAACCTGGGCCCTTCCCTAGCTATGGCTTGCTTCTTGGATGCACGAAGAAAATGAAAGCTTTGCTTGCCCTTACTAGTGGTCGAGGGGGTAGACAGGTGATTCAGGCCTCTATATCCTATCCCCCGGGAATGATTGACTTGGGTTAGCTGGTAGAATGAGTCAATACTGGCAGGTTAGTGAGTACTACTACAAACCAAGCCCCCTCAGCTTCTTGTCTTTAGATGTCCATACCACTAGATCGGGTTAGGGGGCACTAGCCACCTATTGGGGCGATGTATGTTTCCACATGTGTGCTTCGTCAGCCTCAAAACTTTGCCATCTACCACCTCATATGAGTTGAGCTATGTTTAAAGTGCAGTTGTCCAAATGAAACCATTATCGACAAGGGTCATGTGTGTGTCTTGAGATGTTCTACTTAGGCTAGTTAAGAAGACATGTGAACACAATCTAGTGGATTCAAATAATTAAGTCAAGGTGACTTGAAAACTCTTAATTCCAACTCCTATAAGGTTCCTATGAAATTAAATAGATTAAGGTCTGAACCAAGCTCCATTCTTCAGGCTTTGTTTAGACTAGTTCAATCAATACTCTGAAAAATGCATATGTCATGCAAGGAATTTTTTAAAAACAATTTTTTGATTTTGAACTTTTTATGTGGTTTTAATTTGTTTAAATTTTTAGGTATTTCTAATGGGGTTGGTGACTTTATAAACATTTACATAAAGGATTTGGAAAAGAGTTTACATAATTGTTTGTAGGGTTTTCAAAATCCATTTGAAAATACTTTTGCAAACATTTTGAAAACTTATTTTTAAAAAGCATTTTACAAAAGTTTGCAAACATTTTATAAATATTTTTCAAGCAGTTGTCAAAAGATTTTTCATACATTTCCAAACCATTTTCCAAATCATTTACAAAATAGTTTTAAACCAATTTTTTCACATATTTACAAGGTTTATGATTACTATATCTATTAGTTACTTATCACTTACCCTTTTATTTTTCAATGCCATATAATTTGAAAATATGCAAGTACGAGTTATGGCTAAAGTATATATGTAGTAGATATGAACTCCTATACTTAGTAAGAATTATGTACTCATAGTGGCCAAGGAGAAAAAAGGAAGACATAGCTCGTGTTAAGTATGGAAGGGTACTACAATGACTTAATAAAAGAATGGGAAGTCGATCGTCCCTCTATACTTAGGATTAATTGATCCTAGGTATAGAAGATTGTACATAAGTGAGGAGGATCGAGGATTAGAATATACAAAATCAACGACTCAACCTGCCTCCCCCTATACTCAGGGTGAAGTATCTCTAAATATAAATAGAATATCAATAAGTTAGGAGGCAAGCGAGAGAATAATGAAAGAACAACGAGACTCACTCATCTGCTCATATACTTAAGATGAAGCATCTCCTAAGTATAGCACAAATGAATGGAGTGGATGAATAAAGAGGAATAGAAGAATGAAACGGAATGAATTAATCGAAGAAAATATTTTTGGATTGCTTTGAATTTGAATCTGTAGATGTTGCAGTGTCTTCTCCAAATGCCACACTGATTGAATCAACCACGGAAAGGAATGTGCCATGCTCTATATACGGCTTCAGCAAATGTCCATTGACAATGAATGGTTGCACGTCAGATGACAATTCTGATATTAGAATACCTATGTTGTCACGCACAGTTTTTATGATATATGACCCTTTCCACTTGCTCTTCGATTTGTTGGCGAATATCTCTAACATTGTATCAAACAACTAAACCTTCTAACTTGGCTCGAAAGTATTCCTTCAGATGTGCTTATCATGCCAGTATTTGACTTTCTCCTTATACATTAGGCTATTGTCATAGGCATAATAACGGAATTCCAAGAGTCTATTCATATCTTCTTTTCAGTTTTGGCCAGTTTTCTTCAAGTCGAGATTGCAGATATTCATTGGCCATAATGATTTATGAATTAGTTCAACAAGCAAGCCTCATGGCTTCCCATAAACAAGTCGATAGGGAAACATCTAAAGAGGAGTCTTGTAGGCCATGCGATAAGCCCAAAGAACATAATCAAGAAGTTGAGAGCAGTTCTTCCTATTAGGCCATACAAGCATCTGTAATATAGTCTTGATATCCATATTTTATAATTCAGCCAAGCCATTTGACTGACCCGATGGTAAATATCATACTCCTTGGTAAGATTTTTTACTTCTTTGTTCACAAAATGGCTACCCACATCTGATATCAAGATCTTTGGAATTCTGAACCATGAGATAATGTTGTCCTTAAGAAAGCGACAAACTGTAAGACTATCAACAGCTCGGGCAGGGATAGATTCCACACAACGACTCACACAATTGACAACAAGAAGGAATTACCCTGAGTGTTGGGAAATGGGTCATAAAGTCAATGCCCCAAGCATCAAAAACATCAGAAATCTGAATGTACTTAAGAGGCATCGCGTCTTTGGAACCAAGGGCCCCTCTCATCTTCTGACAGTCAATGCAGCCTTTCGTATATGATGATGCATCCTTAAATAGTGTAGGCCACTAGCATCCACATTGCAATACCTTGGCTATTGTCCGGTTTCTCGAATGATGTCCTCCTGCTTTAAGCTTATGGTAGTGCTCGATGATACTAGTGAATTCTTCCTGTAGGATGCATCGTCTCTAGATACAATCAGTGCTCTCCCTGAAAAGGTATAGATCTTCCTACTGGTAGAAATGGATGTCAGATAAAAATTTATCCTTCTTCTGTTTGTTCTAATCTTGTGGGACTAACCTGGAAAAAAGGTAGTTCACAATATCGTCATATCAGGGGATTGAGGAGACACTCAAGATCGACTCATCCGAAAATGTGTCTGGGATTGATGCATCAATCAGGGGAATAGTTGGGCATTCAATTCAAGATAGGTGATATGCCACCACATTTTTAACTTCAGGTTTGTCCCTTATTTCCAAATCGAATTTAGGGAGTAGCAGGATCCAACAAAGTAGATGGGATTTGACATCCTTATTTTGCCGAAGATCTATGCTGGTAGAGTGGTCAGTGAAGATGATAACCTTATATCCAAGAAGATGTGATCTGAATTTCTCTAAGGTGAAAACCATAACCAGCAACTCTCTTATTCACAGTATAATTCTTTTGGCTTCATCTAATGTTTTGCTGGTATAGTGAATTGCAAATGGAATTCCATCCCTACATTGCCTAAGCACAAACCCAACAGCAAAATTAGATGCATATGCCATGATCTTGAATGGGAGAGACCAATCAGGTAGTTGTAGGATAGGCGCTTGAGTAACCAGATTTTTCAAGTGATTGAAGGCTTGGAGGATTTTGTCACCGACAATAAAGTCTGCCTCCTTGCCAAATATTTCAGTCATAGATCAAGCAATCTTGTTGAAGTCTAGGATGAATATGCTATAGAATCTGACATGCCCAAGAAAATACCTCACATTCTTCACATTTTTAGGTGGCTCAAGTTTGTCAATCACATCCACCTTTGTTGGGTCGACCTGCATAGCTCGTTTGAAGACGACATGGCCCAATACAATTCCTTCGGTGATCATAAATGACTCTTTTTCCATGAAAACACAAGGTTCACCTTAAACATCTCTTAAGCATTCAGTCTAGGTGCAAAATACAAGCATCGAAACTGTCAGCATAGACCAAAAAATCATTCAAAAGGACCTTGAGAAAACTACCCACCATATCGGTGAACACAGCCAACATACACCTTTGGAATGTAGTAGATGCGTTACACAATCTAAAGGGCATCTGTTTAATGCTATAATTACCAAACAAACAAGTGAAAGTGATCTTTTCTTAATCTTCTGGGGTGATTTCTACTTGGTATATCCCAAGTACACGTCCAAGAAACAAAAGGATGCCTTCCATGCCAATCTTTCAAGCACTTGGTCAATGAATGATAGTGGGAAGTGATCCTTCTTGGTAGGTAAGGTTAGGTGCCTTTAGTCAACACATACATGCCATGAAGTAAATACATAGTTTTGAATCTCCTCTTCTTAATCATTTGTGACCATAGTGATTCCATATTTCTTTGGAACCACATGTAGTAGGTTGGCCCACTTATAATCAGAGATAGGATAAATGAAGCATGCTTCATACCACTTGATGATTTCCTTCATGTCTACATACCAAAGATTGGGGTTTAGTTTTCTCTGGAATTCATAGGACGGTTTACAATCATCTTCCAAAAAGATTCGATGTGAACATAGGCTTGGATTGATCCCACAGATATCCGAAACATTCCATCCAAGAGCCTTGGGTTTCTTTCTAGAAACTCTAGCAAGCGAGATTCTTGATCTGAGGTCAATCTACTATTGATGATGATCGGATATTGTTCTTCATCACCGGCAAGGAAGGCATACTTAAGATTTGTCGGTAGTGGCTTGAGTTCATGTGAGTTCGGAATAGGCTTTTTGGTTTCCTCAAAAATTGAATCGGCTTTTAGTGTAAGAGGTTACATCAATTTAGGGTTCACCTTGGTTACTTCCGGTTCATAGAAGAATATACTGAACATATCTGCAATGAATTTTTCTTGTTCAATTTGGGATGGATCTTGAAATAGATCGATCTTCTCATCAGATTGTACCTCCAGTTCGACTTGGGAACTAGTGTCGACTGTGCAACCCAAGTCTTCCTCACATGTGAGGAATTCATGTGTTAAAGTCTCATCCAAAGATAGATTAGAGTCTCTTATATCCTCAAGTAAGTTAAAGTTAGTTTTGTGTTGTACAGAGTTTCTCTGGTCAGGTGTTAACTCTTTGACTTTGGATTCAGCGACCATATCCAATGTTAACTTGTCGCTATTAGAGCGGAAGGTGATCTTTCTAGACACGTAGTTGATAAATCTGCATTTCATCACCTTTATTATTTTGTTTTGGCCTTAAATCTCTAGCTAAATGCATGTAAATAGCATTAAAATACAAGAAATAATATTCAATAGTTACATGATAAACACTGTGTAATGTGTATATATATTTATTTATTTATTTCCAAAATAGAAAAATAAAGGAAATAAAAGAAAAAGAAATGAAGTGTCAAAGACAGTAATTGACCCTCGACCCTGAGACCATGTGACTCGGTCAATCAGGAGTAAATTAGGGGGAGATAGGGCAATTAAACTATACAAAAAATACTTAAATCCTTAATTTTTATTCATCAACAAATAGCCATTTGACACATATTTTCTTTTCCTTTTTAAACATCTCAAATAATAAAACCTTCAACATGAAAGTTGTACATAAAAATACAAAGAAAAATACAAAATTTATTTCACAGAAATATAATGCACAATGTGATTGGGATACACAGAACAAAAAGCTGCAAACAAAACTTTATAAACATGTATCTCCTCTATACGAACTAAAAATTGACCAAACTCACATTTATTGTTCAAAAAATAAATTATCTATTTAATGAAGGTATTTTCATCTAAATGGATTTAAGATGCAAAAGTTGAGTTTCTTGTCCCCATTGTGATGTATACATGTATATAAATAATCAAGACATTCATACTTTACATTTTTATTATTTCCATGTTTGTTTTAAATACTTATAAATATTATTTAAAATACATTTAAATAATAAACATAGAATATATGCATTGAAAATACATAATAATAATTCAAGTATTATAATATATAGGTAACATATACCTATACAATATATATATACATATTTGTTAAGTAAATAAATAAAGTTAGAAAAGTAAAATGAAATATGTATTTAAATATATTCTAAATTTCTAAAATATATGTATATAATAGTAAAATATAAAATAAAAATAAAATACCTCAAATATAGATAAACGTACATATATATACTTGTAAAAATTAATACCTAATAATAGATGACCATCCCATTTTTCTTCCATGATACACTGCCCAACGCCCTTTGACACTTTCATGAAAAATCCCGTCGGTGAATCCCTCCATCACGCTGACCATCCCATTTTCTCGTACATGCATCGATTCACATGTAAATCCATCGTCAACTCTCGCGTGTATAAAGCTCACCTCTTTGCCATTTTTTTGCTTTTTGGTCCTCCTTCATCCACTTAAACCCTCGGATCAGTGCATGATCAGGTTGAGGTTGGTGATAGAAACATCCTTGGGAGATCTGCAGCAAGGATGACGTGCCAGGTCGAGTAATCCCCTTAGCTAGAGCTTGCTCCAACCATGGCCTCTGCTCCTTGGCATAAAACTCGGGTCTGAGATGTTTTTATCGCTTTTTAGTGTAGTTTAATTTCCCGTATTTAGATCTAGTTTTTATTCCATGTCTTCTCTATCATTTTTAATGTAATCCATATATTTAGCATATATCAGAGCTCTAGAGCTCCGACCACCGTCCAGTCATGTGTCGTCTTCGTTCCAATCTCATATCAACTTCATCTCCTTCTCCAATCATTTCTACACATTCCCATCCACTCGGTTCACCATGCTCCCTTACAGATCAGGAACTCTGTGCCCACCTCTCCTCCCTTCACCGGAGCACCTTCATTCCACCCCATTCCTAACTTTTCTCCACCAATAAAAGCCCAGTCAGCTCTGCCAAAGCCTCGCCGATATTTTTATACAGGAATAGCTGCTAGAAGAACCCCCCCCCCTTTATGGGGTATTGCATCCAAGAACAACCCTCTCTGGAACCTGAATTGCATCAAGACTCCAGGACCCCAGCGATGGCTCCTATGCGTTTTTTAGGACACCACTTATTGCAAACAAGCTGCAGGAATGTCTCGAGCATCTCAACAACACAGGGAGAGCCTTGGATTGGGAGAAATTAATGAACGGGGGAAGATACGTCTCGTATTCTTCCCAATTCTTGGGAGTGAAGCGAGAGTTGTCTGATGGAGCTCATGCTCCAGTTTGTACAAGAACCATCTGATCGTGTCACATATCAGCCACACGACGATGTCCTAGATCTAATCCAAGTTGTGCATGGGCGAAGCGGAAGGGCAATCTCAGTCGTTCATTGCATTAGTGAAGTAACGTGGCATCATCAGCATCGTCGGATGGCACATAATAAAGGGGTAATTTTCGCTTGTTCATTGATGAGTTTTTATTTTTCTCTTTAGTCTCATAAATTCAATATATAGTGTAAAAATTTATGTAATAATTACATCGGACCCCCCCTCGCATTTCTCATATATTACAAATAGGTCCTCGTGCCTCACGTGTTGCGCCACGTGAGATATTGTGATATTTGCAACAAGGCCCTCGCAAGTTTTATATACTAATGATTAGTCTGTAAACTTGTAAATATAGTGTTAGTATTTTTGGAGAATTGTACACCGTGCCCATTTACTTTATCCTATTTATAAATCTACCTCTGTTAGGCTTGCATTTTTATTTATTCATTTGTATTTTGATTAACTAGCTCTTCTAAAGCTATAAATATAGGGAAAATATGGTAGATGCCTCTTGACCTGGTCATGTATGCTCACTATTTTACTTAACATTTTCTTGTATTTTCCCATTTATTAAAAATAAATGAGCCTTTTATTCTCTATCTAAGCCTAAAAATTATAAATTCAATTTTTACAATTCCAAAAAAATAGTGAGTAATCACAAAAAATATAAAAGAGATAATAAAAATCATAAAACCAAAAAAGACCATAAAAATCAAAACAAATCTTGAAAATACCAAAAAAATTTGTTCTATATTTTTATTTGTATTTTACATTATGTATTAAAAATAGTTTTGGGGAATTTTATACTTATTATCTATTTTTAATACCAAGAACAATTCAGCCTATTTTTCTTGTTCCTAATTTTATACATTTTAATACATTAAAAATACCTAATATAAAATCATAAAATTAGAGAAAATATCAAAATACAAAAACATTTAAATTTATGCATTTTGTCTATATTTATATGTATTTAAAATTATACAGCACTATATATATTATATATACCTTATACTACTTATATACTTATTTATTATTATTCAAAAATATATATTATATGTAACACCTTTAAAAAATAAAATGGAATGTTCCTTTATTTATATAATTATATATTTATTATGTATTCTATATATTATTTATAATATGTATTATCATTAATATATATACATTATACTTTAAAAAACAAAATATATTAAAATTTTGCAAAATTTAAAAGAAAATAAAATAAAAATATATAAAACAATTAAAAATCCAAAAAATTTAAATATAAATAAAAATCCATAAAAAAGAAAAAACATAAAATTAGAGAAAATATCAAAAATACAAAAACATTTAAATTTATGCATGTATGCTATATTTATATATATATATATAATTATACAACACGGTATATATTACATATACCTTATACTACTTATATAGTTATTATTATTATTATTATTATTATTCATAAATATATATATGTAACATCTTTAAAAAATAAAATGGAATGTTCCTTTATTTATATATTTATATATTTTTTCTATATAATCTATATATTATTTATAATATGTATTATCATTACTATATATGCATTATACTTAAAAATAAAAAGATATTAAAAATTTACAAAATTTAAAAGAAAATAAATAAAAATAAAAATATATAAAACAATTAAAAATCAATAAAATATAAATATAATTTAAAAACCATAAAAAGCTAACAAGGTACAAAAATATTTAGTACTAAGTATTAATTAACAATAATTATACATACCCCCTATGCTCTCAGTGGTTCAACCCCTACTTCTTTATCACTATACACATTTTATAGGGTATAATAAATTTCACCGCGTATTTATTCATTGTTTTATCTATATCATGGGCCGATTGGTGTCTTAGTTGATTAATTTGCAATCCGAGCTGAGAGAGGCACCGATACAATGATTGTCGTATATGACTTGTCGGATACCACATGCCCTCCAAGACGAGACATTAGGATTCGTACATCTTTCAATTAAACAAATGGCAACGTTGCGGGGAGCAACGGATAGGATGATGTATATCATGTTTGTTTATTTGCATATAGTTGCTTTTATTCTTTATAAATAATTGTTTATATGTGCTAATCATCCCTCTTTGATAACTTTTCTATAAGGGCTTGCTACGCGAGGATGGTCTTCTAGGAGGTCGAAGCAGCTAAGCAAAGCAAAGATCGGCCCCTTCTTTGCGGGTCGGTAGGAGAGAGTAGGAAAGAAGATTGAGGAGCCGATCAGCACAACAACCTTAGTATAGATTTTATTTTATTTTGTGTGTGTAACAGAGAGACTTGTATTTTTGTAATTTGTAATAATACAGGGACAAGACACTTGGACATTCAGACACTTGCAGGCTTATTTTACCATGTGTCTATTCATCTGGGAGCAACCCCGGTTTCCTTTATGTCTTATTCACATTCTCCCTTTTATTCTCCCTATTTTTCTCATTATTTTTGTTTGTTTTCCACGATTTGAGTTTCTCGCCTTCTTTTATTTGTTTTACGTGAATAAGCCCTTTGATTTTTAAGACTGCTTGATCGAGTAACTTAGGTCCAAAGCTCTAATATCTGCATGTGACTATAGTCTCTACGCTTGGACCTTAGTCAAATTAAATTCCCGCTTTCCACTAATAGAAATTCCATCTTAGGGCGATTTCATTGACTTGCATTGCATGTAATATAGTTTTAAATTTTGTTTAGCATCCGGCGTGGAGAGAGTTGGGAAGCATTGTTAGTCTTCTGACTATGCATGCATCATCAATTTCTACCTTACATTGCTTTTCTAACTATCTCCTTCTAATTTTGATCACTTGGGATGCTTATGGAATTGGAATCTCGTTAGGCTATTGCATTGAAAAATACCAAAAAAGTGATAAGCAAAATAAAACCAGGATTGTTAATCCACTTGATCTTAAAATCAAATGTAATGGACTCATTGCATTGGGAAGAGCAACTCCCACATTGGATACATGTACTTTCCAGATCGAGTAAGTCACACACTTAATAAATAGAGCCCCCATCCTTAGATTGGTGGCCTAAGTGCTTGGGTCGACTCTTGGGACATGTTACTGCTGCAAGATCTTGCCTATGACCATAGAGGAAGTGTCTCATGTTCAAGTTGGTGTGGTATGTGACGACGCAAAAATACGATCGACTAAGACGAAAAAATAAGCAAGTGTCGTTGTTCCTAGCCAATCAATTTGGTCAATCAAGAAAATATGAGAACCATTCATATAAATCAATCAAGCACACAATATAATGGAAACGGTCTCCACTATTTATTTAACCTGGTATAGCGACCAGGGTCGAACACAAGGAGCATAGAAATGTATGAAGTAGCCAGAAATCAGATGAATAAAAACATATTTTTGTGGTTTTAATTTTTATAATTTTTTTTATATTTTCAAAATAAGAAAACAAACAAGCGAGTAAGGCTAAAAACTAGTTTCAACCATTTTTATTAATACTAAAAATGGTCAAAAATTAGAAATAAAAATGTTGTTATGTTTTTAAGATATTCAGATGTTTTTGGTCATTTTATGGAATTTTCCTAATTTTTATATTATTTTATAAAAATAAAACAAGACCAAAACAATGAAACAATGTACAGCCTGAACTAAAAGGCAAGTTTAAAATAGTAAAAATGCCTTGATGTCATAATGATGATTTTTATGAAGAAGCAAAAAATATATATAACTAAACCAACTGAAATCCTAATTTTTTTGATTTTTCTAGAATTTTTAATGATTTTTATAAGCTTTTTAGTCTTTTATGATTTTTAAGATTTTTGAAATGATTTTAAGTACTAGAATTAAAGCATATAAAAGTAAGAAAACACTAATTTGTTTGTAATTTTTAAAGCTATTTTTATAATTTTTATGTATTTAATAAAACAGATGGGGCTCTTTTTTGTGGTTTTTTATTTTTAGAAAATATCAAATAAAACTAAATTAATTCACAAAAATCACCATAAATATTACATGTTAGCAGGAGCTAACTATAATTTTATAGATTTTTTGGAGTTGATTAAGTAACAATTTGATTAAAAAGAAAGCACACAACGCATAGGGACCTACTTGCAATTATGTGAAAGTTTCAGGGCCAAAATGTAACACAATTAAATCTAAGGGCTGATTATGCAATTTATCCACTTAAAAGTGCACATGTTGAATACTCATACGCACAGGGGTATAATTGTAAATATCTGAAAACATATATTCAAATCATAACAGCAGAAAGCACAGGGGACAACATGCAAATAAACCAACTATGTACGTGAGACAGCACGTGAGATCAGTCAAATAGGACTAAAGTACAAATGTCGAGAATAGAAAGGGTCCATGTGTAAAAATTATATACAACAACTTTATTTACAGAACTATCGAGGAAAGCATGAAAAGCGCAGGATAGAAAATGCAAAACACCCTTCGCAAGGCACGTGTGAAACACGTGAGGGCACGTGGCAGGCTCTGAAGCGGCGATGGTGTATGGTCTTGATCACTGGCGAGCAGATCTGACGGTTCAGGGTATGTCGGGGACGTGCGGTAGGATCTGACCTATCAGATCTAATCCAACGGTTGCAGCAGCCTTCTGTCGGGTGGCTCTGATGGCATATGGAGCAAGGGGCAATCCAACGGCTGAGAAGGACGCTGGAAGAACACCCCCCGCCATACTTCGATCGAGCAGCGGATCCACTGGCCCAATTGAAGAGCGAGGAGGTCCACCAGCTTCGTGGAGTCGCGGCGCATCGAGTTGGGGGGTCTGATGGAGCTGGCAACGGTTGGATGGTGGTGGTGATGGCTAGTCACCTGGGGGTGCTCTGCCTGAGCTACTAGGAGCTCGGAAGGGGTTCCTTGCACGTGAAATGTCCTGCAAAGGGGAGAGAGACTCGGCGGCTTTGCTCTGATCAGGTTATTGCTTCATAAGGAAGGGAGAAGTGTGGGGGAATGGAGGTCGATCTCCGACGAAGATGGTAAGAGGAGATCTGAGCCTTAATCTCGACCTAAGGGATGAGCCTAAGGATGATCAGGCTACGGTGTCAGATGGAGGGTGACGTGTAGGTTTTATCAGAATGGATAGGTGCGGATGACGGGGCTCCGACCAGCTGGTCAGAGCAAGTGAGCATGCGGCGGAGGTAGAATACTAGATCGAAGCGAAGAAGAAATTGGAGGGGATATGAAAGAAACCTGAGGTTGTTGACGAACTTAGCTGAGTCAGGTGATGCTGGGAGGTTAGGTTGTGGCCTCGACCAAGCTGTGGAAGGCCGGGAGGCTATACGCGATGACGCTCGTCAGCCACGTAGCTAAGATGCGTGAACCACGTGACCAAACTCCGATCTAAGGATGGCCTCCAGTAGTTGCCACTCAACCAAAGGTGCCTAGGGGTGAAAGAAGGGGTGAGGTACTTGCTGCAGCGCTGGGTAGGTGGAGGAGACAATTTATAGGCTTCACGGGATGGTGAGAAGATCGGGCGAGAGCGCGCAAACCTAGGAAGATCCGTGCCTTCCTAGGGATCGCGGAGGTGATGGATCCTAGGAGAAGGCTCAGGAAAAGATTTGGGTCGATAAGAGGCGAGACCTGACCAGGAAAATGGGAGAAAACACTTCGGTGAGAGAAGTTGGGTCGAGTTCGCCCTAGAAGAGGGCGTTGACCGAAGGTCAACACCCGGTCCCGACCAATAAAAAAAGATATTTACAAAATATTTACAAAATCAATAAAAAAATAGTAGATGACTTTAAAATAAAAAGTGTATAAAATGAAAAATGTTTATTATTTTTCAAACTATTTTTCTGCTATTTCTATTTATTTTTATGAATTATTGTATATACAGTATATAGTGTTATATATAGGTATAATATACCTATGTATTTTGCAAAATTATTTTTAATTTGTTATTTTTACATAAATACCTCAATTTTGTATTTTATTTATTTTCAGCATGTTTTTAGGGGTACAAAATAATTTTTATTTATTTTTATGATCTACTTACAGGTATGGAATAAATAGGGAGTGAGACATATATACTGTATTTTGTACAAATGAGAAAGGATTTTATTTATATTTTTATTTTATTTTTCTGATTTTTATTTTATTTTTGTTTTATTTTTAAAAATATATACAAGAAGGTAATATTTTATTTTTATTTTATCAAAAAAAATTACTTACATATATTTAATATGTACAACATAGAGTAGGCCATGTATCTCCCTACTTATTTTCTTTGGCGATCAGGTCAAGGCTTGACCTTCTCTTGGGGTTCAGATCACTCTGTATTTATTCTAATACCTACTTCCTTTTTCTTTTCTTGTATTCTTTTATTTTTGCACAAATACATGCTAATTATACAATGTTAACACATGCATGTTGAATGCTAACTTATTGTATTTACACCTATTTACATGATGCTTTGCCAAGATAAATAGCTAAAATAAAAGAATAAAGAGTGGGAATCAAGGATTCATCATCCCCCTATACTTTTCCTTTGCTAGTCCCTTAGCAAACACTTATTTGAAAAAGAAGTAAAAAAAGAAAAGAAAATAAAAAAAAAGGAGAATCAAGGTTGTTTATTAAACTTGTCTTCATTAAATTGAAGTATGGAGCTCAGTCAGACCTCTGGATTATTAGTTTATCGGAACCCTATTTAAACCTAGGTTTAAGACTCAACTGCCTTTAAGTTCCATCAATCTATGGTCAAGACTCCTCAATAATCCAGATCAGAACAAGTCTTCATACACAAACTCTAATGACCATGAATCTTTCCTTATACGGTGTAGGTGATATGTAGCTCCCCACCTCAGAAATGACAAGGCAACATCCTCCCTCAGCAAGGTAACTTAATGCCCTAGTCTAGCAGCTCTTTCCTCGTGGAGCGAGGTATTCCCTTCTAAGTTCAAGTTCAACCGGCTCAAGAAGAGGGGGAAAGAAGAGAATGGACCGTGGCCAGTGTAGCCACGTATCCCTGGGAGCCGAACCAGTGTAGCTAAGTCTCCTGCTGCAAGCTTCATGAGATGAGAAGGTGTAACATAAGCTTTGCTTTATTTGTCTATATACACTCCGGCATGCATTTCATTTTCTATCGAGCCCGCCACTTTTTTGGAGTTTTTCTTTCTTTTGCACATTTTTTTGATGTGCATATGTGCAATATATCTACATTGTGTAGCATATATACATGAGGACTTTTTCTTCTTGAGCCAGTAGATTATACCTCTTTTGAAGCATTATTGCAACCCACAACTCCTGTCTTTAGACCTCAACACCGCCAGACCGAGTTGAGGCGCACTTCCCTCCCTAAAGGAAGACAAGAGGTTCCACCTAGAAGTACTACCTTTGTATGTTACCCCAAGACAAGGAAAACTGCCTCCTCACCACCTCATCCGTGTGGAGTTGAGTGTAGAGTGCTTGTCCAAGTAAAGCCATTGTCTGTGAGAGTCATGTGTGTGTTGTTAAATGTTCTTATTAGGCTCATCAAGATGACATGTGAACATAGCCTAGTGGACTCAAAGAATTAAGCCACTAATGGACGTGAAAAGTCTTAACCCCAAATCCCATAAGGTTCCTCTAAGAATTAGGTGGATTAAGGTCTTAACCAAGATCCATTTTCCAATTTAATTTCAGACTAGTTTAAATGTCAACTATGATTCAGAAGAATGTACAAATATATACAAAAATCTTTTTATGCTAAGTTTCAAAGTTTGGAGACATGCAAAATTTTTGAAAATGATTGAATATATGCATGCAGAAGTTTTGCAAACTATTTACAAACATTTATACAAGGGTTTTTGCAAACTTTTATTTTTCAAACATTTTACAAAAATTTTGTAATATATACATAATTTTGATACAAAATGTTTTACAAACTTTTTACAAGCAAAATATTTTTACAAACATTTATACAAAAATAATTTTTATAAATAGCTATGTATGTGCAAGGAAGAATTTTATGTACAGCAAAAAATTTAAAAAAATTTGTGATTTTTATTAAGTGATTTTTAGCCATTTTATTTATTAACACACTCACACAAAGTACGACTTATGGATAAAGTATATATGTAATATATAAGACACCCCCTATACTTAGCTTGAATGATGTCCTCAGAATGATCAAAGAGCGATGAAGAAGCATGACTCATGCTTAGTATAGGGAAGTGAAAAGAAAGGCTATACTACAACGACGAATAAAAGCATGGAAAGAATAGAGCTCGATGATTCTCCATGTACTTAGGATTAAGTAATCCTAAGTATAATAGACTGTACTCACAGGGAAAACCGAGTGAAAGAGTGTATAGGGTCTACTTCCTTTATACTTAGGGTAAAATATCCCTAAGTATAGGCATCAAAACAGAGCTAAAAAGAATCAAAAGAATAATAAAAAAATCTGACAACCCCCTATACTTAGGGTAAAATACACCCTAAGTATAGCATAATCACAAGATATAGATGGGGTGATAGACTAAAGAATGAGATGATATGGACATCTGGATCTATACAAGGAGGAAGATAGTGATAATCAGGCACGAGATGCAACTGATGTGATCAAAGACCACATCTCATGCAAAATGAATCGGGGCGACGTCAACAATCAGAGGATCATGATCTAGATATGGCTTGAGACACTGATTGTTGACGCGAACGGTGGACTCAGATGACATTTCAGATATGTCGATACTACCATTGTCATGCACCTTTCGGACCAGGTATGGTCCTTTCCACTTACTCCGCAACTTCCCTGGAAATAATCTAAGCATGGCATCAAACAACCATACTCTCTGATCTGGCTCAAACTGCTTATGGCTGATATGAGAATCATGCCATATCTTTACTTGCTCCTTATACTGTAGGTTGTTTGTAAAGGTTGTATATAAGCTCCTCCATGGCTACCAATTCTACCTTCCTTTGATCTCCTATGCTCTCTAGATCCATTAATATATCAGTGACAGGCCATAGTGACTTATGCTTAATCTCCACAGGTAAATGGCATGGCTTGCCATAAACGAGACAAAAGGGACATCTACCCAAAGGAGTCTTGAATGAAGTTCGATATGCCCACAAGACCGAGTCCAAAAGCTTTGACCAGTCCTTTCGGTATGGGCAGACTACCTTCTGCAGTATCGTCTTGATCTCCCTGTTCGATACTTCAGCAAGACATTGGTCTAAGGATGATATGGAGTGGCAACTCGATGGTCTATGCTGAACTCATTAGCAAGGGCCTTTACCTTGTCATTGATAAAGTGAGACCCCCTGTCAGATATCAATACTCTAGGCACCCCGAACCGTGAAATGATATTCTTCCTCAAAAATTTGCAAACAGTCTTAGCATCTACGGTTCGGGCGGGTATGGTCTCAACCCAACGACTCACATAATCAACAACCAATAGAATGTACTTGAATCCCTGATTCTTAGGGAATGGACCCATGAAATCTATGCCCCATGCGTCAAAAATATCGCAGAAGTGAATGGAGTACATCGGCATCATATCATGATGTCCACAAGTGCCAATCCTCTGACAGTCAGTACACCTCTTCATGAATTCATCAGAATTCTTGAAGAGGGTAGGCCACCATAGGCTGGATTGGAGCACTTTTTGTGTTGTTCTCCTCCCATAATGATGTCCTCGTGCCTCAAGCTTGTGGTAGTATGTGAGGATGTTGTGGTGCTCCTCCTGAGGAATGCACCAACGCCAGATGCTATCCCCTCCTTCATGATAAAGGATGGGATCCAATGGTAAGACTTGGCCTTCGCAAGGAAGGTCTCAAGTCATTGTCTGGGACAACCTTGTGGGACTTTCTTGGCTACAAGATAGTTCACAATGTCGACGTACCATGGGAGAGAGGCAATAGCTAGGATCGCCTCATCTAGGAAGGTATCTGTAATGGGATCAGTCTGCTCAGAATCCTCAAGATTTTCCAAATGAGAGAGATGATCTGCCACCACATTCTTGACTTCAGATTTATCCTTAATCTCAATATCAAACTCCTGGAGTAGAAAGATCCATCTAGTCAGTCTCTCTTTGGCATCCTTCTTTACCATGAGGTACCTAATGGTTGTATGATCAGTAAAGATAGTCACTTTCAATCCAAGAATATATGATCTGAATGTGTCCAAGGCAAAAACTACGGCTAGCATCTCTTTCTCCGTGACAGTATAGCTCTGTTGCATGGCATCTAGTGTATAGCTAGCGTAGTGGATGGAAAATGGCACTCCATCCCTCCTCTATCCTAGCACGGCCCCCACAGCAAAATTGGAGGCATCCATCATGATCTCGAATGGGAGAGACCAATCAGGCAGTTGAAGGATAGGAGCCTCAACAACTAAGCTCTTGAGAGTCTTAAATGACACAAGACACTTATCATCTACAATGAACTTGGTGCCTTTTGTCAGCAGATCAGTCAATGATCGGGCAATCTTGCTGAAGTCATGAATGAAATGTCAGTAGAAACCTACATGCCCCAGAAAAGACCGTAACTACCGCAAGTTAGACGGTGGATTGAGTTTCCTGATGATATCCACCTTGGACGGATCAACCTCCATGCCCCTGTTAGAGATGATATGACCAAGCACCATCCCTTGAGTCACCATGAAGTGACTCTTGTCCCAAGACAAGACAAGATGAACCTCTATGCAGTACTTAAAAACACGATCTAGGCAGTCAAGACAAGCGTCGAACCCGTCGTCGTAGACCGAAAAGTCATCCATGAAGACCTCTAAACAGTCACTCATCATGTCTGTCAATATGGACAACATGCACCTTAATATCGCCGAGGCGTTACATAGACCAAAGGCCATCCACCTGAAAGCATAAGTCCCGAACAGACCGGTGAATGTCGTCGTATCCTAGTCTTCGGGCGCTATGGCCACCTGATTGTAGCCGGAGTACCCATCAAGAAAGAAGTAGTGACTCTTCCCATCTAGCTTCACTATAATCTGATCAATAAAAGGCAGCGGGAAATGATCCTTCTTGGTGGTCTGATTCAATCATCTGTAGTCCACACAGACCATCCAAGAAGTGGGTACCCTGGTAGTTATCTCCTCTCTAGACTCACTCACAACTGTAGCGATGCCCGTCTTCTTAGGCACCACATGTAACGGACTAACCCACTTGGAGTCATAGATGGGGTAGATAAAATCAGCGCTCCACCATTTCGATATCTCTTTCATTACCACCTCCCGAAGATTCGGATTCAACGGTCGCTGGAACTCATACGACAGCTTTACGTCCTCCTCGAGAAAGATATGGTGGGAGCACAGAGCCAGATTTATCCCCTAGGGATCAGCTACACTCCATCCTATTGCCTTGCGGTTCTTTTCAAGAACCTCCATCAATCGAGATTCTTGCTCTCCAGTCAAATCCGTTGAGATAATGATTGGGTACATCTCATGCTCACCCGCAAGGAACCTAGACTTCAGCGACTGCGGCAAAGGTTTCAATTCAAGACAACTGGGAGTTGGCAAATCTGGCCTATGAAAGGTCTGGGTGAATGCAACCAGATCCGAATAGGAGAACTCTCGCTGATCATGCAAAATTGGCGAAGACTGTCCTGCTGGTGTATCTGTACTCAGTGCTGGCACGGTCTCCACCCTAGCTGTTGGCTTTGTGGAAATCAGATAAGGTAATAAATCATCAAATTATGCCCAGTCTATGTCTGAATCCGAGGGATCTGAGTCAGATTCACAAGATATAAAATCTACCTCGCTGTCCTGATCGTGGTTGTCATCCTCAAAAATGTCCTCGGCCAAGAGTGTGCTCTCTGAACTCTCCTATGTTGGAAACTGTGGATCCACAATGTCTGAAGATGAGAGAAGGGCTCATGAAACGGGATCGCAACAAGCGGCTTCATCATCAGTGATCACAAAGTTGTACTCCCAGTGGACGTCTTGCTCTGCCTCAATTGTCTACTTTACATCGCTGAACTGCTCTGAGCAAGCTAGTCTCGTGCTCTGGTCTCATCAATCGTCTCTATTTGTATACTCTCACCCTCGACGTGAAAGTATACCTTCCCACTATCATGGTCAACATTGTCTTGGTTGTGGCCAAGAATGGACGTCCTAGAATGATGGGGGTATCGGTCACAGATTCAGTGATCTCCATGTCCAACACAACAAAGTCCATGGAGAGATTAAGGCCCTGAATTGTGAAGACCATGTCCTTCAATAACCCCATCGACCTCTTGACAGATCTATCAGCAAACTGAAGGATTGTCCTGCTATGTCGAAGAGGTCCAAACTTGAATCAGTCGAGTAAGGCTAACGGAAGGAGGTTGATAGAACATCCGTTGTCTAATAGAGTACTGTCGAATCTCTACTTATGAGTGTGGCATCTGACGTAGGGAGATCCTGCATCTGGCCTCTTGGCTGGTAGACGGTTCTGAATAGCGAAGCAGGTGGCACAGGTCAGCGCATGGATTTCTGCCTGATGGTTCCCCTTCTTACTGCAGATAGTGGTCTTCTCTCTTAAGTTCTTCTGGAAGAGAGGAATGTTCCCAAGTACCTCCCGTAGAGTCAGCTGGATATGGAATCTATCAATCATCTGCTGGTTGAACTGTCGCTGATCTTTTTTTGTATTTTCTTTTTTATTCCCCTTCGCCAAGCGGAGTGCTTGAGGGAAGAGGATGGATGGGCCCTCCTCAGATAGAGGGCTAGGAAAAGGTTCCTGCTGCTGAGAAGGCATAGGTCCATACAAGTATCATCATGCATCACATATGGACTCAAAGATGAAGAAACCTTTCCTTTATTAATTTTTTGGTATTTTTCGTAATGTCCTAAGATACAAAAATTGGAGGTGACACAACTGGAATAGAAGTGGTGGCATCAGCACCACCCACGGCATCAGACTTTGCGGCATCAGCACCGCGCTCTAGCTCAGCATCATCTGGTATGGTGGCATCAGTACCACCTTCTGCATTTGGAGAAGTAATGGCTTCAGTACTGTTGGCTGGATCAACGTCCTTGATGGCTTCAGCACCACCGTCATCATCATCATTTGCGACCTCATCACCACTATCCTCCTCGTCCGACGCTCCTGGCTCCTTGTGGTGTCATCGCTCAGACGAGGCATCGCCTTCTAGCATCCTACTGCTCCTAAGTGACACAAAATCAGCATCAAATGTATATGAAGCAATGTCACCCAATAAATCACTAGGAGTGGTGGTCTCTGTGAACTGTACCTGCTCAGATCTCCTTTTGAGGTTGTTCGGGTTTGGCTCAATCTGAGCGGGGGTATGACGGCCTTTCCCTTAATGATTTCTCTCATCTCCTGGCGAAACTCGCCCATCTCCCACCTAAAGGATGCATGCTGGTCAGAGAGGAGGTGGGCTAGATCATCAAGGGATGGGTTCTCATGGGTTGGACCATGAGAATCAGACTGGTTACCTCGCCGAAAATGAGGATGCTGCTACTGGAACTGGTGAGGGGGAGGCTGAGAATACTGCTGTTGAGGCTACTACTGGTGTTGCCTCCACTGTTGTCCCTGTTGGTAGGGACGAGGACCCGATTGAAAGTGTTGTTGCTGTGGCTAGTGGGAGAACTGGGGTTGCTGGTGCTGCTGGCCGAACTGTCCACCCTAAGCTGGAGGCTGCTACAGGGATGAGGTATCTCCTGTTGACCACCTGAATTCGGGGTGATCTCGGCGGATCCCGAGCTACTATCGGTCATACCAAATCCCGTTGACTTCCATCAACGGCTCTTGCTCGTAGGGGATGGAGGGAGAACTGTCAGTGGTTGATCTTGCTGATACACCACCATATGTGTGTCCTGAGATGGTGGTGGTTGAGAGTATTGGTGCTGCAACTAATAGGTCGGCTTTGCCTGGATGTGGTGAACCTGTCGATACTGGGCAGAGGGCTGGGACGAGCCGTTGTTGCTAGGATCAGCCTGTGAACTGAGACAGGGCTGAGAAGCCGTCTGTGCCTCCTGGAGACACATGATCTGGGTGTTCAGGTCACTCAGGGTCTGTGCCAACTGATCTATCTGAGTCATGCCCTGGTACTGCTTCTTCTCGATGATCTCGATGGGGTCCAGCTTCTCGCTAATAATGCCCATGTCAGCGGCCGATGACTCTGCCTGTGCTACGGCTGCTGAAGAAGTGGATGGACATGCATCAACTCATGTTATCCTCTGATAGGACATGACATGGGGTGGGAGCTTCCCCTGAGTATAGAGCCGGGTCTGGGACATAACTGTGTATTCTCGGCCATCTCCTCATAGATAGCCCAGACCTGGTCTTCGTTCTTGGAAAAATATGAGCCGCCACAAGAAGCATTCACAAGCCCCTGCAGCTCTGGTGTCAGCCCACAAAAGAAGCTCTGTACTAAATTGGGCTTGGATATGTCGTGATGGGGACACCGGTCGATGAGCTCACGGAAACGATCCCACGCCTCATGGAACTGCTCGTTGGGGATCATGGAGAAATTGTTGATTAGAGCTCGTGTTGCGTTTATCCGGTCGAGTGGATAGTACTTATTCAAGTACTCGGTCCGAAGTTTCCTCAAGAAGTCAAATATCTCCTTAAATGCTTCAGCCAGTAGGTTGCTCTGTCGATGAGGGAGAATGGAAATGCCATCTTCATGATGATATCCTCATCCACGAATCTGTCATGGACAGTGTTGCAAATCATCTCAAACTCCTGCAGGTGTAGATGCGGCTCCTCGGTGGCAAGCCCATGGAACTTGGGCAAGAGCTGAATAGTCTGAGGGGGAAGCTTGAAGTCTCCCTGAATCGCCGGAAGCTATATCCAATGGTGTGTAAGGTCTGCACCAGGGTTGTGCAACTCTCTCATCAGCCTGGCTGGTCTGGCTGGCTCCTGCAGCTCATCTGGTTGTCCTCCATCTCCTCCTCCAACCTCTGGAATCTCTCCACCACCTGCTCGTTGCAGCTCTCCTCTATTGGCTCGCATCAGTGTTATCTCTCGGTGTATCTCTGCCATGAAGGCTCCCTGGTCTCTAATCTGCCTCTGCATCATCTCTAGGGAGGCTAAAAGTGTGTTGTTGATGGCGTCCTGATCTAGAATGTATGTCGAACCCTGGGGCTGTCCATCGGTGTGCTCCTCACTACTGGTCATCTCGTGGGTCTCTGCAAAGGCAAAAGACCCCAACTCAGGTGTTGTCAAATGACCAAATATCTATGTTGGTCTCTGCTAGGGAACCTTGGGATTAAAAGAAGGGTGGTCGAGGGGGAACAAGGCGGAATCAAACTCGGGTTCAGAGAGTGGGTTTGGGCTCTCCTGAACATGCCTAGATGAATGGGCCGGAGTGCTCGAAAGCGATGTTGCCAAAGGCTGCCTAAGGGACCTCCAACCCACCATCATGATGTGGAAGAAGATGCGGATGGGATATGGAAGCAAACAAGATCAGAAGTCAAACCCCAATTTCACCTACGCAACGCGGAGCTGATGACCGTGAAGGTTCAGTCGTTTATCTTGTCAATTTTATTTAGGAGATAATTCAGTCTTGTAGAGCGATTAAGCGAGCTGTTGGGAACCCGATGCTCCTGAGAGACTGGCCAAATCCCAATGCTAGATCTTTCCCAGCCAACAAGTTGTGGACAGTTTACTGCCTACCCGATCAACTCGCTCTATTAAGGATATCGTGGCCCTCTTTACCGGAAACTGGAGCGATCCTCATTGGAGAACGACTAACCCCGAGACTAGTAGTCTAACGAGAGTTCAGGTATGGCTCTAGCCTAGTGTTTGTGTCACTCTCTCGCACAAGCAAACCAAACAATGAGGGGATGACTCTCCCAAGATAGATTTTTAAGTGAGGTGTCTTTTAGAATCAGGTTTGATTAGCAGTCTCAATTTTTTGATTTCTCTTTTTACCGCTATTTTTTCAATAATCAAACAATTGCCTAACGATTTTTTCAATCTCTTGATTATTTTAAGTCCAAAAATGGGGGGAGAATCGAAAAAGCCGATGCGCGATCTAAACTTATGATGCATGCAAAGTAAGAAAGGCGTACCTAACTCTAGCACTCTACATGTCGGGTGATCCGCGTATAAATTAAAAGACAGAATTTAAATTAATCTAAATGATGCAAGAAGAAAACGACCTTAGATGAGCAATTTCTAAGATTGCGAAGAACAATAATTAACTGACTAGAGAGAGAGGTCGAGGTCCGGTCTCTGATGTCGATCGGTATTTGCCACAACGGATCATGCATGTGTTGTATACAGCCTCTAGCGGTACGTGACCTCTCAATCAATTGAGTTAACTTTTTTATTAATGATTTTTATTAAGGTCCAATTACGAACTATAGGTGCAGGAAAGATATTAGGGATTGGGACGTAGTCACTTACGTTGCAATCAAAAGAAATTCCTAAATCTAGAGGCTAAATTCTTCGAGAACAAAAGGAAAGAACATGCGAAGAAAAAAAACCGACGAAAAAACCCCGCAGTGAGGAGCCCCAAGCACACCGGTGCTCGGTGAAACAGACCTCGATATGCCAAGTGTCCAAGAATGAGTCTAAGTGTCCATGTGTTATTATAATAATAATGTGCTGGGAAACAAAAACTACTCTATCCTATATAACTAATTTCCTCTTAGCCTCCTGCTCCTCCTCCAACGCGGTTATGCATGTCGAAAGCCGAAACATCCTCGGGCAGTCCCTCGCACAAAAATCAAAGCAAAGAGAATGCCAAAAAACAATTATATAAAATAGAGACAAAAGCAAAAATAAAAGGAAATCTGAAAAGACTACTAAGCTGTGCTCTCCGGCAACGATACCATTCTGACGATTTAAAAATCCGATCGACTAAGACGGAAAAATAAGTAAGTGTCATTGTTCCTAGCCAATCAATTCGGTCAATCAAGAAAATATGAGAACCACTTAGATAAATCAATCAAAGCGCATAATATAAGGTTAGTGGTCTCCGCTAGTTATTTAACCTGGTATAGAGACCAGGGTCTAACACAAGGAGCACACAAATGTACGAAGTTGTCGGAAATCAGATGAATAAGAATATATTTTTGTGGTTTTTAATTTTTATATTTTTTATATTTTCAAAATAATAAAACAAAGCAAGTAAGGCTAAAAACTAGTTTCAACCATTTTTATTAAGACTAAAAATGCTCAAAAATTAGAAAAAAAAGTTTTTGTTTTTAAAATATTCAGATGTTTTTGATGATTTTATGGAATTTTTTCCAATTTTTATATGATTTTATAAAAATAAAACAAGACGAAATTAGTGAAACAATGTACATCCTAGACTAAAAGGCAAGTTTAAAATAGTAGAAATGCCTTGACGTCCTGGTGATGATTTTTATGAAAAAGTAAATACAAATATCTAACTACAGTAACTGAAATCCTAAATTTTTTATTTTTTCTAGAATTTTTAATTATTTTTATAAGTTTTTGAGTCTTTTGTGATTCTTAGGGTTTATTCAATAATTTATAGGAGAAAATGGTATTGGAATTAAAGCATACAAAAGTAAGCAACACTAATTTTTTGTAATTTTTAAAGCTATTTTTATAATTTTAATGAATTTAAGAAAAAAGATAGGGCTCTTTTTTGTGGTTTTTGATTTTTAGAAAATATCAAATAAAACTAAATTAATTCACAAAATTTACCATAAATGTTAGCAGAAGATAACTATAATTTTTATGGAATTTTTGAAGTTGATTTAGTAATTATTTGATTAAAAAGAAAGAACACAGCACAGAGGGACCTACTTACAATTATGTAAAAGTTTCGGGGCCAAGATATAACACAATTAAAATATAAGGGCCGATTCTGCAATTTATCCACTTAAAAGCACACATATTGAATACTCATACGCATAGGGGTATAACTGCAAATATCCGAAAACATATATTCAAATCATAACAGCAGAGAGCACATGGGACAACATGCAAATACACCAGCTATGCACGTGAGACAGCATGTGAGATCAGACAAATAGGACTAAAGTGCAAATGTCGAGAATAGTAAGGGTCCATGTGCAAAAGTTCTACAAAACACCTTTATTTACAAAACTATCGAGGAAAGCATGAAAAGTGCATGATAGAAAATGCAAAATACCCTTCGCGAGGTGCGTGCGGAACACGTGAGGGCACGTGGTAGGCTCTGAAGCGGTGATGGCATACGGTCCTGATCATTGGCAGGCAGATCTGACGGTTCAGGGTATGTCAGGGACGTGCGGTAGGATCTGACCTGTCAGATCTGATCCAACGGTTGTCGCAGCCTTCTATCGGGTGGCTCTGATGACGTCTAGAGCAAGGGGGCAATCCAACGGCTGAGAAGGACGTTGGAAGAACACCTCTCTGTTGGACTTCGATCGAGCAGCGAAGGAGTTCCACTGGCCCGATTGAAGAGCAAGGAGGTCCACCAGCTTCGTGGAGTCACGGCACGTTGGGCTGGGGGGTTTGATAGAGCTAGCAATGGCCGGATGGTGATGGTGATGGCTGGTCACCTGGGGGTGCTCTGCCTGAGCTATTGGGAGCTCGGAATTGGTTCCTTGCACGCGAAATGTCCTGCAAAGGGGAGAGCAACTCGGGGGCTTTGCTCCGGTCGAGTTACTGCTTGATAAGGAAGGGAGAAGCGTGGGGGAATGTAGGTCGATCTCCGGTGAAGATGGTAGGAGGAGATCCAAGCCTTAATCTCGACCTAAGGGACGAGCCTAAGGATAATCAGGCTACAGTGCAAAATTGAGGGCGATGTGTAGGTTCGATCGGAACGGATGGGTGCGGATGATGGGGCTCCGACCAGTTGGTACTAGCAAGTGAGCGTGCGACGGAGGTGGGATACAATATCGACGCAAACAAGAAACTAGAGGGGATATGAAGGATACCTGAGGTTGCTGACGAACTCAGCTGAGTCAGGCAGTGCTGGGAGGTTAGGTTGTGGCCTCGACTAAGCTGTGGAAGGCCGGGAGGCGAGACGTGGCGGCGCTCGCCGACCACGTAGCTGAGTTGCGTGAACCACGTGACTGAACTTCGATCCAAGGATGGCCTCCGATAGCTGTCACTCAACCAAAGGTGCCTAGGGGTGGAAGAAGGGGCGAGGTACGAGCTACGGCGCTAGGTAGCCGGAGGAGACAATTTATAGGTTTCCCGGGATGGTGAGAAGATCGGGCGAGAACGTGCAAACCAAGGAAGATTCACGCCTTCCTAGGGATCCGCGAAGATGATGGATACTAGGGGAAGCCTCAAGCAAAGATTCGGGTCAAGAAGAGGCGACACCCTACCGAGAAAATGGGAGAGAACACTCGAGACAAGTCGGGTCGGGTTCGCCCAGGAAGAGGGCGTTGACCGGAGGTCAACACCCGGTCCTGACCAATAAAAAAAGAGATTTACAAAATATTTACAAAATCAATGAAAAATAGTAAATGACTTTAAAAAAAGAGTATAAAATGAAAATTGTTTGATAATTTTCAAACTATTTTTTCGTAATTTTTATTTATATTTATGAAAAATAAATTATTGTATATACAATATATAGTGTTATATATAGGTATAATATACCTGTGTATTTTGCATAATTATTTTTGATTTGTTATTTTTACAGAAATACCCCAATTTTGTATTTTATTTATTTTCAGCATATTTTCAGGGGTACAAAATAATTTTTATTTTATTTTTATGATCTATTTACAGTTATGGAATAAATGGGGAGTGAGACATATGTACATGTATTTTGTACATACAAGGAGGTAATAATACTATTTTATTTTTATTTTATCAAAAATAATTATTTACATATATAAGTAATATGTACAACATAGAGTAGGCCCTATGTCTCTCTACTTATTTTCTTTGGTGATCAGGTCAAGGATTGACCTTCTCTTGGGGTTCGGGCCACTCTATGTTTATTCTAAATACCTCCTTCCTTTTTCTTTCCTTTATTCTTTTATTTTTGCACAAATACATGATAATTATACAATGTTAACACATGCATGTTGAATGCTAACTTATTGTATTTACACCTATTTACATGATGCTTTGTCAAGATAAAGAGCTAAAATAAAAGAATAAAGAGTGAGAATTAAGGATTCATCAGTATGTCAACTTTGGCATGGTCACTCTAGGTGATTTCCCCTATGAAACTGATTAAACAATTGTCTGAATCACCTAACTCTAAAATTGAAAAGATAATGACCTCCCTTTTACGGTCTTCAATATGTGGAGTAGGTGAAAATATGGATTTTTATTTGTGTATTGATTGCAACTTTCAGATCCCATTGCATTCTTTTTTATTTAATCTTCGCAATCCTCGAGTTTTCTTAGGTTTTGAGTCCTTCTTCCTTTGAGTTTTATTTGTTTTATGTGTCGTTATTATGTGACACTCACTTTAGCCGGAGGTCATGCAGCTTGCTTTTTAACCATATAACTCTAGAGTCTTTTCAGTTTTTGAGTCCTTTTCCTTTTTATTTTTGTTTGTGTTGTCTTCAGTGTCTTGATATCGGGTCGCTCTTCATCTTATCAGCCAGATCCTGCGACTTTCTTTTCGCCCATATCACCCCCATATCTCTGGTTCGATTTAAGAAGACTTTCTTCTTGAACCACAATTTTGTGTCTGTCTCGCCCGTCCTCTTTGTTCCCTCCTGTTCCATCTTCTCTTCGACTGGGAATGATCTGCTACTGGATGAGGCCCATATTGAGGATACAAGTCATATATTTAAGCCAGGAAGATTTTTGATGCTGAAAGGTGTGTGCTCTCTTTGGTGGATCTACTATCTGATAGGTGCGATGCCATTCTTGAGGACTTCTGATATCGCACACCAGATTGAGGATGGGATACCATTTACATATGTTAGATGATGAGATTGATGTGGTGAGTTGTGATATCCAGATCTTTTAGTCAGTTCAACCCATCATAATTCAGGTGTTTAATGTATTATATCTTTATGTTCTTCAAAGAGACAGTACCGGAACCCACGTCGTTTCAGTCATCTTATCAGCCGATCCAATCTTTGTCTCCTAACTATCCTGTCACCATTAGGCACATAGATAATTTTGATACATAAATTGAGTCATTTCAGCAGATCTTGCCTTCTGATGGACTACATTTTGACATGCAGGATCTATTTGGTCCCACCCATCAACCTTATACCCTCCCGATTAATGACTTTGATGTATTTTTCGAGGACCTGAGGATAGGTGCCAGCATTGCCCCATTTTTCACTGATTAGTTTGCAGCACTCCTCGAGGGTTACCTGTGAAAGGATGCAACATTTTCTAGGTACTTGGTTCCATTCACTTCTTATATATATGCTCTGTCGGATCATGAGGTTGAGTCTTCTGACGGGTTTGGCTTCTCTTACTCCTTTGAGTTCCCACTCCTTGATGATCCTTGTGAGGATGAGCTTTGACTTGTGATATTCAATGATCTCTCTGCTCTTTCAACCTTATGTCCACCGGATGTCTAGTTGCATGGAGAGTCTCCTGATCTTGACTTTTCTTATCTCATTGAAACTATGATTGATGTGGAGGACTCTGTGATTGATCCTTCATTCTCTACGTATGATAGTGTCATCTTTGTTCACTCACTCCATTCTTATGAGCTAATAATTTCTTTCATGCAACATTCCATGTCTTAGTTTTCGAATCTTTTCACCTGATAACACGCATGCACTTGATTAAATATTCGGGTGGTTTTCTTCTATTCTTTTCCGACTGCATCGTCATCCTCGCAAGGAGGCACCAATGGAGAATACGGTATTCAATTGATAGATGTTGTCATGCACTTCAACATTCTCTACTGCATGTATATACATGTCTCATCTTTTCGTTCCTTCTTTTTTGCATGATGTCCTACGCCCCAGATCTCTCATCAGATTTTGTGTCTATACTTAGGATGTACTTTCTTCTAAGTATAGGGGGTGTAGACACCGTGTTGTTCATGTTCGTCTTGTTTTCTCATTCCTGTCATTTCTTATACTTAGGGATCTCGTATCCTAAGTACAGGAAGAGTGATATTGTCATTCTCTCATCTTTATTTTCTTTATTTTTCATTTCTTTCGGTACCCTCGCTTGTCTCCTCACTTGTTGATTTATGTGCTACACTTAGGGATATTTTACCCAAAGTATAGGGGGGCAAACTAAGCCGATCGATTTGCACATTCTGATCCTCAATCATCCCCATTTTGTGTACAATCTGTTATACTTATGTTTATTTGATCCCAAGTACATGGGAGATGATTGGCTTCTCATTCTTTGTTTAGTTGTTGTCTACATGATTTCTTATACTCAACACAAGTTACCTCTTCTTTTTTCTCTTTGATCACTATGATGACATATCTAAGCTAAGTATTGGGGGGTCTTATATACATTGTATATACTTTAGCCATAATTCCTACTTTCATGTTATCAATAATATGGCTAAAATAAAATATTGGGTAAGGATACACAATAAATCAACTATACAGAATATACCTTATAAATATATATGCAATTTTTAGAAATTCTTTGTAAATATATTTAATAAAATTGGCTAAAACATATTTTGCAAAATGATTGTAAAAATGGTTGTAAAATGTCTTGAAAAATCTTTTGAAAATTATTTAGAAAACTTTTGGAAAATATTTTCAAACTTTTGTAAAAACTTTTTGTAAATAAAAGGAAAAAATATTTCATTTCTTTGAATAAAATATTTTGAAAATTCAGCTTACAAATGATTGTAAAATTTTTTTGGAAAAATTTTTATATACCTTTGAAAAATCATTGAAAAATAATTTTCAAATTTTATAAATGTTTGTAAATTGTTATAACATTTATTTGTAAAATAAAGTTTTTACAATGGTGTTAAAAATACTTTCAAATTATTTTGAGAATCTTGTATATAATTTATAAATTTCTTTATGCATATATACATCTACCATGTAAATAACATATAACTCACCTGCATAAATTCCTAGTGTAAATTCCCACATTCAATTCTTGTAAATATACATGCACTCCCGTGTAATTATTTGTAAATATACCATGCATTAACCTCTATCAAAAATCCCAAAAAATCAAAATTTCCAAAACCCAAAAAAAATGCAAAAAAATAATTTCAAAAATTGCATAAAAATTGTATTTTTTTCAAATTTCCATAAAATGTTCAAAACAAAAATAGATTCGCAAAAATATTTTCTTGCTTTCGCATTTGCATTTTTAAGATTGGTAGTGATAATTGAACTAGTCCAGAATAAAATCCGAAGATTGGATCTTGGTTGGCCTTAATCCATTTAATCACATGAACCTTATAGTAACTCGAATGAGGCTCTTTAGGTCTGCTAGACTTAGTTCTTTGAAACCACAAAACTGGGATCATTTGTCATCTTGACTTCCTAAGTAGAATATTTCAAAACACATGCACGACTCTTGAAAATATGACCTAACTTGGACACTAGCACCTTACACTTATCTCAACTCAGTTGAAGTGGTAGAGGGTTGGATTTGATGGCATGAGACACAAGCGAATGAAAAGATACAAAGTCACAATCTGTAGCCATTGTACCCCAACTCGATCCAGTAGGAAAAAGGTCCAAGGACAAGATGTCGTGGGTTGCGATAAAGCTTCAAAAAGAGGGATATCCTACTAGCTCAAGGAAAATGTCCTTATGTAAATTTTGTTGTAAATAGTATTCAAAAAATACAAAGTTCATAACTCCAAAAAGAATAGATGGGAAAAAATTCAAAGAAAAAATCAATTGCTGCTAGAGTATGTTATTCAATAAGCGAGGTTGTGCTTCAAAGTCAAAATTCATGTGAGCCTACAGCCGGATGACTTGGATACACTAGTCAAGCATCCTAGGATAAGTAGCTACATCGACAACCATCCTTTCTCTTCTCCACCTCCTCTTCTTGAGCCGATTGCACTTGAATTTAGAAGGGAATACCCTGCTCCTCGAGGAAAGACTTGCTGGATTGGGGAATTAGGGTCATCATGTTGGGAAGACTATCTCTTTACCGATTCATCCGAGAGGAGTTGCATATACCTTACAATGTACAAGATAGACTCATAGTCATAATGGTCTGCATATGAGGTAGACTTGTTCTGACCAGACTTTTAAGGAGAATTGAATAGAGTTTTGTGGTTCTTGAAGGCGGTTGAGTTTCAAATATGATTCCCAATAAGGTTCGACCAAACTTGAATTCCTAAAGGTCCGACTAAGTTCCAAACTTTGACCTTATGAAGATAAGTTTATAAGGTTAAATCAATACTACTTATTTCTTTTTCTTCTATTTATTTTCTTTTTCATGCAACTCATTATCAAAGGTGTTTACTAGGGACTAGCAAAGGTAAATATATAGGGGTGATGGATCTTTGTTCCATCACCTTTTTCTTTCATTGTGTCCTTAAATCTCTAGTTAAATTCATGTAAATAGCATTAAAATACAAGAAATAACATTCAATAATTGCTTGATAAACACTGTATAAATATATATATATATATATATATATATTTAATTCCAAAATAAAATAATAAAGGAAAGACAAGAAAAAGAAATGAAGTATTAAAGACAAGACCCCGAGATCATGTCAATATTGACATGGTCGACCAGTAATAAAGTAGGGGAATATATGGGACTCAAATTGTACATAATATACTAAAAAATCCTAATTTTTTATTCATTGATAAATATCCATTTGGTAACTATTTTATTTTCCTTTTTAAACACCTCAAATAACAAAACCCTCAACATGAAAGTTATACTTAAAAATACAAAATTTATTTCATTGAAAAATAATACACAGTTTGCTTGAGACACACAGAACAACAAGCCGCAAACAAAACTTTACAAACATATATCTCTTCCATACAAACTTAAAATTGACCAAACACACATTTGTTATTCATAAAATAAATTATCTATTCAATGAAGGTGGTTTCATTTAAATAGAGTGAAGATGCAAAAGTCAGCTTTTGGGTCCTCATTGTGTTATATACATGTATATAAATAATTAATAAAGTCATTCTTTATATTTTTATTATTTTAAATTTTTAAATACTCGTAAATATTATTTGAAATACATATAAATAATAAACACAGAATAAATACATTAAAAATACATTAAAATAATCCAATCATTACAATATATGTAAAATATACATATAATATATATATACATATTTATTTAAGTAAATAAATAAAGTCAAATAAATAAAATAAAAATATGTAAATGTGTATTTAAATATATATATATATAATATGCTTATTTAATAATAAACATAAATACAAAATAAAAACAAAATACCTCAAATATAGATAAATATACTTGTAAAAATTAACACCTAATAAATTAGCTTGTAAAAATAAATAAAAATCATAAAAAATACTACATGAAATAATAAATATTTTTATGTGAAATTTTTATTAAATAAATTCATTTACTATTTTTTGGAATCATTTATTCTTTATGTGATTATTTTGTCTGTTTGTGCTCGGATGTGGACTAATGGGAGGCATGGAACTGTTGACCTCGGGTCAACTGTCTTTTCCTAACCCTAGGGTCGTGTCAGAGCGTCAAACCCATCTCTTTCTTGATTTTTTCTTCCTTGATACACTGACCAACACCCTTTGACTCCTTCATGAAAAATCCCATCAGCGAATCCCTCCATCACACTAGCCATCCCATTTTCTCATGCATGCATCGATTCACGTGTAAATCCACCGTCAACTCTCGCACGTATAAAGCTCACCTCTTTTCCATTTTTTGCTTTTTGGTCCTCCTTCGTCCACTGGAACTCTCAAATCATTGCACGATCGAGTTGAGGTTGGTGACAACAACATCCTCAAGAGATCTACAGTGAGCATGAGGTGGCGGGCGGAGTGATACCCATAGTTAGAGCTTGCTCCGATCATGGCCTATACTCCTTGGCGTAAAACCCGGGTCTGAGCTGCTTTTATCACTTTTCAAGTGTAGCTTTATTTCCTACAGATCTAGTTTTTTCCACATCTTTTTCTGTAATTTTTAGTGTAATCCGTACATTTAGCATACATCAGAGCTCTAAAGCTCCGTCCATCGTCCAGCCTTGTGTTGTACTTGTTCCAATCTCATATCCACTTCATCTCCTTCTCAAATCATTTTTACACATTGTCGTCCCCTCGTCTCACTTTATCCCTTCCAGATCAGGAACTCGATGCCCACTCCTCCACTCTTCACTAGAGCACCTTCATTCCACCCCATTCCTGACTTTTCTCCAACAATAAAAGCCCAGTCATCTCTTCCTGAGCCTCGTCGATATTTTTATCAGGAATAGCTGCTGGAAGACCCCATTTGTGGGTTAATGCATCCAAGAACAGCCCTCCCTAGAGCCTGAACTACATCGAGCCTCCAAGACCCTAGTGATGGGTCCTGGACCTTTTTGAGGACACCACTTGCTGAGGACAAGCTGCAAGAACATCTCGAGGATCTCAGCAACATGAGGAGAGCCTTGGATTGTGAGAAATCAATGAACAAGAAAAGACACTCCTCATGTTCTTCCATGTTCTTAGAAGTGAAGACACAGTCGTCCTATGGAACTCATGCTCCAATTTGTACAGGCATCGTCCCATGGTACCACGTATCAGCCACACGATGGAGTCCTAGATCTAATCCAAGTCGTGCATGGCCAAAGCGGTATCAGCCAATCTCGATCATTCATCGCATTAGTGAAACGGCTGGCATTGTCAACATTGCCAGATGGTGCGTAATAAAGGGGTAATTTTCACTTCTACCCCACCGAGTTTTAAAATTTTTTTAGTTATTTAAATTTAATATATAGTGTAAAAATTTATGTAATAATTGCATCGGACCCCCCTCTCCTTGTATTTCTTTGGATATTATAAATAGGTCCTCGTGCCTCACGTGTTGCGCCATGTGAGGCATTGTGATATTTGCAAAAGGTCATCCTGGCTTTTATATATTAATGATTAATAAGTAAACTTGTAAATATAGTGTTAATATTTTGGGAAAACTAGGCCCATGTGCTTTATTTTATTTCAAATCTTCCCCTATTAGGCTTGCATTTTTTATTATGCGTTTGTATTTTTTATTAATTAACTCCTTTATGGTAAAAATATTGGGAAAAATATGGTAGATGCATCTTGACTTGTCATGCACGCTCACATTTTTATTTGGCATTTTCTTGTATTTTTCCATTTATTAAAAATCAAAAAGGAGACTTTTTCTTCCATGTCTAAGCCTAAAAATCCAAAAAAATACAAAATCAACTTTTAAATAAAAAAACAGTTTGTATATATTATCATATACTAAATACCGAAAATCATAAAAAATATATAAATAAAACATTAAAAATCACTAAATCCTAAAAAACATAAAAAATAGTAAAAATTCCTTAAAATACAAAAAAATATTTTTCTGTTCTATTTTAATCTATATTATATAATATGTATTAGAAATAGTTTTGGGAAATTTTAGACTTATTGTCTATTCTTAATACCCAAAACAATTCAGCTATTTATGTTATTCCTTTTTCTATATATTTTAATATATTAAAATACCTAAAAATTAGCCAAATTATATAAAAATCACAAAAATAGAGAAAAATATAAAAAAAACTCAAAAACATTTAATTTTCTTCCTTTTAATTATATTTATATATATAATTATACTACCTTATATATATATTATACATACCTTATACTACTTATATATTTATTATTATTACTCATAATTATATATTATATTTAACACCTTTAAATTATAAAAATAAATATTCCTTTATAAATATATATATTTCTTTGTTTATTATATATTCAATATATTACTTATGATATATATTCTTGTTACTAATATATATACATATACAATATACTTTTAAAACAAAAGGAAATTAAAAATTGGAAAATTTAAAAAGAAAATTAAATGTAAAATTTTAAAAAAAATAAAAATAAATACAAATAAATAAGTATCCATAAAAAATATATAAAATTAAAACCCATAAAAAGTAAAAAAGGAAAAAAGGTACAAAAAATTGTTATTATTATTAGTATATTTAATCATTATCATTATATCTATCCCGAGTGCTCTCATTGATTTGACCCCTATTACTTTGTCAATATACACATTTTGTAGGGTTTAATAAATTTCACCCCAAATTTATTCATTGTTTTATCTATATTGTGGGTTGATTGTTATCTTAGTTGATTGATTTACGATCCGAGTATTGAGAAATGTGTCAATACAATGATTGTCGGATCTGACTTGTCGAACATCGCAGGCCCTCCAAGACCAGACATTAGGATTCACACGTCTTTCGATTAAACAATAGTCTATTGTCGCTTCAGTTGTTCATTGGAATGATCGACCAAGTATGATAGGCATTTGGAGTAACAGGGTGGTGGTATCTATGTCCAAGATAATGAAGTGCACTTGGAATTTTAGGCCATTCATGATTACAATAACTTCGTCTAACAAACTTTGGGGTTGCTTAATGGATCGATCAACAAACTAAAGGATCATGCATGTTGATTTGAGCAGACCCCGTCTGAATTCCTGAAGTAAAGATGCGAGCATGAGGTTTATAAAAAAATTGCTATCAAGAAGAGTCTGATCGAAAATTTGATCAAAGATTTCACACTTAATCAGAGGTGCTCCCAAATTATTTTTCTTTGATGCTAGGTTGTTGGTCATATTGAAAGTGGCCATAGTTAAGATGTACTTCTTAGAACGATTGTATTGATTTTTGAGGGGTTGACACTCATTTTACATGCATCCTTTAATCATTTCTTAACTTTGGGCAAGTACTCCATTGCTTGCATCAGTGATTTTTTCTAGAAAGATGTTCTTTAAGATCTCAATTACACTAGGGTCAGACAGAGCATTTTAACTTTTTCTAATTTTTTTGGATTTTCTTAAGTTTGGAAAAGGAATATATACATCACTTTAAAAGAGTTTTGTTGAATAAGCATTTACATGTGGTTGACTAGAAAGGATGCAGTCATACATAAAAGAAGGATGAAAGCAAAAACTTGGAGTAGCGACTTTGTCGACTAACATCGAATATGCTGGCGGCTTTTCTTTTGCTAGCGTGACTTGGTCATTGTTGCCCTCATCTTCTTGGTCTTTTTGTTTGTCTAAATTTTTTGGTGTTTTCTTGCATATAATACTGCTTCTTCTCTTTGCTTCTTGTCTCCTCCTTCATTTCCTAGATTGAATGCGGGCTCGGCTTGTGATGATGATAGAGATCCACTGTTATGTGCCTTATCCCTTCCCCGGAAAGCTTCAAGTGTATGTAGAACTTTACCGCTCCTGATAGTCAGATTGTTAGATAACACAACATTTTCATGCATACATAAATCTATGGGAATGGGGGACATCTCATAGACATGCTCCTTGCGGTGAAAGTTGTTTTGGTTGGCTTCGACCTATGCTGGTATGATCATTTTTACTGTGATCAGTGTCTAAACATTGGGTCGCCTCAGACATGCCCTTCACTAGCTATGTCAGGCAGTCGAGTGATGGGTTCATTGGCATTGCCTTAGTTGTTTCAGTAGGTGGGGCTTGCTGGCTCTAATAATTCTAATGCTGTAGAGGCAGCTCCTGGCAGGATGGAAGAAGATATTGATACTGTTGAGGAGGAGGTTACAGCTGATAGGAGTGAGCGTTGTTGATGATACAGTGAGTGGCAGTATGCCAGATGATGGTATTTATTCTTCCTCCATGTAGGAGTATGGTGCGGAGGCTGGTGCTATTGTGGAGGAGGTTGGTGGTGCTAGTATGGTCTCTCACCCTTTTGAGACTAGTGGAACGTGTGTGAAGATAATGATTGACTCTGTGGTTGTTTGCCAGGACGGGTTAATTGTACGTCATGATTTTGTACCCATTCACCTCCTAAATGACATGTGGAGGTGGAAAGAATGGCTCGTCAACTGGTGGCTGGAACTCTGGTTGGTACACCATATGCTATTGTGGTTGTAATGTCTAGTCAGGAGAGTGCACATAATACACATGCCGCACCGATGACGTTTGCCCTGGACTTGGTTGTGATTGCTACGGTTGGGCAATGTAAGTCTCAGTGGATGAGCATATAGATTGGCAAGAGTTGATTGTGTTAACCAGCAGCTCCAACTGCTTAGTAGTGTGGTCGAGCTTGTCTAGGCCCTTCATCTTTTGTTCGATCATAGAAAATTTCTCTAAGTCTTGTGATTGTTTCTAAATAATATCAACTTGGACAGACGATTTCCAATGATACTCAGATTTGAGCTTTCATACATGTCATCATCTTGTGTGGCTGCCATATTAACATATTTATGGAGGATCTGTGGTTGTTGATATGAGTGAGTGAGGAGAGTGTGGCTTCTCCATAGGCCAGTAATGTCCACTTTGGATAGGTGACTCCCATTGATGTTGAGGTTGGAACTCTCATCCATGTCCTCATCATGTGATCCACCATATTGATGGTCTTGTGGTGGATATGGGGTTGCTTCCGATATGCTCGAGATGAAGATAGGACGGCCTCTCCTTCGGCCATTTCCTCAAAAATATGCCATACAACATCTTCATCTTTGTTGAAATAAGAGTCACCACATGTAGCATCAATCAGCCTCTGACTCTCTTGAGTCAGGCCTCTAAAGAAGTGTTGGACCAAGCTGGTCCTCGGAATATCATGGTGGGGACACTTCTCTTGCAAATCCTTGAATCTCTCCCAGGCTTCACGTATGGATTCGTGGGGTCCTTGAGAGAAATTTGAGATGTGGGCACGCATCTGGTACAAGCGACCCAGGGAATAGAATTTATGGAGGAATGCTGACTTGAGTCCTCCCAAGTCATCACCAGTTTCCCTAAATGGTTGACCCAATAAAGAGCCTTGTCTTGAAGGTTGAAGGGAAAAGCGATCATTTTGACTACATTAATGGGGTGTTAGGGTAGCGAGTAATGCCGCAGATGCGACCAAACTGTTGTAGATGGATGTAGGGTTCCTCATTTGTGTTCTCATGGAATGGTGGGAGAAGAGACAAGAGCTGCGACTTCATATCAAAGTGTCCATGGATCGGTGGAATCTGGATCAACTCTGTAATCTGGCCAGCGCTAGGATTGTAAGTCTCTTTCAGTGCAGGCTTGGGAGTCTCTCTTCTTTCCCCATCTTCCCCTCCATGAGGTCCATTGCATGTGATTCTTCTCCTCTGCCTCTATTCTCTCTATCTCTCCTCAACTACAATAACATCTACTGTAAGGTAGCCTGAGCTTTGCCCTATGCAGTCAGTTGTGACTGAATTGTCTGTATGGAGGCGAGCATCTGAGTGTTCACTTCATTCTTCTCAACTTGATGTGCCTTCTCTTTTGGCGCCATCTCTAAATCAGACTTAGAGGAAATCAATCCATGTTCGTTCTATGGATTTGCATGAGGAAATGTGTCCCGATCATACTGGAATTGTACACCAGATGTAGAGAAGAGTTCGGAATTAGGTTCAATTCTGAACATTATTGGATTGGGCAATGTGTTTGGAGATGATCGATCTCCATCTACAAAGGAGGATTGTCGGGTCAAGAGTGATCCCAATTTATTTGAGATAAAGAAGACAGAGAGTCTTGAGAGTGGCTCGCAAGGTCCGAACCAGACTCTCTGGAATCGCCTCGAATTATTGGAGATGTTAGGTTCGTGGAAACGATGTTGTCATCTGCGGAGTCCGGACTAAGCCATCCAAGTCCCGAAATCTTGAGAGACAAAAGGATATAAGATGAGGAATATCGAGCACAGAGATACATAATAAATAAAATGAAGAAAAAAATGAGAAAGTGTCAAATGAACAAAGTAAAACGGAATGATACAAAGAAGTGAAAATAAAAGGTGCAAGTACATGAGATTGCGATCTTTGACCTAACTAGATTCAAATAAACACCAATGCAATTGGGTTCACCAACTCAACACAAGTGAAGCTTTGAAAGTTCAGTTATTTATATTTTCAACTTTTATTGGTTGTTTTCATGCAATCTTTTCAATCTTAGTCTTTAGCACTACCTTTGTATGCGAGTGAGTACTACCATACAAGCGTCATGTACTTCCCACTGCCTTTATAACCAGTAGTATGCACTTTTTGAAGGTCCTTGATACCAGATCTGGGCTCAATACTCAGCCCAAGAAGTAGAAAGAGGAAACTGATGTAGTGAATCAAAAACTTCCTCCTTACGAGGTACTAGAACGTGGAACAATGAGATATGGACCCGCCGTCACAGTTCCCCTATACTCAAGTAATTCATACTAAGTCTGCAAGCAGACATAGCCCTACTCGCCCATGCATCGATAGAAGTACTATAACTTTACATACCTAGCCAATAATCAAGATAGCCACAAACTAGGATTTTGGTTCTAATCCTTAAGGGTTGTGCCTCACTCAATCTAGAGGTACCTGAAGACAATGTGGGGCTATATGAGATCAATATAATAAAGTCCATTACATATTTTAATTAGGGTCAAAGTTTATTTAGCAGCCCTCTTATTTTAATTTTTTGAGTTTCAATTTTTTGAGTATTTTTCAATAAATATTGCCTAACGAATTTTCTGATTTTCTTTTTATTTAAATTCAAGACAATAGTGGGAAAAGTTAAAAAAAGTTGATGTGCATCAAATCAATGAATGCATGTAGATTTAGAAATGTGTACCTTGCTCCAGCACTCTACATGCAAAGCAATCCACGCATTAATTAAAAACTAATCGATATGTACATGCAACAATGAAATCGCCTTAGATAGAGGAATTGCTATTAGCATGAAGAACCTATTGATTTGACTAATTCAAGCGTACTAAACTATAGGAACATGCATACATTAGGGCTTGGGACCTGTATTACCGAGCAAGTAATCCTAATTATCTAAGGATTCAATCAGTGAAGGCGTGAAATAGTAAAAAAGGCGACAAACACAAATTGCGAGAAACAAAAGAAAATAAATAGGAAAATAGGGAGCACAAAAGTGAGAATGCGAGAAAAACACGTAAAAGCCATACCGGCTCCCAAGTAAACAATCACTTGGTAAAATAGGCCTGGATAGTTCAAGGGTCCAAATTCGTGTCTTGTATTATTCCAATTTGAAATGAGTTTCTCTCTCTCTCATAAAAATAAAAATCTAAACTACTCTATTGATATTCTACTCCTCTCAGTCTCTGGTTTCCTTTATTGCTCTCTCTTATCGGCTCCAACGAAGAAAGTCGATCTCCACCTTGCTTGGGCGCACCGGTCTCCTAAGAGATCACCCTCGCTCTGTGGGCCCTCACAACAAAGGTACACACAAAAGGGAATAAAACAAGTAAGCAATTATTAATCATAAATAAAAAAACAAAATATGAAATAAAATAAATAAATATGAGTAAACTATATGTTGCTCCCCAACAATGATGCCATTTGATGACTATTAGTTGATCTAGTCCCTAATAAGGTAGGAACCATGATTTTGTGTCGACCACTTGCTAAATCAATCAACAATCAACCCAAAAATAATGATAGATAAATCAATAAACGTGAAGTAAGTCAAATTTTAAAATAAATCTACAATGTATGTGTATAAGTGAAAGTAGTGTAGAGGTCGAACACAGGGAGAAAACGGAGGTAAGTTAATTATTAGTTATTGTTAATAAATAGTAATGCTCATATATTTTTTTTATTTTTCATATTTTTATGTGGGCTTTTAATTATATTTAATTTGTATGAATCTTTAATTGTTTTATATTTTTTATTTTTTGAGTTTTTAGTTTTATATTTCCTTTTTACTTTTGTAAATTTTTAATTTCTTTTTTATTTTTAAAATAAAAAATATAATTATAGAAAATATAATATATATTATAGATATTATATAAATAATATAAATATAATAGATAGTCAAGATATTTATACCTTTATTTAAGTCAAAATATTTTCAAACTATCGGGAATAAAATATTTTTATGATTTCTATATTGTGCTCTTTTTTGGTAATTTTTGTAATTTTTTTTATTAATTTTTAAGTGTTTTTAAAGTAAAAAATAGCAAAACAACAAAGAGAACAATTATCGAAGATTGATTTACGTTTAATAAATATAAGTAAGTATAAAATAATCCTAAATTATTTTTAATATATAGTATATATAAAAAAGAAAAATCAGAAATGGAAATATATTTTTAGATTTTTAGGTTTTTTGCTAATTTTTATAAGGTTTTTATGGTTTCGTGATTTTTATGTTCTATATTTTGTATTTTTAGTGATTTTTAAATATGCGATAAAATATAATAAAATATAGCTACTATGATTTTTTGTACTTTTTGGAGAGGATCTATTTTTATGAATTTTTATATTTAGATAGGAAGAAAATGCATCTTTTTGGATTTCTAATAAATAAGATAATTAAATAAAATGCCTTGTGAGAAATATATGTGATCATGTTACACGCATCTATATTAATTTCCCTACATTTTTTAATAATAAAAATATTTAATATGCATGAAAAGCACAAAGATTAAATACTGCATTTTAGGGTGACCTATTTGCAATTTTATAAACTTTAAATTCATTCCAAAATATGTACAAGAACTACAAGGGCATACATGCAAATATCACAACACCTCGTGTGGCGATACATGTGAGGTGTGAGGGCTTATATGTAATAACAGTATACCTTGGGGTCATTTCAACAAAATAACCTACAATTTTTACACTCAATTTAATATTTACAATACTAATTACTAAATACAAAAAGCATGGGGAAGGCTGCACAATTTACAGAGGGTGGCACATGATAGAGGCATGGGCTCTAATCGGACGGTTGACGTGTTATCACGTTGCTTCCACATAAGATGAACGGTGGAGGTGGCACACTGCTTCATGATTAATCAATGCTTAAGATTGAATCTGGAGCGCCTCATTGATCTAACAGCAATGGCGCTATCACGATGAACATGGAATGACAAGTTCTTCCTCCATTTCTGATTCTTCCTTCCTATGGTAGTTTCCTTCGCACCTGAAGAGCTCCTCATGTTCTTGACAGTCCTTCCGCATCTGCAGGAGCTCTCAGCTAGGTCCAGGCCTCATTGGAGGAGGCTTAGAGGTCTGGTTTTCTCCGAACACCTGGGCTAGGTGTTTCTCGATCTAATCGAGCTCCAGGTACTTTCTCTTTAGCTCCTACCTTCACTAAAAGTTTTGCATCTCGATGGTGACTCACTTCGACAACCTGTTATATAAAAATAAGCAGTGGATGAAAGGGGGAAGAGACCTCTAGCAACGAGTGATAGATGGAGGCTGGAATCCATTATTTGAACAAGATCGGGTTAAGGAAATGAGTTCTTGGGTGGAGAATATGATGAAGAAGCGGATGGTATGGTCATGTGAGCCGTACACTGAGGATTTCATGATGGTAAAGACGGCCAGAGCTAGAGCTCTGATGAACTATGATCCTACGATTTAGGATAAATCTAAACTAAATGGCATGAAATTAAAGATGCGATTACACTAAGGAATGAAAATGCTAACTAAAAATACTAACCTAACATCTCGACTTGGTCAAAACCATGGAGTAGGTGACCCTCATCGGATTTTGGCTGCTCGATGATGGTGGACCCCCTCCAGACGCTCTTTCTCCTCTCCGACACCTTTACCAGCTTCCTATTATCACCAAGAATCTCAAGCACCATAGGTTTGGGGTTACAGAGGGCTAAAAGGAATCAAAATCAAAAATGGAGATGGAGGGTTTTATTTATACATAAGTGATGGTTGATATTGTGAATAAGATGACGTGAAGGGCGATGGAGGTTGGTGACAGCTAAGAGTGGGGCATGGAAGAGGAACATAGCTGTAGAGAGGAAAGGAGCTCGAGGGATATGGAGTCATGGAGGAAGAATAGAAAAATGGAGAAAGAGGGGCTCTCTCATGTTCAGACAAAGTCAGGATAGAGGAAGGATAGTTGACCCAAGGTCAACGGTCCTTAACTTCTCATTGGTGCATGTAGGACCAAATGAGACAAAATAGAAAAGGAAAACTTTATTAATTCAATAATAATAAGTAAATGATTTTATTAATTATAACTTAAAACGTGAAGAATGTTTATTATTTTTCAAACTATTTTATCATGATTTTTATGTATTTTTACAACTTAATTTATTAGGTGTTAGTTTTACATGTATATTCATAGGTATATATGCATATATTTAATGTATTTAATTTTTAGTTTGTATTTTTAATACTTATTATCATATTTGCATATTTATATATTTAAAATATATATATACGCATTTACATATTTACATATTTTATTTAATTTTTCTTTCTTTAATTAAATACATAAATAATTGTAGGTATATATATTATGGGTATAATATATCTATATATTATAATACATCTTTATTTTATATGTATTTTGAGTGGTTTTATTTTGTTTTTATATTATATTATATTTCAAATAATATATATAGTTATTAAAAAAATATAAGAAGAGTAAAAATATAAAGAATATAATTTACGAATATTATATATAGGTACACGGTACGATGGTATTCCAGAAAGCCAGCTTTTGTATCTTAACTCCATTTTTTATGAAACTACTTTCACTAAATATATAATTTAATTTGAGATACAATGAAAGAGAGTTTGGTTCAATTTGAGTTTGGATGAAGAAGATATTTATATGTGAAGTTCGATTTGTGGCTTTTTCATCTGTGTATCCCAGTTGCATTATGCATGATTTTTATTGATAGTTATTTTTATAAATTTCAATATATCAACATGTATGAGTTTTATGTTGAACATTTTATTATTTGAGTGTGTAAAATGAAGAATAAAATAGATCAAAAATCGCTATTTTCATGATAAAAATTAGGGTTTCTATACATTATTTTTGGCCATTATCTCACCCTACTTTATTCCTTATCGATCCAGCCAATATTGACTTGATCTCGAGGTTTAAGGTCATTCATTATCTTTGATACCGTGGGAAAATAGATAGAAATCTATGTATTGTTTGTGAGATTTTAGATAGGAAAGCAAACTTAGATCAAAATAAAAACAACTAACTTAGTTGGAAAGAACCAGCTTGGGAAATGGAGGCATGTCGTAAGACATTGTCGTGAAGTAAAATTTCATCGCTCCTATGCACGAGCTTGATGGCAGCCTGGCTAGCAGATTCAATCACCCACAACTGGTTGTTGCCTCTCTGTGCTAGCAATAGAACAACTTCGAATGTCTATTGGCCCTCTGATAACCAGTTGTTCGCGAGGGTCTCCATGAATAATAAAAAGTGTGTCGCTGAGGCGACCGCTCACAAATCATCCAGTCAACCAGCAATTAACCCACAATCCAAAAAAATACAACAATAAAGCTCAAAAATAAATGTGAATTAATCTTTATTTACTCTACCATGAAATGTACAGTGACAAGCATGTAGAGGTCGAACCACAGAGAGCAATACAAAATGTCATAGCCTACTTTTAAATCACAGTCATCCTTGTGTGGGTTTTCTTTTTTGATTTTATATTATAATTATTATTATTAATTATATTATTATTAATTAATTTTTTTTAATGTAATTAGGTAATATATATAATATAATATAAATAAAAATACATGTAAACCTATAAAGGATTAGTATATAGCTAATAATACTTACAATCTATATATAGGTTTATATAAATACAGTAAAATGAATATATATATATATATATTATATATATTTTTTATATATTAACACTAATGGGAATTCATGTAAATAATTGCATATATATATAATATATTTTTTTTCTCTCTTTTTTTTCTTTTTGGAAAATACCTATATATACATAAAGTGGTACTATAATATTTACAGAAATACTTAAAAATAGTCAAAAATCAAGGATTAAAGTCTTTTTGGGTTTTTCATCATTTTTTACTGTTTTTGTGATTTTTTGGGATTTTAGAGAATACTTTTAATATTTTTAACTAGCTAAATAATAACAATCAGTGGAATAAGGTTTGGCTGTAATAAAAAATGAACATTAAAAATAGTTACTAGCCTTAAAATTTTTCCACACAATTTTTCTCATAAAGATAATAAAATATAGCATAAATAGGGCCTGAGTTTATATTTTTCTGATTTTTCTTTGATTTTTAATATTTTTTTGAAGTTTTTGGGTATTTTTGCATTTTTAAGGTTTTACTTTTGAGATTTTTAGGGATTTTTGGACTGACACTAGAATAGGACAACATACACCATAGGAAATTTTTTTGGAATTTTTTGAGGCATTTTCATATTTTTTTGGGGTTTTATAAGTTAGACAGGGAATAAAAGACATGTTTTTGATTTTTAATAAATGCAAAAATGCAACAAAATGTGAAACTAAAAATATGACGTGTAAGAGTACACTAACAGGAGCTTAAGTCTATTTTTGGAAGATTTTTCGATTTAATATGGAGCACAAAATAAATAGACAAAGCATTCAAACATTAAATGGCCTGGCAGGGGTATTTTTGCAAATAAAACAGTTCACAGGGGCATACATGCAAAAATTACAAAATAAATACACTTTAACTTTTATTTTCAGGACCATTTAATAAATACAGAAACTCGGCGGGGTTTAGATGCAAAATTTCACGCGCCTCACGTGGGACTGCACGTGAGGCGCAGAAGGACTAAAGTGTGAATATGAAAACATCAGGGGGTCCAACTGCAATTTTTACAATTTATTTACAACTAAAACTTTTATTTTTGGGTTTAAATTCTAGAAACAAAAAGCAGGGGGGTGAGATGTGAAATTTACCCCTAAATACAGCGTGGCATCCAACGGCGCTGCTCTCTTCACTTGCCACGCGTCGTCTCCTGATCGCCCGATGACGCTTCGCCGATGGGGGGCTGAGATTAGATCAGCCCAGCTGATCTGACGGTCGATGCAATGCTCCATCGGACGGCTCCTGTTGAATCTGGGACGGCCCTCCTGATCCGACGGCGTTAGAGCTCCCAGGAAGAACTGGGACGAAGCTCGCGCCTGGCGAACTTTGATCGAGAAGCTCGGGCTCCTCCGGGGCTCTCCGGTGCGTCTGAGGTGCTCTGAAGGTAGCTGGAAGCCTCCCGCGTCGACTGATGGCGCTTTCATGGCTCCTGGGGGTCCGAGTCGATGGAGCGAGGTCGAAGAAGGAGAAGACCCCCAGGTGCCTCTTCCTGGATCCGTGCGAGTCCAGTTGGGCTCGATTCTTCGAAGTACCTGCACAGGAAGAACCGCGGGTGAGAGAGCTTTCTCCTCGACCCGGGGTTTTGAAGCTACGATGCAAAATGAAGGTGGGCGGAGGGGCTCCGGCGAACGGCGGAGGAGGAGCCCCGATTCCCCAGGACCTAGAGTCCTGGGTTGGATAAATGTGCGCAATAGATGAAGAAGGCGTCGAGGAACGATATGGGGTGAGCGAGGAGGTCGGAATCAGTCGGGACCACAGTGGAGAAGTCGCCGGAGCTGAGCTCCGGCAAACTTCGAATTTCGATTTTTAAACTACAGGAGTTAACTAAAACCTAATCTAATGACTGGAATGAAAAACTAACATCTAAGACTAACTAAAAATGCATAGAAGGTCAGCTCTTATACCTGGGGGCCTCCAGGGAGCAGGGCGGACGCCGGAGCTCCGCCGCGACAAAATCTCCTTCCTCCGGCCGAGTCAAGGTGCTGGGCTGCTCCCCCTGTCACGAGGAACAATCCAGGAGCAAGATCTAGGCTTTAGGTTGGAATAAAAGTGGCCAAATTCGAGGAAGGAAGCGGAGCTTGTTATTTATAAACATTGGCAAGGGGCCTTATTACCCGTCGATTATTAACTGATCCAATGAACATCTCGTTGATCTATGATTTTGGCGGGCATCATGGAAGATTAGGGAACAATTCTTGTGAAGGAAGCGTTGTCGATTGATGGATGGTGTGCCCGGGAAAAAGGCATGAAATCGGGGGAATGGACAGTTCAGAGACGCCAGGCGAGGGATGGGACAGTTGACCTGGAAGTCAACGAAGGCCGGCGCCTCATTGGGCCACGTCAGCCGCTACGAGACAAAATAGAAAATCTGAAGGAAGATTGATTTATTTGACGCCCTAAATGATTTTATTAATTTTTTCTTATCAAATAAAAAATGTGTATTATTTCATCTAGTATTTATTTATGATTTTTATTGGATTTTTCGAGGTGTTTTATTATAGTTTAATTGAATAATATGTATATGTATGTATTTACATGTATTTTCATGTATTTTATTTTTAATTTGTTTATTTTCTTTTATTATTTTATTTGCTTATTTTATAAATTTATAATTTATTTTTGTGAGTATAAGGGTATTTTTGTTTGATTTTTATGAGTTTATTTATATTTTTAAATAAATAGATATAGGTGTATGTAGGTATACTTATAGGTATTTTATCTATGTATTTTGTACACTTAATTTATTTAATATGTTTTCTTGATTTTTATTTTGGTTTTGTATTTTTAATGAGTTGTGCATAATGTATACATTATTATAAAAATATAGAAGAGCAAAAGAATCAAGGATTAAAACCCTTTTTATTTATAGATAGGTACATATCATAGGTATTTTGTCTATGAATTTGTAGACTTATTTTATTTTACAAATTAATTTTGGCTTTCTTTAGCTTCTCTCATGTGTATGCATTAAGTACATTATTTATAAAATTCTAAAAAATATGTATTTATACAAATAATGAATATTGAATAAAATGAATATTTTAATCAGTCCTATACACAAGGAGGGCCAAAAACATAACTTCTGCATATGGGCTCCAAAAATTATGAAACCAATTTTATAAAATAGTTTATGGAATGCTATATACAATTAAAGGTGAGTTTGGGTGATTTGGAGTTTCTATTTGCAAGATATGGGTATGTGAAGTTGAAATTTTGGCTTTTTATTCTGTATATAAAATGTACACTGGGGATTATTTTTGTACAAACTCAATTTTGCATTTTGATTCATATTATTATCTACAACTTTCATGTACAAAGTTTCTTTATTTGATGAATAAATAATTATGTACACAACAGGTGCCAAAAATGCATACATGGATGAATAAATAAATGAGGTATTTATTGTCCTCTGGCCCTTATCTCCCCCTACTTTATTCCTTGTCGACCAATACCATGCTGGCCATGGTCTCGAGGTTTGGGTCATAAAATATTTACAATATTTTATTCCTTTTTCTTTTCTTCTCTTTATTCTATAATTTTGGCAATAAAACCTTATTTAATGTAAAATAAATACACTGGACAATGAATGCTATTATGTGCAATTTGATGCTATTTACATGCATTTGCTGGGGTTTTTGAGGCCAAAATGATAGAATAAAGGTGATGAAATAGAGATTCATCACTCCCCTATACTTGCCTTTGCTAGTCCCTAGCAAACACTTATGCAATAAAAAAAGAATAAAGAAAAAAAAAGGAGAATAAAAGAAAGATAGAGTGAATACGGGTGCTTTCAGTGCAATGCATGTCCTTACAAAATCTGAATTTGGAGCTCCTGTCAGACCTTGGGTGTGAATGTGTGTGGAACCTAGTCGGGAACCAGCTCTAAAATACAACAGCTTTCGATAGTCACAGAACTCGGTTCAACCCACCTCAATAGCCAGGTCAGAACTAGTCTACATCATACGCAAACCCTTATAACTATGAAGCTGACTTGTACGGTGTAAGTGATAGTGGCTCTCCCCAACTGAAATGATAAAGGAGCTGACTTCTCCAGAATGACAACCCAATGATTCCCCAATCCAACAGCTCTTTCCTCGAGGAGCAGGGTATTCCCTTCTAAGTTCAAGTGGCAACCAGCTCAAGAGGAGGGGTGAAGAGAAGAATGGACGGTAGCCAGTGTAGCCACCTATCCCGGGATGCAAGACCAGTGTAGTCAAGTCATCCAGCTGCAGGCTCACATATTTGTCTTTGGAACTCAAGCTTGCTTATTGACTTTGTACATACTTTGCAGGCATTTTATTTTTGTACAGGCCTGACCATTTTTTTTACACACTATTCACAGCAGCATTTACATAAGGAGTTTTTCCTCTTGAGCCAGTAGACTATCCCTCTTTTGAAGCTTTATCGCAACCCACATCTCCTGTCTTTAGACCTCATGGCTATTGAATCAGGTTGGGGTGCACTTCCCTCCCTAGACGAGGACGAATGTTTCCACCCGTGTGCGTCTCAGACTGGCAAATCCAACCCCCTCACCACTCCAACTGAGTTGAGCCAAGTGAAAAGTGCAAGTGTCCAAGTTAGGTCACCGTCGGCCAGAGTCGTACGTGTGTCTCGAAAAGTTCTAGTTAGTCCACTGAGGTGACTTGAACCCAGCCCTGATTTCTCAAAGAATTAAGTCTGTATAGACCTGAAGTACCTTAAACCTAGTTCCCATAAGGTTCCAGTGCAGTTAGGTGCGGTAAGGTCCAACCAAGCTCCAATTTGAGACTTTATTAGACTGATTCAATCATCAAGCTCACTCAAAAAGAATACGAATGGTATGCTTATGCTATGCACAATGAATGATGCAAATTTTCACAAAAAGTTTGGAAAGAATCAAAGAATGTTTTTACACAAAGAATTTTTGCAAATAAACTAAGAACTGGACGTACACTAAAAGTATATATAATTATTTACACGGGCGTGCTGCTTTATTCACAAAATGTATGAGTTTCTAAAAATTTTACATGTTTGAATGTAGTAGTTTATTTAGAACTGTACAGAAAGGATTGTATGTGTCTTATTTATGATTTACAAGAGTTTGTAAGAGTGTTCTTATTAGGTTTTGAAAATACTTTTGCAAACTATAGTACACAATAATTTTCGCAATCATTTACACACATTTGAAATCTATTTTTGCAAAGATTTGTCACACTATATATGTATAATTTTCACAATAGTTTTGACAAGCATTTTTCAAAATATTTGCACATAGGTTTTTCAAATCCTTTCTTTCACATAAAAAAAAATTTTGCAATCAAAATGTTTTCACACATTTGAAATCATTTCACATCAATTTTTTTCAAAACTGGTCACACTATTTTTCAAATTATACTGTATAGGTCTCTGATTTATTAATCAGTATGTACAAAAGAAGAAAAACAGTATTTGATGTATAATATGGTTTTGGTTCTTTTAGGCTTTGTTTGGGCTTATTTACTATTTACAAATGAGAGATTTTTGTGCGGACTCCTCAGACTTACTTGAGAATCATTTTCACAAGGATTTTGAAAACTATAGTCCAAAATAATTTTGCAAATATGTTCACGCATTTGAAAATCCTTTTACAAAGGTTTTACACAACATAGATAGATTTTTCATAACAATTTTGTCAATCAAATTTTTCACAATCATTTGCACACTGATTTTCACATTTTTTGTTTTCACTCAAAGAAAATAAATTTTACACACAAAACTAATTTTTCAAACTTTGAATACTTGTACACACTCTTTTCAAACAATTTTCACAAGATTTTTCAAAAGAGAATGTTTTGTACAAAACACTTTTCTGATTCAATAATCAGTATAATTACAAAGAGTCTGAGGAACTCACAATCGTCTTTCATTATTATAAAGCTACTTTTTACATTTTATTTTATGTTGAAGTGATCTTTTAATTTTCAGTATGAGTTATGGCTTTTTGTATAAACGGCGTATATACGACCCCCCTATACTTAGCTTGAGCTATGTCCTCATAGATCGAAAGTAAAAGCAAAGACATAACTCGTACTGAGTATAGACAGATCTAAAGAATAATTATGAAAGAAATGAATGAATGAGAAGTTGACCGTCCCCCCTATACTTAGGATCAACTAATCCTAAGTATAGCAGATTGTACAAAAAGCAGGGAGGGTCAAGGGTGGGAATACACAGATCGTACTCAGATTGTCTCCCCCTATACTTAGGGTAAGATACTCCTAAGTATAGAGAAGAAGAGGAGACAATGGAGAGGATCGGAATGAAATGAAAAACTCGGGGTGCACATCCCCCCTATACTTAGGACCAAGTACGTCCTAAGTATAGAAAACTATCTACAAGGGCGGCACATTTTGTTACGAACCAAAAAAATAGAAAATGAAAAGAAGAAAAGAAGAAAATCAGAGAAACAGTTGTTGAATGGCATAGTCTGAATCTTTCGATGTCGCAGGTGCTATGAATGTGTCATCATGGTGCATTAGCTGAATAGAATCAACAACGGCCAGGAATGCATCTGGTTCGAGATAAGGCTTCAGTAGTTGGCCGTTGACGACGAAGGGCTGTGCGTCAGGAGACAAATCTGATATCGTGATACTGCCATTGTCACGCATCTCACGAACTCGGAATGGCCCTGTCCACTTACTCTTTAATTTGCCGGGAAATATCCGTAACTTTGCATCAAATAGCCACACTTTCTGTCCAACGTCGAAGGTCTTTCGTCTGATGTGCCGGTCATGTCAGCGTTTCACCTTCTCCTTGTACATCAAGGTGTTATCGTATGCGCAGTCTCGGAATTCCAAGATCCTGTTCAGATCGTCTTTTCTCTTCTGACCACTTCTTTGTGAGTCCAAGTTACAATTGTTGATTGCCCAAAGAGATTTATGAATTAATTCCACGGGCAGATGGCATGGTTTCCCATATACAAGACGGTAGGGCGACATGCCCAAGGGAGACTTGTAGGCCGTTCGGTACGCCCATAGAGCTGAGTCCAAGAGTTGAGACCAGTCTTTTCTGTTCGGCCTAACAAGTTTCTGCAATATGGTCTTGATTTCTCTGTTTGATAACTCTGCCATGCCATTGGTCTGCGGATGATAAGGGGATGCGACACGGTGATCGATGTCGTATTCCTTCGTTACTTTCTTGACCTCTTTGTTGATGAAATGGCTACCCCCGTCTGAGATGAGAATCTTTGGTATCCCAAACCGCGAAATGATGTTCTTCTTCAGAAACTGGCAAACTGTTTTGCTGTCGGCAGCTCGGGCGGGAATAGCTTCAACCCAATGACTCACGTAATCGACGGCAAGAAGGATGTGCTCAAAACCTTGACTGTTAGGGAAAGGTCCCATGAAGTCAATGCCCCATGCATCGAAGACGTCGGCTATCTGAATAATTTTCAGAGGCATTGAATCTTTGGCAATGAGTGTACCTTTCAGTCGCTGACAGTCAATGCATCTTTTAACAAAGTCTGCTGCATCCTTGAATAATGTGGGCCACCAGAAGCCACAATGCAATACTTTCGCTGCCGTACGATCTCCAGAATGGTGCCCACCAGATTCGAGCGAATGACAATGCTCGAAGACACTTGATTGCTCTGTCTGAGGGATGCACCGGCGCCAAATACAATCTGCTCCTTCTCTGAATAGAAGAGGATCTTCCCACTGGTAGAAGCGGATGGTCGACATGAATTTGTTCTTCTGGTTCTTCGTCCAATCCGAAGGTACTACCCCAGAGGCGAGGTAATTGACAATGTCAGCATACCAAGGGAGAGAATCCACTGCTAAGATAGCTTCGTCAGGGAAGGTTTCTGTGATCGGTGCATTGCTCAGAGGAGACTCATGCTGCTCTATTCTGGATAGATGGTCTGCTACCACATTCTGAACTCCAGGTTTGTCTTTGATTTCCAGATCAAATTCCTAGAGGAGAAGGATCCAACGAATCAGTCTTGGCTTGGCATCCTTCTTCTGTTGTAGGTACCGGATAGCAGAGTGGTCCGTGAAAATTGACCTTCGACCCCAACAAATAGGATCTGAACTTCTCTAAAGCGAAAACCACAGCCAGCAGTTCTTTCTCTGTCACTGTATAATTTCTTTGAGCTTCATCCAATGTTCGGCTGGCATAGTGAATGGCATAGGGCGCCTTATCTTTCCTTTGTCCAAGAACAGCTCCGACTGCAAAATCTGACGCATCGGTCATTATCTCAAATGGAAGAGTCCAGTCGGGAGGCTGTAAGATTGGAGCCTGAGTGATAAGCTCCTTCAATTGATTGAAAGCAAGGAGAACCGGCTGATCAATAATGAACTCAGTCTCCTTGCACAAGAGTTCTGTCAGAGGTCAGGCAATGCGGCTGAAGTCCTTAATAAATCGTCTGTAAAATCCCACGTGCCCCAGGAATGACCTCACATTCTTTACTGACTGAGGTGGCTGAAGGTTTGAAATGACATCCACCTTGGCTGGGTCGACTTCCATGCCACGTTTGGAAACGACATGGCCCAGCACAATACCTTCTGTGACCATAAAGTGGCTCTTTTCCCATGAGAGCATTAGATTGACTTCACGGCATTTCTGAAGCACTCTGTCTAGGTGCTCAAGACAAGCATCGAAACTATCACCATAGACAGAGAAATCGTCCATGAACACCTTAAGAAAACTGCCTACCATCTCGGCGAAGACTGCTAGCATGCATCTTTGGAAAGTTGCAGGTGCATTGCATAATCCAAAGGGCATCCTCTTGAAGGAGTAGGTGCCGAACGGGCAAGTGAAGGTCGTCTTTTCTTGATCCTCAGGAGCGATCGCCACTTGGTTGTACCCGGAGTACCCATCCATGAAGCAGAAGAACTCCTTGCCTGCTAATCTCTCCAGAACTTGATCAATGAATGGCAAGGGGAAGTGGTCCTTCTTGGTTGCTGCATTAAGACGGCGGTAGTCAACACACACTCGCCAGGATGTCGGTACCCGAGTTGAAATTTCCTCTCCTTTATCATTTGTAACCACGGTAAGCCCAGATTTCTTTGGAACTACATGCAGTGGGCTTACCCATTTTGAATCGGAGATGGGATAGATGAATCCTGCGTCACACCATTTAGTGATCTCCTTCATGACGACGTCCCGAAGGTTAGGGTTCAACCTTCTCTGGAATTCGCGGGACGGCTTGGCATCTTCTTCTAGATAGATATGGTGTGAGCAGAGAGCTGGATTTATCCCTCGGAGGTCTGATACGCTCCAACCAAGTGCCTTGCGGTTCTTTTCTAGAACCTCGAGAAGTCGAGATTCTTGATCCGGATTCAGCCTGCTGCTGATGATGATCGGATACATGTGTTCTTCACCTGCAAGGAAAGCGTACTTCAGGCCTGCAGGAAGTGGCTTGAGTTCTGGTTTTGATCTGTCCACTTTATCTGTCACTTCAGATACCATGCTGGTGGTGGAATGCACCTTGAGGCTGCTACCATCCTCATCATTCTGTTGAGATCCCGGAAATGCACCGAACGGTTCTGCACTAAGCTGATCATGTTCGGTCTGGAGTGATTGCTCAAGAAGATGTGCCTGCATCTGAGAATCTGTCTCCCAAGAATCATTGGAGCATATGCTGACTGCGCTTTCCAAGTCCTCCTCAAGAGTGAGGATTTCTCGGGTCCATGGATCGTCCAGTGATAACTCTGAATCTCTGATCTCTGCGATAAAATCACAGTCTGCTTCCGATGCTGCCTGGCTCTCATCAGTCGTGGCATTCTGCTCTTTGTTCATGTTTATCGTGATTTGCTGGGTGTTCGAGCTGAAAGTGATCTTCCCAGACCCGTAATCAACCACGGCACCTGAAGTACGGAGGAATGGCCTGCCAAGGATGATAGGGGTCTGGAGCAAGGGTGCAGGTGAGTCCATATCAAGGACTACAAAGTCAGTTGGGAATTTCATCTCCTGCACGGTAACTATCACGTCTTCCAACATACCTCGGGGCCGCTTGACGGATCGGTCAGCGAACTGAAGGATCATGCGTGTCTGCTTGAGCGATCCCAGCCCGAATTCTTGCATTATAGACGAGGGCAGAAGGTTGATGGAAGAACCACTGTCAAGAAGAGTACGCTCGAAAACCTGGTCAAAAATCACATAACTGATGAGAGGTGCTCCTGTATCATGCTTTTTCTGGGGGAGGTTGCTGATAGCTGCAACTGTGGCCATGGAGAGAACGTGCTTTTCTACTTCTATGCGTCTGTTGTCTTGCGCTGGGTGACGCCTGTTAGTACATGCCTCTTTCAGTCCTTTCTTTACAGCTGGCATGTATTCCACGGCCTTCAACAAGGGAATCTCAACAGTCAATTTATCCAAAATCTCCACAACACCTGGATCTGATAATGCCTTTTTTCGTTTTGCAATTTTTTTGGAATTTTGTATTGCATGCGGAAAAGGAATATTCACATTACTGGAAGGAAAATTAGAGTTCTTATTTACATCAAAATCATCGCCCACAGAATGTTGTACATCCGGACTACAAAAAGGAGTACAAGCTGAATCTAAACATGCTGGTGCTGCTGGGCGGTCAAAAAGAGTAGCGTCAGCTCCATCGGCTGGCGAGGGATCGGCTGCTGCTGGCGGCTCCTCCAAGGCTGACGCGGCTTTACTGCTGCTACAAGCGTCTTTTTGGTGTTTTTGCTTTTGCTGATTTTTTTGTATTTTTGGCTGAGCTTGATGTTGGTAAGGCACGACGGCTGGACTAGCTTCTCCTTCCTCTTCCTCCTCACCCGCCCCTGGAGCTGGCACGGCTGATGCGGAAGATGACGATCCACCTGTTTCTTTATTCACCCCACTGGTAGTAGCAGGCGGAGGCAAGGCCCTACCGCTCCTGAGAGTAATAGCATTAGAATAAACAGTAATATCATTTTCAGACACGGACTGGACATCGCATTCTACCTGCTCTTTCTTCTTGAAATTGTTGGGGTTGGCTTCGACCTGCGCTGGAATAGTGGTTCGGGTGGCGGTCAGGTCGTCAAGCCGTTTTGTCATCTCCGCCAGCCCTTTAACAAGCTGGGATAGACACTCCATGGTGGGACTAGCAGGGGACATATCAGAAGACTCAGCGTGCAAACCACGCTGCTGTTGGGTAGATGGGTGGGGAGGCTGTTGTTGGTGGTGCGGTGGTGCAGGAAGTTGAAGTTGTTGGTAAGACGGTGGAGGATACTGCTGATATTGCGGAGAGGGGGCAGCCACGTACTGGTGATACGGCTGTGGATGGCGGTATTGCGGCTGTTGTTAATACGGAAAGTTCTGCCTCCATTGCTGTGCAAACTGGGGAGGCTGCTGGTACTGTTGGGGTTGCTGGGAGGATTGACCAAAACGATCACCCTGAGGTTGGTGGTACTGCCGGTTGGCAAATTACTGACCCTGGGGTTGTCCCTGAGGACGGGTCGGCTGTGCATCATTACTCCATACCCCATTAACTTCTTGGATAAGGGGCGGTGGTGGGAAGACTGGATCAGGAATACCAAGGAACTCTGGCTGGTAGACGACCATCTGCTGCTGCGGCGGGCCCTGGTCGGGTGCCTGCACGTAGTACACGTGCTGGACTGCCGGTGGCTGCTGGCTCGGCTGAGACTGATGCTGCGGTTGCGGCTTGTCCTTCTTCTCAGCGGGAGCGTCTGATAGTGTAGCCGACTGGACAGAGTTGATCGTACCGACCAACATCTCGAGGTTCTTGTTGATCTGATCTAGCTTATCCAGGTTCTGGGTCCTCTTCTCGATCACAGCGAGTTTCTCGAGGTCCTGTGATCGCTTCTCAATGATATCTACCTTAGAGAGATGGCCCCCGATGATGCTGAGGTTGGAGCTCTCATCTCTCTCTGCTTCCTTGGATGCAGCCATGTGAACTTGTTTCTGGAGAATCTGGGGCTGCTTCTGGTATGCCTTGGATGAAGAGAGGACAGCCTCTCCTTCGGCCATTTCTTCAAAAATCTGCCAGACAACATCTTCATCCTTGTTGAAATGGGAGCCCCCACATGTTGCGTCCACGAGCCTTTGGCTTTCAATGTTTAGTCCCCCAAAGAAATGCTGGACCAAGCTGGTCTTCGGGATATCATGATGGGGACACTTCTCCTGCAGATCAGTGAATCTCTCCCAAGCCTCGTGTACTGACTCATGTGCTCCTTGGGAGAAATTACTAATACGTGCTTGCATCTGGTTGAGCCGACCGAGAGGGTAGTATTTGTGCAAGAAGGCAGACTTCAACTCCTCCCAGGTCGTCACGACCTTTCCCATATGATTGACCCAATAGAGGGCCTTGTCCTGTAGACTGAAGGGGAAAGCCGTCATCTTGACAATGTCCAGGGGGACATTCGGATAGTGGGTGGTGCGGCAAATACGGGAGAATTGTTGCAGGTGAATGTACGGCTCTTCGTTTGTGTTTCCATGAAAGGCAGGGAGAAGGGCTATGAACTGGGGCTTCAGCTCAAAGTGAGCGTGTACCGGTGGAATGAGAATCCACTCGGTCATCTGGCTGTCTCCCGGATTGTATGTTTCTTTTAGTGTCGGCTTTGGTGGTGGTAATTCAAAGTCATCATCAGGAGGATCATCACCTCCTCCACCTCCACCTCCTCCTCCCCGGCCTCCTCTGCCTCTGCCTCCTCTTCCATCGTCACGGTTCATCATGTCATTCAACATATCCTGGAACGCGGTTTGTGTCCGGGCCTGCTCGGTCAGCTGCTGCTGTATGGCCTGGATAGATGCCAACAACTGTGCATTAACTTGATTTTGATCTGGCACCTGTCCCTCTGGTACGGGTGGCTGCTGACCCTTGCCCTTTCCTCCTAGAGCCATGTCAGGGTCTGAGTCGGACGAGATGAACTCCGCAGTAGTCTCCAGGGCTCGCACTGGCTTCTATCTGCAGAATGAGATAGTCCGAATCAGATCGCTTGCAATTAACTTTCATCTGCCGTGATTAAGTTGGAATTCAGGTCAACCCCAGTATGTTGTGAATGGGAAAGGGATGTAGACTGTAATCGACTCCCATTCACAATGGCGGAAGCAGGACAAAAGTGATCCCAGTTTATTGGGTGGCCAAGAGAAAGGTAGAAAACGAGGAGTCTGGAGATCGATCCGCAAAGTCTGGATCGGTTTCTCGGGAATCGCCTCGAAATTATTGGTGGAGTTGAGTCTATGGAATCGATGTAGGTGTCGGCATGGTCCCGATGAAACCATCCATGGATCAACTTCGCGAAGCAAGAGAATGTCGGCTTGTTGGAAGAATGATACGATGGTCAACGAGGAATAAAAGGAGTGTAAAACAGTAGAAAGGCTCGGTTGAGCGGGGTGGTCAAAGGGAGAAACAACAAAATGTGCGCAAATGCGCGGGACTTGATCTTTGAACCTTAATCTAGATTCATACAAACGCAATACAAAAATCGGGTTCACCAACTCACGCCATGTGAAGCCGTGAAAGTTCGGCTATTTATTATCTTTTCATTTTTAGAGTTGTGATTTTCAGGCATATCTTATAACAAGTCCTTAGCACGCTACCCTATAGGAGAGAGAGTATTGCCGGAAGAGTATCCCGTACTTGTCCTCCTCCTGTGTAACCTGTAGTCTGTACTTTTTGGAGTCCTTGTAACCCTTCTTGGATCCCTACTCAGCCAAAGAAAAGAGAGAGGAAGCCGATAGGCGAAACCAATACTTCAGTTCTCGCTCGCAACGGAATCACCCGTGAGCGTGCAAGAACCTACTCGGACGCAGGACGATGAGACAGACACCCCCGTGAAGGCGTGGCCTATGCTCAATACTTCGGACAGGGTCGATGCTCTCACAATAGAGAGTCACCATTGGTGACCAAGTCCTACTCGCCTACGTACGATAGAAGCGCCATTACTTCGGAAATCCAGGCGATACACAAGGCAGTTGCAGACTGGGTTTTGGGCTTTAATCCTTAGGGGTCGCACTCGCTCAAGGGAGTAGGGTTTTGGTCCCCCTCCAAGGTACCTGAAAATAATGAGGGCTTTATGAACCCGGTACAATGATAGTCCATTATGAATTTTAATTAAGGTCAAAGTTTATTTAGCAGTCCCCTTGTTTTAAGTTTCTGGGTTTTCACTTTTTTGGATCTGTTTCATACCAGCGCCTAACATTTTTGTAGATTTTTCATTTAAGTCATAGGTGCTCAAAATCAGAGGGAGATAGCGGAAAAACCGTGCAAGTGATTCCATGATGGAAATCTCACCATTGAACCGAATGATGCATGCTGAGTTAGAAGACTTACAGTGCATCCCAGCTCTCTCCATGCGGTATGCAAAACAGAATTTTTAAACCTATCTACATGTCGATATGCAAGGCACAAAATCGCCCTAAACATAAGCTGCTATTAGCATGAAGAACCATAAGCCGCTAATTCATCTCTAGCCCAAGAGAGTCCGGTCTTGGCTCACCCCTCCTCTGCTCAACAAATTGAGGGTAGGAGAAAGCGCTTTACAGGGTTCGCTACGGCACAGAGGACTAAGAGACAAATTAACAACTTGTTTAAGTTTGACTAGATCCAAGCGAAGTAAACTATAGGAACATGCATTCTTATTAATGTTTGGACCTAGCTACCGAGTCAAGCAACCTATATCTAGGGGCTCCAAGCACATAAAACAAAATAAAAGAAAGGCGGAAAGCTCAAAACTTCGGGAAACAAAATGAAAGAAGGCGATGAAAACTCGAAAAAGCCGCGATGAGGCCCCCAGGTGAACAATCACCTGGGCACTGGACCTCATTGTGAAGAGTAGAGTCCTGTTTATATACATGCCAAAATAATCTCTCTCTCACCATAAATTACAAAATAAATAATCCTGAATATCTAGCTCTAACTAAGGCACATCTCATTGCTTCTTTGGTGCACTCTCCGGATGGTCATGAGGAGAAGACCATCCTCCTCCAAGCTTGGCTGCATTGGCCTCCTAAGAAGCCATCCTCGCGTGGCGGTCCCTTGCATCAAAGTCACAAAAAGAATGCATTAGCAAAGCTCAATCAATTAAATAGAGCAGAGAAAATAATCACAAGACATAAATCAATTAAGCATGGTGATCAATAGCAATAAAAATAGCTGCTCACAAAAATGAATATTAAAGAAAATTTTTTTTTACAAGAATGACAAAATAGTTAGGCTATGCTCATTGCTCCCCGGCAACGGCGCCATCTGATAACCAGCTATTCGCGAGGGTCTCCATGAATAATAAAAAGTGTGTCGCTGAGGCGACCGCTCACAAATCATCCAGTCAACCAGCAATTAACCCACAATCCAAAAAAATACAACAATCAAGCTCAAAAATAAATGTGAAATTATCTTTATTTACTCTACCATGAAATGTACAGTGACAAGTATGTAGTGGTCGAACCACAGAGAGCAATACAAAATGTCATAGCCTACTTGTAAATCACAGTCATCCTTGTGTGGGTTTTCTTTTCTGATTTTATATTATAATTATTATTATTAATTATATTATTATTAATTAATTTTTTTAATGTAATTAGGTAATATATATAATATAATATAAATAAAAATACATGTAAACCTATAAAGGGTTAGTATATAGCTAATAATACTTACAATCTATATATATGTTTATATAAATACAGTAAAATGAATATATATATATATATTATATATATATTTTTTATATATTAACACTAATGGGAATTCATGTAAATAATTGCATATATATATAATATATTTTTTTCTCTCTTTTTTTTTCTTTTTGGAAAATACCTATATATACATAAAGTGGTACTATAATATTTACAGAAATACTTAAAAATAGTCAAAAATCAAGGATTAAAGTCTTTTTGGGTTTTTCATCATTTTTTACTGTTTTTGTGATTTTTTGGGATTTTAGAGAATACTTTTAATATTTTTAACTAGCTAAATAATAACAATCAGTGGAATAAGGTTTGGTTGTAATAAAAAATGAACATTAAAAATAGTTACTAGCCTCAAAATGTTTCCACACAATTTTTCTCATAAAGATAATAAAATATAGCATAAATAGGGCCTGAGCTTATATTTTTCTGATTTTTCTTTGATTTTTAATATTTTTTTGAAGTTTTTCGGTATTTTTGCATTTTTAAGGTTTTCCTTTTGAGATTTTTAGGGATTTTTGGACTGACACTAGAATAGAACAACATACACCATAGGAAAATTTTTTAGAATTTTTAGAGGCATTTTCATATTTTTTTGGGGTTTTATAAGTTAGACAGGGAATAAAAGACATGTTTTTTATTTTTAATAAATGCAAAAATGCAACAAAATGTGAAACTAAAAATATGGCGTGCAAGGGTACACTAACAGGAGCTTAAGTCTATTTTTGGAAGATTTTTCGATTTAATATGGAGCACAAAATAAATAGACAAAGCATTCAAACATTAAATAGCCTGGCAGGGGTATTTTTGCAAATAAAACAGTTCACAGGGGCATACATGCAAAAATTACAATAAAAATACACTTTAACTTTTATTTTCAGGACCATTTAATAAATACAGAAACCCGGCGGGGTTTAGATGCAAAATTTCACGCGCCTCACGTGGGACTGCACGTGAGGCGCGGAAGGACTAAAGTGTGAATATGAAAACATCAGGGGGTCCAACTGCAATTTTTACAATTTATTTACAACTAAAACTTTTATTTTTGGGTTTAAATTCTAGATACGAAAAACAGGGGGGTGAGATATGAAATTTACCCCTAAATACAGCGTGGCATCCAACGGCGCTGCTCTCTTCACTTGCCACGCGTCGTCTCCTGATCGCCCGATGACGCTTCGCCGATGGGGGGCTGAGATTAGATCAGCCCAGCTGATCTGACGGTCGATGCAATGCTCCATCGGACGGCTCCTGTTGAATCTGGGACGGCCCTCCTGATCCGACGGCGTTAGAGCTCCCAGGAAGAACTGGGACGAAGCTCGCGCCTGGCGAACTTTGATCGAGGAGCTCGGGCTCCTCCGGGGCTCTCCAGTGCGTCTGAGGTGCTCTGAAGGTAGATGGAAGCCTCCCGCGTCGACTGATGGCGCTTTCATGGCTCCTGGGGGTCCGAGTCGATGGAGCGAGGTCGAAGAAGGAGAAGACCCCCAGGTGCCTCTTCCCGGATCCGTGCGAGTCCAGTTGGGCTCGATTCTTCGAAGTACCTGCACAGGAAGAACCGCGGGCGAGAGAGCTTTCTCCTCGACCCGGGGTTTTGAAGCTACGATGCAAAATGAAGGTGGGCGGAGGGGCTCCGGCGAACGGCGGAGGAGGATCCCCGATTCCCCAGGACCTAGAGTCCTGGGTTGGATAAATGTGCGTAATAGATGAAGAAGGCGTCGAGGAACGATATGGGGTGAGCGAGGAGGTCGGAATCAGTCGGGACCACAGTGGAGAAGTCGTCGGAGCTGAGCTCCGGCGAACTTCGAATTTCGATTTTTAAACTACAGGAGTTAACTAAAACCTAATCTAATGACTGGAATGAAAAACTAACATCTAAGACTAACTAAAAATGCATAGAAGGTCAGCTCTTATACCTGGGGGCCTCCAGGGAGCAGGGCGGACGCCGGAGCTCCGCCGCGACAAAATCTCCTTCCTCCGGCCGAGTCAAGGTGCTGGGTTGATCCCCCTGTCACGAGGAACAATCCAGGAGCAAGATCTAGGCTTTAGGTTGGAATAAAAGTGGCCAAATTCGAGGAAGGAAGCGGAGCTTGTTATTTATAAACATTGGCAAGGGGCCTTATTACCCGGCGATTATTAACTGATCCAATGAACATCTCGTTGATCTATGATTTTGGCGGGCATCATGGAAGATTAGGGAACAATTCTTGTGAAGGAAGCGTTGTCGATTGATGGATGGTGTGCCCGGGAAAAAGGCATGAAATCGGGGGAATGGACAGTTCAGAGACGCCAGGCGAGGGATGGGACAGTTGACCTGGAAGTCAACGAAGGTCGGCGCCTCATTGGGCCACGTCAGCCGCTACGAGACAAAATAGAAAATCTGAAGGAAGATTGATTTATTTGACGCCCTAAATGATTTTATTAATTTTTTCTTATAAAATAAAAAATGTGTATTATTTCATCTAGTATTTATTTATGATTTTTATTGGATTTTTTGAGGTGTTTTATTATAGTTTTAATTGAATAATATGTATATGTATGTATTTACATGTATTTTCATGTATTTTATTTTTAATTTGTTTATTTTCTTTTATTATTTTATTGGCTTATTTTATAAATTTATAATTTATTTTTGTGAGTATAAGGGTATTTTTGTTTGATTTTTATGAGTTTATTTATATTTTTAAATAAATAGATATAGGTGTATGTAGGTATACTTATAGGTATTTTATCTATGTATTTTGTACACTTAATTTATTTAATATATTTTCTTGATTTTTATTTTGGTTTTGTATTTTTAATGAGTTATGCATAATGTATACATTATTATAAAAATATAGAAGAGCAAAAGAATCAAGGATTAAAACCCTTTTTATTTATAGATAGGTACATATCATAGGTATTTTGTCTATGAATTTGTAGACTTATTTTATTTTACAAATTAATTTTGGCTTTCTTTAGCTTCTCTCATGTGTATGCATTAAGTACATTATTTATAAAATTCTAAAAAATATGAATTTATACAAATAATGAATATTGAATAAAATGAATATTTTAATCAGTCCTATACACAAGGAGGGCCAAAAACCTAACTTCTGCATATGGGCTCCAAAAATTATGAAACCAATTTTATAAAATAGTTTATGGAATGCTATATACAATTAAAGGTGAGTTTGGGTGATTTGGAGTTTCTATTTGCAAGATATGGGTCTGTGAAGTTGAGATTTTGGCTTTTTATTCTGTATATAAAATGTACACTGGGGATTATTTTTGTACAAACTCAATTTTGCATTTTGATTCATATTATTTTCTACAACTTTCATGTAAAAAGTTTCTTTATTTGATGAATAAATAATTATGTACACAACAGGTGCCAAAAATGCATACATGGATGAATAAATAAATGAGGTATTTATTGTCCTCTGGCCCTTATCTCCCCCTACTTTATTCCTTGTCGACCAATACCATGCTGGCCTTGGTCTCGGGGTTTGGGTCATAAAATATTTACAATATTTTATTCCTTTTTCTTTTCTTCTCTTTATTCTATAATTTTGGCAATAAAACCTTATTTAATGTAAAATAAATACACTGGACAATGAATGCTATTATGTGCAATTTGATGCTATTTACATGCATTTGCTGGGGTTTTTGAGGCCAAAATGATAGAATAAAGGTGATGAAATGGAGATTCATCACCCTCATTGTCGCAGAGAAAAACAAAGTAAATTGGAGATGTTGCAAATCCATAATAAACACACAAGTGATGGATGGTAGATGAAGGTGGAGAATGGCTCTTGTTATGTGTCCCAAAAGGGTGAAGGTGGAAGCCTATACATAGACGGGTTGTCAGTTAATATGGAGCCAAAAGGAGTTATTTTTCCTTCTAAATAATTAAGGTAATAACGAGCCCACATAACCTCGTTGGTTGCCCCCAACATTACCGAGGAGAACCATTTTAATGCCCAAACGGCTACCAAAACAGCCAATGAATTTGGATGAGAAAGAGGGAAGGTGTTTGTTCAACAATCTTTAACGGGTCTCGTTCCCGAGATCATAATTTGGGTTTGAAACTTGTGTGCCAATTTGTAAATTGCTTCATCTTAAAATAAATCTGGGAAAAATAAAATTTATTTAAAAATTAAACTCACACGTCACAGTCACGAACACGGACACAGACACGGACATGGACCGGGTCGGTCAGGGCGTGGCATGGTATGGCGAGGCATGTGTGCGCATGTGTGTGTGTGTTAAGTGCAATCAGGCCCAACGGCCTTAAATTCACATGCCCCTGAAAAGCCCACATGGTCTTGGGGAACACTCACACTTATATACTCATTATGTTCCTTCAAATTAGTCCATGTGGTACTAAAGAGAAGGAGGGGTTTGTGAAACACATAGAGAATCCAACATTCCTCCACATATTTTACAAACCTTAATTAATAAACAAAAGATGAAATAGCATAAAAGGATAAAGAAAAATGAAATAAAAATAAAATATGACTGAACTATGTCTTTCAGCATAGGTTGCTTGTGGCTTTGAACCTTGCCTAGCAATGATTTATCTACATCTGGAGAGACATGGTGAACTAGGTCTTGAACTAGACTCTTTGATTCAGATTTCAATAAATCATGCAAACATAGATGAGGGCACAAGTGTGTGTGCATTACGAACTTCGCAAGAATCTATTTCGTGAGTGCTCTAGCGAGAATGCCCAACGCACATAAACCCCAGCCTAGGGTTACACTCACACAGTAGGAATCTCCAAGGGTGTACTGTCCATTCCTACACCCTGCCATATATGGCTTGACTCCATTCAGAGCAAATCTCTTCCTCTACCAAGATAGCACCGAAGCACTGCACGCCATAGGGATACGTCAGGAGTAAAACTCCTAAGTTTGTGCTCCCATCGAACACTGACACAACTTAGTTGTTCATTTGAACCATTCCTCACGGGATCTCCGGTTTTGGATTGTTTGGGTTACCACTATGGTGTTAAACTAATGGGTAAAAGGCCCATCCCCTCGACGCACTGAGTACTAGCTTTCTTGCTAGACTCTTCTGAGAGGATCAATAGTGTTCTCTACAAATTTCACAAATTGTAGAGATATTACTCCTTGGGTCATGAAGTCTCTCACCTATTCATACCTTAATCCCATAAAGCATTTTCTTGAGTTACTCTTAGATTGTTTTGCTTTATCTATGGCAGATCTACTATCACAATGAATAGAGATAGGAGGAAATGGCTTTGAAATAATGGGCAAATCTATTAAGAGGTTTCTTAGCCAATCTTCCTGACAACAAGATAAATCTAAAGCTATAAATTTAGCCTCCATTGTGGATCTTGCTCTAATAGTTTGTTTGGAGTATTTCTAAGAAACTGCAGCAGCACCAAGATGAAACACATAACCACTAGTATATTTAGTTTCATCAGTGTATGCAATCCAATTTACATATGTATAGCCTTCCAGTACGACTGGAAAACCAATGTATTGAAAATTGTATTCTATAGTACCCTTAAGGTATCTAAAAATGCTGACCAATGCCTTCCAATGGTCAGCATATCTACTTAACCTACTGAGGGCATAGGCTATATCAGGTCCAGAACAATTGGCTAGATACATTAAGCTTCTTATGACTTGAACATATCTAGACTGATCCACAGGATTACTAGTGTATGCTTCAAGATGTAAGGAAGGATCATATGGAGTACTGACAGGCACACTATGGTACATATCAGACCTATGTAAAACCTTTTCTACATAGTGAGACTGGATTAGAGTATAGCCAGAAGTAGATCTACTCAATTTTATGCCAAATATAACATCAGTTATTCCTAAATCTTTCATATCAAAATTTTTATCAAGAAAGGATTTAGTCTCAAAAATGATAGCTGAATTTGATCCAAAGATTAAAATATCATCAACATACAAGCACATGATTACAATACCATTCTCAGAGGTCTTAGAATAAATGCAACTATCAGATTTATTGGCAGTGAAGCCAACAGATAAAACAGCTTTATCATATTTATCATTCCACTGCTTAGGTGCATATAAAGATTTTACTAATCTACAAACCTTGTGTTCTTGTCCAGGGACTACGAACCCTTCAGGTTGATCCATATAAATCTCTTCCTCAAGGTCACTATTTAGGAAATCAGTCTTGACATCCATTTGATGGATTTTAAGATTATGAATCACAGCTAAAGCGACAAGAACACGGATAGAGGTAATTTTTGTTACAGGAGCATAGGTGTCAAAATAATCAACACCTTCTTCTTTTTGTATCCTTTGGCTACAAGCCTAGCCTTAAACTTATCTATGGAACCATCTACCCATAACTTCTTTGTGAAAACCCATTTACATCCAATAGTCTTGTACCGCGGGGAAAGGTCGGTTAGAAGCCAAGTGTGGTTGTTCATTATAGATTCTATTTCACTATCAATTGCTTCCTTCCAGAAACTATGATCTATGGATTTCATAGCTTCATCATAGATCTTGGGATCTTCTTCTACTAAGAGAGTATTGAAGTCAGGACCAAAGTGTTTAGCCACTCTAGTCCTTTTACCTCGACCTAGGTCATTAGGGGGCTCAACTACTTCTCGATTTAAGGGTTCTGCTTCTTTAACAATTTGAGTTTTATCTTGAGGGGATTCAAGGATTTCAGAATTTAAAGTTCCTTCACCAACTTGCCTAGGGAGAAAGGATTTGAGAGGAAAGATGTTTTCATAATATACTACATCTACGGATCTTATCTCCAGTATAGAATTGTTCCTGATTTCTTGGATATCATATTTTACACCTAGAAATCTATTGGCATTACTATTTTCTACATATCCTATGAAAACAAAGTCCACGGTCTTAGGACCTAACTTCCTCTTCTTATTTTCAAGAATTTTAACTTTGGCCAAGCATACTCATACTTTAAGGTATTTTAGAACCGATTTCCAATTAAATAAAAGTTCATAAGGAGTGTTATCTATGTGTTTGAAGGGGATACAATTAAGCGCATGATTTGCGGTTAAGAGAGCCTCCCCCCACAAACGTTAGTTAAGACCAGATTTAGCTAACATATCATTTACCATATCGATCAGTGTTTTGTTCTTTTTTTCAGCTACACCATTGGATTGAGGGTTATATGGGGCGGTGGTTTCATGTATAAGGCCATGTTCACCACAGAACTGGTTTAGTTCATTTAAAGTATACTCACCCCCTCTATCAGATCTAATCCTCTTAATGTTCTTATCAGTTTGATTTTCTACTTGGGTTTTGTAAACCTTAAATCTTTCTATTTGCTCATCTTTATATCTTAGCAAATAAACATAACATTATATTGAAAAATCATCGATAAAGGTCATAAAGTAGTGCATATTATGACGAGTAAGAACATGGTTTAGATCACATACATCAGTATGAACAAGCTCAAGCAATGCATAGCTTCTTTCTACTGATCTAAAAGGTTTCTTAGACAGTTTAGCTTGTACACAAATTTGACATCTATCATTTTTCGTTAAGAAATTTTTGGAATTAAGTCCATGTGAACCATACGCTTCATTGTATTTTTATTCACATGTCCTAAGCAAGCATGCCAAACATCAGATGATGCGGTAGTAGAAAGAGATCTAATGCAATTTTTATTGATATGTGAAGAACCATTACATGATTCAACACTAAGCTCGATAAGGCCACTACAAGTGTAGCTGACACCTATATAGGAACCAAAATGAGAGATTACGATTTTATTACTCTGACTCAATAAGGAGTAACCAGAAGACATAGCTAGAACTTCGCTGATAATTTTCTTCTTAAACCAGGAACATGTAAGACATCACGTAACTTCAAGACTTTCCTTGATGTGAGCTTCAAGTCCACACGTCCAAAGCCAACAATATGTTTTACGGAGACATCATCACCCCAAGAGATGACATGGCTGCTATTGGCATGATAGGTGGAAAAAGAAGAGCGGTCATAACAGATGTGAGATACTGCTCCAGAATCTAATCATCAATTATCATGTGAAGGAGAATTAACATTAATATTGATAGAGTTGGTTTCTAATCGTTCAGAAGCGTCGACCCCCACAGAAATCATATTAACTTCAGTATTCTTAGGAGGTTGCTTCTTTTGTCCCTTGCAGTTCTTGCATACATTTACAAGGTGATCAGGTTTGCCACATGCGTAGCAGATGTGTTGGCCCTTAGAGTCAGTGTTATTATTCTGATCAGATTGCTTGCCTATCTTAAAAGGTTGTTTGGATTTGGGGTGGAATTTTTTAGGTTTCTTTTTGGAGTTGTTGTGGTCTACAAGATTGACATGAGGATTGTACTTAGTATCTTTTGATCTGTGATGATCTTCAGTTTGGAGGGATTTTATGAAAGAAGACATGCTCATCTTTTCTTATCTTTGATAGAGAGATTTAGAAAAGTCTTTCCAATAAGAAGGGAGTTTTTCAATTAGAGCTGCTACTTGTATGTTCTCCTCAAGTTTATAGCCACTAGCAATAGACTTAGAGACAAGGCTTTGATATTCAACAACTTGTGCGGAAACGAGCTTATTTTCTATCATCTTATAGTCAAGCCATTGGATAAAAGCATATCGTTCTAAACCTGTATCTTGCATCCCAAACTTGTCGTTCTAAGGCTTTCCAAATCTCGAGAGTAGTAGAGTGCATATGGTAGATGTCGTAAAGCAGATCGGATAGAGCAAAAAGAATCCTACCATGACAAAGGTAATCTATTTCTTTAGGTATTTTAAGATGAGACGGGATAGGAGAAGCAAGTGGGTCATTGTAAGTAGAACCTATTACGAATAAGGAATTATGAATGGGATTGACATGGTCTACGGGATTGACAGGAGATTCAACTTCCTCGGGAGGAGTTATAGCAGAAACAATCCTAATGAAGTGAGCCAAAATTTTATTTTTTGTTGCCACCTATGGAAATGTAAACCTACAAACTTCTCGGGTCAGAGGCTAGCAATGTCTTCCATGCTCATCATTGTTATAGGGTCCATTATCAGAGGCGATAACAAACAATAGATATAAAACTTGCAGATCTAACTTCACAATGTTGGAAAATATATAGTAATCTATATACTATTTGTGAGGTTTTAGATAGGCAAGCAAACTTAGGTCAAAATAAAAACAGTAAATTTAGTTGGAAAGAACCAGCTTGGAAAATGGAGGCACGTCGTAAGACGTTCTCGTGAAGTCAGATTCCGCCGCTCCTATGCATGAGCTTGATGGCAGCTTGGCTCCCAGATTCAATCACCCCCAGCTGGTTGCTGCCTCTTGGTGCTAGTAAGAGAACAGCGTCGAACGTATATTGGCCCGCATCGTCGTAGAGAAAAACAAAGTAAATTGGAGACGTTGCGAATCCACAATAAGCGCACAAGTGATGGATGATAGATGGAGGTGGAGAATGGCTCTTGTTGTGTGTCCCAAAAGGGTGAAGGTGCAGTCCTATATATAGATGAATTGTCAATTAATATGGAGACAAAAAGGAGCCATTTTTCCTTCCAAATAATTAAGGGAATAATGAGCCCCCATAACCTCGTTGGTTGCACCAAACATTACTAAGGAGGCATGTTTTAATGCCCAAACGGCTATCAAAACGACCAATGAATCTGGATGAGAAAGAGGGAAGCTATTTGTTCATCCATTTTTAATGGATCTCGTTTCTGAGATCATAATTTGGGTTTGAAACTTGTGTGCCAATTGGGAATTGCTTATGTCTTAAAATATATCTAGGAAAAATGAATTTTATTTAAAAATTAAACTCGTGTGCATGTCACAATTACGGACAAGGGCGTTGCATAGCGTGGTGAGGCGCGCACGCGCTTGTGTATGTTAAGTGCACTCAGACCCAAGAGCCTTAAATTTACATGCTCCTGAAAAGCACACATGGGCTTGGGGAACGCTCACACTTATATAACCATTCTCTTTCTCCAAATTAGTTCGTGTGGTACTAAAGAAAGTGAGGGATTTGTGAAATACATAGAGAATCCAACAGATACTTCATTTACTTCCCTTTTCTTTCCTTTATTCATTTATTTTGGATTTAAACATGTATGTTTATACATTAATTATTGGTGAATGATGCATGCTAATTTGTATAAGTTAGTTGTATTTACAAGTATTTTGATATGGATTTAAATGCAAAATAGGAGAATAAAAGTAGATGAATGGCTATTCATCGCCTCCCTGATTCGGCCCCATCTCTCCTTAATACCTCTCATCTCTTCTCCTTTTCCTCTTATCTTTTTGTCTTTTGCTCATTTTCCCCTTCCACCCCACATCTTCCTCTTCTCTTCTCGTTTTTTTTTACTTTTAACTCTTCATCACTTAACCAAATACCCCTCCACTCCCATCCTCTACTCTTCTTCTTTCAACCCTCATATATTCTTCATCTTCTTCTAACCTTTTTCATCTTCTATCTGCACTAAATAACTCTCTTCTCCTTATCCTTCTCAGCACACTCCCTTTAGTTCCTCCATAAGGACATCCCTCATCCTCCCTTGACCACAATCAGTGCACCAACCATTATTTCTCAACTATGACCAATATGTTATTAAAGCTCAGGATAGCATGATAATTCATTATTCATATCATTATCATTTCTATAAAGTGCACAACCCTCTTCTTTAGCGCATATGCAAATTGAACACCACCCGTAGCAGTTCCCACATCCACTTGCCCTACACATGAGTAAGTGCACAACCCTCTACATGAGAAGGATTCACAGTTACATAATTGAGTTGGAATAAAGAAGAGAACTCAGAGTACGCACATATGATGGAGATGTGTCAAATTATCTGGAGGGACTGTCTTAAAGAATTATCACATGTAAGCAAAGAATGCTTCTTAGAGAGAGTAAAGAAATTGATAGAGGATTTGGTCTACAGAAGCTCATAATAAAAATATCGATAATATGAAGGATCGCGTCACTCATCCTTTTTGTCGAAGGTCCTAGTGTATTCAAATAAGAAATTTAGTTAGCAGTTTGAAAAGCAATGGCTGAATGGGCCCTTTCATATAGCCTGCACTAAGGAGAAAGATCTCTGATCAATTCAACAGAAGGCAAAGAGTTCAGGTATGGGTAATCATCTTATCTGTGGATGGATCATGGGTGGAAAGTCATGGATAAATTACTAGTCATGACCACTCATCCAGATCAGTAGGTATGGACACTAGATAAAGAGATTCTCCTCACTTTGTGAAGCGCATATTTTTTTGTCAAGCGGCCTTTGTGAACCTTTGTTCCGATGGATGTAATTTGATCAGGGAAAGAAGTGAACATTCATCTTTCTTTCCATCATCGACTTCTCTAAAGACCTATTACCGATCCTCCATAGTCAGTGCTTGTGGTTTCTCCCTTGATTATAGTTCGCTTAGCACAATCTAGCTTCTCTATATCGTGACTAACCCTCGACATTGGCTCCTACTAACCTTGTGGCTTGACTGTGAATGATAATGGCTTAATTAGGGATACTTGTTGCTTCTCACCTTGTTCCTTCTACTTCTCCTATGCTATTGAGTTTGTATTCTCCTTTAAATGTCAAGATCCTGACCACAAAAGACCTCAACCATGAGAGAAAGAGCTAGACAAGTTTAACTTTTAATCATTGGTTTGCTCCTTTTGCAGTCTTCTACATAACACATTAATGCCATAAAGAGGGCAAATGCAGCCATAAGAGAAAAATAACATAAATTGGTTTATTTAAAATGATGGCTATATTGGAAGTTATATTATAAAGATAGATTTTCTTGACACTAAAAAAGTTTGTTATTTTGTTTTTGAGATATCCAGAGTTATGACATTTGAAACACCTCCAAATCCAAGATCACATAAAGGATATCAACTAAAACATCACCTACTTCATGCAAGGAGCCTATTTTTTAGTGGCTTAGTATAATTGCACATTCATTCTTCATATTCAAGATCAAGGTGATAGCCCTTTGCTTATTGGGCATAAGGAACAATGTAGAGTGTGGATATAGAACCATAAAATTGTAAAAGCATAAAGGTTTAAGCAAAGTTGTAAATTCTTGGGCTTTAGGTCCCCAGACCAATATCGAGGAAAACTAGCTAGCCCTGACAACTTTTGGACTTGGGTCCAAGTAGACATGTTGATAACCACCCACAAAATACTTAAACCCAAGCTGTCAAGTAGTAGGCCTCCACTCTTATAACACATTCCCACACTTCGTCGGTTTCTGACATGAGATTATGCTCGGTTGGGATATTACAACATCCTCCACTTATATACGAAACGTCCTCATGGATCCGTTCAATGTGGAACTAAATTTGAGTTGGGATATTATACAAGTAAATTAGAAAGGTTGTAAATCAGAAAGAGATAATAACATATTTCTATTATCAAGTGACGACTTGGTCGAGACTAGTTGAACTACTTCCTACTTTATTTTGTCAAGCAATGGGAGTCGAAAAGCACTAACTAGGAATAAAGAGAGAAGTCAAAGAAAACCAAATGAAAACTTCCAAATTCGAAGATGATACATGTTTGGTTAGAGTAGTATGATAACGAGAATAAGCTAGAATAAACCTTATTTATATGAATGAGTAACTTATTGCTAATCCCATTCTTATATTGGGAGGACTAAGATAGCAACTATGCTGAATAGATGGGTGAAATTGCGTAATCTCATCTTCCATAAAGAATAAGGATTTACTTGATTTCAACTTCAATTTTGACATTAAGCGACATGCCAAAATAAACAATAGCTCAAACATGTAATAGAGCATCGCTATTGCCCTAACCAAACATGTAATGGAAGGCAGATTTTAGTATATTTACTATTAGATCCCAACTTGTGAAGATTTTAGGGACCTTATTTACAATAGAGACATAGAATAAATAATTTCAAATTGATATTCTATTTTTAAAAGCCACTTTTTGTTTAAGCCCATCAAACCACTTTTTTTTTCTGGAATAACGCCTAAATGCTTAATGTAATTATAAAAGATGACATTTTACTATTACAAGATTACAAGGGAAGGGATGTGATGTGGATTAGAACATTAATTCAGGAGCAGGTGTGTAAAAATCCCATACTGTCAAGTTGCAAAACCTTTGTCTTCACCTGAGAGACAGCTCACAAGGCCACCTCTGAACTGTCATAGAGAAGCAATACAAGGAATATCATATCATATAACAACACATCCCTTTCCATCTGAAATGGCACTTTCAACCAACAACAGAGATAGGCTGTCTAACATTAGATAATCATTATCATCTTCCTTCTATTTGTCTCTTAATATAGGACGTATCCTATAGGGGACCGGGGATGGTCGACCCGACGAGGGTTGTCCGATCTCCATCAGACGGGCATCAGAGGATCCGTCTTGGATCCGTCTTGTTATCCTCTATTGTATTACATCAGTTGTTGTATCGCAGAAAACCGTCCGATGAGGATCGGACGATCCTCATAAGGGGCAGGGGATGGTCGCCCTCGATGAGGATTGCCCGATCTCCATCAGACGAACATCAGAGGATCCGTCTTGCTCCTAATAAGCTGCCAATGAGTTCCTATGAGGGGATGAACATGAAAGTTTCATGTTCCCGAGTATCAAGGAATGATCAAGTATACAGTGATCATATAAGTGTTCAAAAATGGAAAAATTATTGCATTTTCAAATGATATTTTAAAACAGAACTAATATAAATCTAATAAGTTAAACATATCTAAATCTATCACTAATGCTAAATTACAAAGTGAAATTTTAAAACAAGAGTGCGGGGAACAATTGGAGATGTAGATGAGCTCGAAACTCTTTTTATATCAAATTATACTTATAGTTTTTTAATATTTTATAAAGTTATTGTATTAAATTCTATTTAAAATGGTAAGAAGGCAATGGGATTCAAACTATGGTTATACCAGCAAACCTTTAAATGAGTATGTTTCTTCACTTTCAAGAAAGAATTTTATCATTTAAAGGGGGTCATATTAAAACTCAAAATATTATGAAAGTGAAATATAATAATTAAGGAGGGGTCATGGCCTTCCCGTCTTATATACTAGGTCCACCCATGTATACACCCAACAATATACTTGAAAGTTTTCTATTCCATTTTGCACCCATGTAGCAATCTCGACCATCAGATATCATTCGAGCGGTCGAGATGATCCCGGTATTCTTCCTTAGATCTAAGCTAATTCCATTTGCAAGAAGATTTGGGAGAGGCAAAACTCAGGATCAATTATATGGGGAAATGGAAGTGACATTGATGATTAAGGGACTCAAGGAGGATGAAGTTTTTCTTATTTGCACTATTTTATGGAAATCTAAGCTAAGAATATTATCTTCTACTCTTAGTGTTTTTTGAGATAAGCTATGGGATAATTGAAACAAATATCTATATGATCATATGATAGGCATTAGAGGATTTAATGAAATAAAAATATTGATAACTCATCTATGAACACCTTAATTAATCCTCTAGCTAAACAAGGATTTAGAACTCCTAAACATATGGTAATTTCCCTTTACGTAAATTACATAAAATGACCCCAACAATGCATCAAAATCAAAGTTGTGCTCTTTTTTCAAATGTAACAAAGATGAGATCGATCTTTTCTTTTGTCTCAAATCTATGCTTCGGTAAGCTTTTACGACCCTTTTATATCGTCATTAAACCTTAAAGTTGTACTACAACAAATGTGACTTAAGACAACGAATAATTTGAATATCCGTCGATGTATTATTAAAAATATATTGCCAAATTATTTTTTTCTTATAATTAATAAGGACTTCCATGTTCGATGTTAAAGGTTTTCATATAACAATGACTTTCCTGTTGACATATCCGTAAAACAATTATATGAACAGTCAAGGAATAATCATTGTTACATGATTCGTTGCAAAGAATATAACAAAAAATACAATATCATTTGTGCATTTAAAAAATCAAGCAACATATAATATTCATTGTTATATATTTAAATACGAAAGATATACTAACGAATAGTGAATTATTCATTGTCTTAGACCAATTTTACCCGCTTTGCTACATCTGAAAAATGATGCTCGTAGATGAGAATCGAGACAACTGAGACCTTGTTTTTGTAATTTACCCAATCCTAAATGTGAGACCATTAATAATAAAAACACTTAAGTTACCTTCGGCATTAACATGCATGGATCACCAACCAACATAAGTATAGTTTATCAAAAATAGGAAACTTCTTAACTATATACAATTATATAAAAATACCAACTTTTGATGATACATGTTTGAATATGAAAACTGCAAGTACACTGACATAATATAAAATGTCTATGGTGAGATATACATAAAATTCCGACATTAAAGTGGGAAGACACCTAACAGTAATTTCGTTGATAAATATCTGGTTAACGTAGAAACAATCTATATATTGGTACCTCAACCTTCAACGTGGGGGGGTCCGTAACTAGACAGTGACACCCTACTTTCCTTATAGTTAAAATATTAAATTTCACATGACCATTTCCAATAAAATATAGAAGCTTCAACATCTCAATCATTTGATTGCTACCTCTTTTAATTGGCTGGACCACTTGTCAATTGAGCAATAATCATATTTTATTTAGTTTCTTTGAAAAATATGTTTATTTAGTTGCAGAAGAATGCGTCGTGAATTGCACAGATCTTGCGTCGTTATCAAGGGACAATTTGATAATCATTATCAAGTCTTCCTGCTTCTTAAATAGTGCAATTACAATACTTATAAGACCAACTAGATAGCAAAAATATATTTAGGTGACTGGAATGAAATGAATATATCAGTATATTTGTTCTATATGGAAACAATACTAAATACGCATATTTAAGTTAATATATAACGTATTTCTATTATTATTCGCATCAGATTCACATTTATATATATATATATATATATTCATTTTTGACATATATCAAAATTCGTACTTGCATCCGTATTCGTATTTTAAAATGTATAAATATTTTTCGATCATCTATCGTAACACTGAACCAATAAAAACTAATCCTAGATAAAGCTCAGGATGAAGTGGATTCAATTGCAGCAATCTTCAAATTAACTTGTCAAATACTAATATGAGAAAAATGGAGCTGCTGGGGGAGTTAACTTGACTTCTTCTGCCCTATTTTGCCATATTTTTTTCTTTTTTTGAAACAATACTTCCATGGATTTCCATAACTACATCCCTATATTATATCATTTAAGTTTTGTGCGAAATAGAAACTCTTATGACCTCCATCTAAACATGATCGATTTCAACAATTCTGTGACCGTTCTAAAATGAATCCGATCTTACTAAGTCTGGTAAAATCTATAACATCCTTAGCTTTGCCTCCTGCAATTATCTCAAGAAAAACAGATTCCAACGTCTTGTTGAGGATCAAGTGAAGCTATCGCAAACACCAAAACTATTCAGAACCAAGTCACCGAGTACTCATATTTATGAGTTTTTATTGAGGGCCATCTCAACATGTTAGACCAAATAATCTCTTCGTTTTATTAAGAGCCAGGTAGAGAGGGAACATGTTAGGCCATTAAACTCTGATGGTCATCATTCGTCTTTCCAAAGATTATCCCTCAACCACTAGCTAAACTATGAAAATATGATGTTAAAATACCAGCAAATAACTCCAAAGTCAAAAATGATTGTACGAAGATGATACCGAATTTCTGAATAGTTTTATTACTCTGGATTCATAGCATCTTACATTTGGCTTTTTGCATATATGGATGGATAAAATCACAGGGAAAAAAAAAAAGCAAACCCAAACAGCAATGTGCTCCATGTGTTCAGCATCTTTCTCTCCAAAAGAGAGATGTGTCACCAATGTCGTTTAAAAACACTGACAGCAAAAATCCACTTAAATGATCCGATGGTTAAGCAGAAAATGTCTTCCACTGAAAAAAATCAAAAGTTACTTAAAAAAATACTAGGAAAAAAGTGAACATGTTTCCTACCAATTACAAGACAATGAATTTCCCTCGATTCTTGCAAAATCTCCAGAGAACATCTCCAATCAGAGTGAGAAAATATAAACTTCTTGCGGTATAAAAAAAACAAGAGGAAAGAAGGCAGACAATCATGGGGAGGAGGCAATGGGCGTGGCAAACACTAATCAAGGAGCTGCCGCCCACCACCGCCAACCAACTTAGGCGTCCAGCTCCCCCACTACGCGCTCCACCAAAACCACAGCTGTTACCACCCAACGCGGACCCACCTCCCTTTCCCTCCACTATATAACCACCACCCGCTCCCCCACCTCCCTTGCTCCACAGCCTCCAACTCTGAGCACTCTAAACTCTCACATTACATCCAACACCCCCTCATCTCTCTGCCTAGTAATCTACATCTCCATCTGCTCCTCAATGGCACGCCTCTCCTCCTCTGTGGCCCTTCTCCTCCTCACCTTCCTCGTTGCAGTCTCGGCCTTGTTGGCATCTGCACAAGGCGAAGCACCGGCCTCCGCGCCCACACCTGGTGCTGCAGCCGGTTTGCCGGCCTTGGCTGCAGCAATGGGCTCGTCTCTGCTCTTCTCTCTGATTCTCCTCTTCCACTAGAAAGGGAATGTGTGTTGTGACTTGAGATTTTTATGTTTGATTGAGTTGGTTGGTTCGTTGGCTGCTTGTGATATTTATTGTTGTTTTGTGTGTGGTACATATCCTTCTTTTTTGCAATTAAATAAACCATTGTTTTGGGAAGTTCTTTTTCCGGTGCACGGTGTCATGAGAACATAAAGAATCTCACAGTTGTGGAGATGTATTACAGCTTTGAGATGGAGATATTAAATTAAAGGAGAACCAATGTGGTGTCTCCGATATGTGACATATTTACATTCCAATGCCTACAATATACACTAAGCAACACGTTCTTTACAAGATCTGGACAGTATACACATAGGAAAGCGAGTTTAAATTCGTCAAACCTTCGCCGTAGAAGATGTCCAAGGGAGCAACAATATGTGCTCATTTGGTATCTTAGGAAGCAGTTCCTCGAGAGTTCTCCTGCATCTCCAGCTCGTGCTCCGCAACCATGATGCAGGAATCTGCCTCTAAAGAGGACCTGGAGGTCACTTTCTTGTAAAGAGAGGTTCCTTTGGGAGATGTCAGGGAGTTGGGAGTGCATTGCACGTCGGGTGCGATGCCAACCTGATCGATGGCGTGCAGTGCCGGTGATAAGTACTTTGCAACTGTGATGAATAGCGCGGAACCATCCTGCAGCTGAGTCACACTCTGCAGATAGGAGAATAATGCGCAATCATGTTAGATAAATCTCAAAACATCACTGCCAATCCAATTCATTTGAATGATAACAAAAGTTTTAGGGGAATTACCTGAATTTTTCCTTTTCCAAATGTTCTATGGCCAATGAGAATAGCACGCCCATTATCATGCAATGCTCCTGCCAAGATCTCACTGGCGCTTGCACTTCCCTCGTTGACCTGGTTTATGTCAATTAAAAGGCAGATGTTAAACAGAAATTGTTGGCATCATGCCATACTACTCAGTACTCAACCATTAACAAGACGCAGGTAAACGGGAAGGTCTCTATGAAGGAATCCGAGAACAAGGAAAAGCACTGTATGAAGGAATCTGGGTTCTTGAGAACATCGCAGAATTCGCTTCAATTTCTATTAGATATTAGCCAGCTTCCGGATTTCACGTTTCCCAGGAATCGAGTTATTAGTTAGATAGCAATGCTTACAAGGATGACAAGGGGCCGATGTGTTAAAGCATGTCCATCAACCATATTGATCGGCTGCATATGCCCTTCTCGATCGATCGTGTTGACAAGAGTCTCATCACCATCTAACCACATCTCAGCTACATCTAGCCCGGCCTTCACTAAACCTCCCTGTAAATCATACAAGGGATTAAGTGCTTTAAACCTAAAGAGTGTGGAGAAGATACTCTTTAATTATGATTCAACTGACAGGATTGTTGCGCAAATCAAGTATGTAGGACTGTACTCCTCGATCCTCCATTTCCTTGATTGTGTGCTCCATTTCAGAAGCAGCAGTCTGGTAAGCAGAAAGTTTGCAAAACATCACAAATCATTATCAGTTTCAACTAAGTAGTAAGTACAAAAAAGGCATTAAATCCAAGTCAATAAGCATGAAAATAACTTGTAAAAGAAATGTGCTTCATTTTACCATACACGACTGTTTTAATCTACCATTTCAGGGAGATGATAGTAGACGCATGGATACAGTTAGCAGATTCATTACAGTTGTACAAACTTTTGATCATTATTCCCACCGCAGAAAAAAATAAACAAGCACTATTTATATGGCCCGGTGTCCTCGAATCAGATCAATAAGAAGATATAACTATAGGAGCAAAACTGCAAAGCCCGAAACAACAAGAACTTGGTTCTATAGACGGAAGAATAATCAAAACCTGAGAAAACGTAGATAACCGCACATAGCCCGTCTTCGATTCATGGCCATTGACTGATACATGGGATATGACTGCTCTGGAAACTGGGGAAAGCTTGATAACCTCACGTGGTAACACAACCTTGCATATATGGGGAAATAATAAGTTTCTTTGGAGTAGAACATATGCAAATATAACAACACAGCTAAATACTTGTATTCCATACTTCTGCACAATAAATTAACCAAACAAGATTAAAGGTAATTGTAAGGCTTATGCAAGAGTAGAACATAGTTATCAGGGTAACACCCTGTATTTTTTGTAGAAATTTACCTCTCTAAGTCGCAAACCACTCCCTTGTTTCACATCCTGGAGCAAAAATAGCTAGCTTTAGATTTACAAAGAATCAGATGCAAACATCAGATCATGAAACTACGAAATAATTCACAGGTTTTATATGTTTCATCGCACTTTCATAACATTTAGCAGTTCTATGAGAACTTATAACAAATCGATGGACTATTCACCCAATTTCAATACCTACCTGAACTTTAAAAGGTAGCTATGTTGAACCCGGTCTCTAAAAAATAGTCTCAATGTGGTTTTGAGCTAACATGATGTCTGACATCGTTACATTTTAAAGTTCAGGTACGTTCAGGTACGAGATTGAAATCAGGCGTGTAGTTGATGTATTTAGATAGATAATATGATCTCGTTAGTATCCAAAATTGCTTACATAGAAACTCTCAAACTCCATCTAATTTTTGACAAGAACATTACGGAAAGTTGACATCAATATATCCATTTCTCTCGTGGAGTATGAGATCCGGCAAACTATGTAAATATGGTGTTCATGCTCTTGATGGTTTCACTTATTTATTATAAGTTTCTTATCATCTAGGTTCGTACTTCCGTGAAAGATGGAGTCCCATGATCGTCGTCGGACAGCGAAATATGATCTCCCTCTCTCCCAACCAACTCTCCATCACCATCACAGCCTCTTAAAGATGGCTACCTTCAAGATCCAGCCTTCATCTTGAATTCTTCCAACACCTAAGGAGGCATTGCCATTACCATTGGTCATCTCCAAACAGTGTGGAGTTCCTCGAGGGAAAGTTGGTTCCCTTGTCCTCTATCGCCAATGCCTTCATACCCAGCACAGATCACACCTTTGGGCCCCGTCTCGGCAAATCTTGAGAGAGATAACCATCTTCTAAAGAGCCTGGTTGTTCTGCCCTCCAGACATCTACCGCTGTCGCGGGCAGATATCTCCATTGCACAATCTCGAATCCTATGTCGCCTTGCATTGCAGGTGGCAGCACCCTTACATGCCACCTGCAACGTGGCATCCTTTGCTGCCGATCTGGCATGATAACTCCGTTGCATGTCCAGCACTGCACTTCCTCCAATGGCACTGCTGCAACTTCCAGGGGGATGAGACCGACGGTCTCTTGGGCTTTAGGCCCAATAGAGGCTGATGGTTTGTAGAAAGGGGAAAGAAAATTAGTAAAAAAAAGGTGAAAAAATGATGGATGGACTATAAAAAAATTTAAAAGGCAGATAGTAAGAAATGAAAAAAAAAGAGGCAGCCATCACGGAGACAAATCACCTCAGCTAACGGTGAACAAAACTTCAAGAGTACACTCTTGAGGAACAAGCCAATAACAAACGACCACGGTTCAAATCCCTCCCCTCCCATCCCCCCCCCCGCCCCCCACCTAACTAGTAAAAAAGATCATGCAATTACAGTCACTCTGTTCGTACTCCGAGGCCTAGTGGGTTTGATCCAACATTGTATAAGCCAAATCTCCAAATTGAGACAGTTTAGAGGTGCTCCACAGGAAGAAAAGGAGAAATCTAAGGTTGGAAAGTCTTCCAAAGCGCGAGCTACAACCACAACCGGGACAACCATGAAGGTTGAGCTTATGTTCTAGTGGGAGACTTGTTTTCTATCACAAACAGAAAAGATTCAATTAGGCTCCATCTTCCCCCATTCATGGTCCCTACAATATCAACTATTTTTTCGAGGAAAAAGGGTTTGATTTTGAGAAGATGCCCACCCAAAAACTCAATACATTCACGATTTTTTTAAAGTAAACAGTTACAAAGTCCAAGAATCCCGAAGTCTCTTGGCATATGTTTCAACCATTTTCATATGCATTCTCCCACTTCATAAATGACCCTGTTTTGTGCCACGTACAGGGGCTAGAGAATAGTTGTCATCCAGACACAGTCAGACCCAGACTCGTGCCCTACTATGACAATGGACTTTACTTATATAAAGCAACCATGCTTGATGCCACCACCGAGCCAGTGTCAGCCTCCACCTAAACATCTCTTAAGATACTGCATCCAAAGAACAAATGATCCATGTCCCCCACCACTACAGAGAGGTGCTGACACATCACATTCGTACTCGGGAAAAATACGATCATACGCTCACCACAATCGATACCTCGGTAGCCAAATGAAGTTATGAACCTGCAGCAACAACTTCCACTTCCAAATGACTGTATTTAAGAAAGTGGTACTATGTGTACGTGACTTTTATTACGCCTGGTTTGAAAGTCGTGAAGAGAAGAAAAAAGATAGGTTGCCCCGTCAGAGAACATAGAGAAAATTTTAGAAAGAGGTGTTAGCAATGTGAGCCCGCGGCGAACCATTCCTACAATAAATGTTATTGTAATGATTGATATATCAATAAAAGTTATCAATTTATTTTCAATCACTGTCGGAGATTAAATGAATGAATGCACTATAAGGTCCCTCAATAAAATAGGGTTATGTACCATGGGTGTCTTCATGATCATACAGCTGTTGATTCAATTGTTGAATCATAGACGTTGGTTCTTATATGAATATCTAAAGAATTATATTGAGGACTCATCAAGCACCTTCAAATGATTGTTAAGATGTGATCTCCAGCCTGAGTAGGAGACAAAAATTCTTTCTCATTTGGTTGATATCTGACCGACCTCTAGATGCGGGTCCTCTGCATAGGAATAGAGATTCGAAGGTGTTAGATTAGTTAGGTCAAAGAGTTGACTTAACGAGATCGAGATAACCAAGTCCAATGTCGTATACTGTCATGATATAGGCATGCATCCTTTGACCGGAGATAGATGTATTACTATACATCTAAGTATGTACATTTGGCAGACCGATAGGTTGATGACCTAATCAATGTCTATACACAGGCGACCTGGTGTGCATATAAGGGCATATGAGTAATACAATATCTCAAGCTTGCAAAAGTCGGCCGACTAGGCCGACTAGTCGGCCCGACTAGTCGAGTCGGGGGGGTAGCCGACTCGACTAGGCCTAGTCGGCCCTTAGTCGGTCCACCCGACTAGTCGGGCCGACTAGTCGGCCTAGTCGGCCGACTAATCGGCCGACTTTTACAACAACCTTTTTTATTTTTTTTGTTTTTCACTTTTTTTAAAAGCAAACATATTCTAATACGCTTAATGTTATATTTAAAGTCAATTACTTCTTTTGTTTCATCATGATGTCATATAAAATGTACAAATACATGTATATACATACGAATATATGTATAAAAAACTGATTTATATATTTAAAATAATTAAAAATTCAAAACCGACTATTGACCGACTAATTCCGACTAGTCGCCCGACTGCCGACTAATCCTTAGTAGGTGACCCCGCCGACCGAGTACCGACTACCGCTTTCTGCAACCTTGCAATATCTCAAAGGAATCATACAAATTCACTTATGAGCTCGCTCATGAGGTATTGGGACCGATCAAATTCCATGCATAATTGTCTTGCTTTAGAAGCATGACAAGAATTTGTAGGTATGATATATGCTTTTTGAAAACATATGATCGATACCAACTCTCAATGACCGAATGAAAAACTTAATGATAAAACCCTAAAGATGACGTGTCAATTGATCTATGTCTTTGGATTTATTCTACGTTTTCCAGTATGCAGGATGTACATGTATTAGGATTACCTAAGGGTGAGGTGATCATTAACGATTGTATAACCATGACGCTACCATTCCGAGGGAGTGATGAAACAGATCTGGATTTTAGTGACTCCTCTTATCAAAGAAGTGATCTGATCTTGGTCCAAATATTGGACATTGATCTGAATGAGATTCAGATGCAACGAGAAAATTAGATCTACAGTCTTGATTTAATCAAGCATTTGTGAGAGGCCCTCGAGATCTGGATTTGAGATATGATCTCAATATCCAAGTCACTATACGTGGAACGTACAATCGTCATGTCCTTATCTCCAAGTATCCGCAAGAAAGCACATTATTCTTGAAAGACTTCAAGAATAATCCCATTGTTGAATTATATCCAAGCATTGAGATATTGATAATTAAATGTGATTTAATTATCATGAGTAATGTGAATATGATTCATATTATTTAAATACATGAGAATGATGATCTAAGACAATTAATTGAGATTTAATTATCAAGGATATTAATAATGTGGATAGTGCTATCCATATTATTGGTATATATATTATAAACGAGGTTTATAATATATTAAGAGAGAGCTTGTTGTAAATAGTATCTTCAAATTAATTGTTGATATGAACTGGATTCACATTGGAAATTAATTGAAAATACAATTTACATTTTATTTTAGGTTGTGAATATGATTCACAATTATTTAATGGCATGATTGCAATATTCACAAAATTAATTTGAAATTATTTTTATGAATTAATTTACAATAAAATGTTGTTGTAAATAATTAAGGTATTATGTGAGATAAATTAATTTCACATAATTGGAAGGGGAACCGCCATCCATATATGGATGGTGGACAGACGACCATCTTGACTTGTTCAAGTGGTCGTCCCCAGGTGGGTTGCCACCTTCCTTATCCCTTGATTAATTATTGATTTAATCAAATTAAATTATATTGATAATATCTCTATATTTGATTTGATTTAAATTAATTACTTGTTGTGTTTTTGCAACAAAATCATGACCATTGAATTGAAACACAAATCGATCTCAACCTTTGATTTGTGTTTCACATGGATTGTGATCCATGGACTCCAAAACTACTATAAAAGAAGAGGCAATCCTAGCTCTTCTGGATACAACTTCTCGGGCAAGTCTCTCTATATTTCTTATTCTCATCACACGCCCCATCTCTCTCTCCAGTGTGGTCGTCCATACTCTGCGCTAGAAAGAGTCATAGTCATCGCGACATCATTGTGCCGCTGGATTGACTACTTGCGGATCTCCATCTTCTTCGATGCTTCTTGTTCGTGAAGAAGATGTTAGATTTCGTGCGACGAAATCAAGAGTTCCAGTGCTTGGATCTTCACCATAGAATGCGAGAAGCCGGCGTCTCATCAACGTGCTCGCAAGCGTCTCCTCCGTCGGGTCGAACTTGAGACAGGAGGTCTCTTCGCTTAGAGACTACGATTGCAACCATGCTTCAAGAGGTAATCATACATCTTGCTTGTAGTTTGATGAAACGATCTGAAAGATGTTCTTGAATCATGTGGTTTCATCACTTTAAAAATTTTAAATTCTGTTACATCGAGTAACTAGTGCGACTAGTCGTTCCGATCGCATACGATGCGATCATCACGGTTCTATGATGCGCTTAAGGATCTTTCCATATCCTTCAAGTGGTATCAGAGCCTTAGTCGAGGTCTTGGATATGATCCAAAACCCTAGGCGATCATGGTTCATGTTTTGGGTGCGCTATCGTTGTTTTTGCATTGGATGCAAGATTTGAATCGGTTTTTGATAAAATTAAAACCTATTGTTTGTGCAATGTTTGGACTTGTTTTTTAGTTAATAAAATGTATTTAGAATGTCTAAATATGTCCCAAAACAGTAACATTTAATTGGTACTAAAAGTGCATGAAAATGATTCGAATAGCTCCCACTATGGAAAATCATTTTCCATGCATTCATAGATTTGTAACAAAATTATTTTTGTTTATTGTTTTTCGTCATGAAATATGAAATAAACACTTGAATTAAGTAGAGAATCAAACCAGCAAACCGCTCGAATTTATTTCGCGTGATTCCGACTCTGTTTGCCCCAGATATTCCATATTTAGTGGAGATGGGTCGGAAGATGATTAAATCATCAAACCTCTTTATTTAATTTGTTTATAATTCAATGAAAAGCATGGAAATTATGAATTTATGTTGACTAAATATGATGCTTAATAATTATGAAAATAACTGATTAATCATCATAGGCCATTGAATACATATTTCATGAAAACCCTACTTTATCCTACAATAATTGTGGGACAATCTCTACATGCAAACATTGTTACTTGGATAGGATTGGGGATTTGTTTAAAAAATCTCCTTATAATATTAATCAAAATGGTTTTGATAAATATTATATGGTATAACTTCGGTTGAAAGACCGTTTATCATCTAAAATACAAAATGATCAAATCGCATTATCCTAACCTGAGGCGGATACGATGTCTAGTCGGGGATCGATGGGGTAACAAGTTGCTCCATGAGCGATCTGTCCCACATCTTGTGCGTATTGACCACGACAGAGGGTAAGGAAAGGATAATGTTTGAAGAGATCATGATGTATTTTTCTAATTACTAAAATTTGAATAATACGTATTTTGATATTATACCATCCTTTCAAGTAACAATCAAGATTGTTTAGTGGTTGATTAAATTAGATTGATAAATGATTTAATATGATTAAATCAATTATACCCAATTAATAACACTCTATTATGAATAGAGTTATATTTCTCTTAGAAGAATTAATTATATGAATATAATTCATAATAATTAATTAAAATTTGAATATGAAGTGGACAATCACATAAGAAACATCTATGATTTCCCGTCAAGGCGAAGGGTTCCGTCACCAGGGATTGTATGTAGGAGACGCATGTCCAAAGTGACAGCTCATGCATGCAAACGCATATAGATTGGACTCTTTGCTTCTCGAAAGAGTAAGGTCGTATGCATAGTGACCGCAATGTCAGTTCCTCATATTATTGGGGTGATATTGGATTACGAATAGCGAGTGCTATTCTTGTTGACGAAAGGTTCAATTAACAACGGGTCAACATTGCCTTAGAGATGGTGGGCCTGGGTGTTAAAGACCGAATTGGGAATGCAAGTTGGACTTGCAAGGCCGAATGTGTTCCCGTTTCTTTTTACCCGAGTTACAGTTTCTCAGATTATTGGGATGTAACTAAGGTAGAAAAGGAGATCCCAGTTCTTGCTAGAGATATAACGGTAAGTATATCTCTTGCTTTGAAAGTGGGAATGAACTTTCAAAGTTGAAAATGCAAGACTCATTTGATTAAAAATCCTTAATCAAAGATTTAATATTGAATATATAATTATTTATATGTTCTAATATAGTACATCTGTAGTTTGAGATAATGAAGTCCATGAACCCATTCAATAGGCTCCTGGAGGTCAATCAGTTGACCGGACCAAATTACTCGGATTGGAACCGTAATTTGGATCTTGTCCTATCTGCGGAGTGCATATCCTATGTGTTGTCTAAGGACAAGATTGAAAACTCCATGACACCAGAAGATATCAAATACAATGAAAAATATGAGGAAGATCATACATTGGTCAGATGTTATATTCTGGTATTTCTCCCCAATGTGCTTCAAAAGCAACATGTGGAGATGGAGACCTGTAAGGATATAATGCTGAATCTCAAGGAGATGTTTGGTGATGTCAACTGCATACAGCGCTATAACGTTATGAAAGAGCTTATTCGCTGCAAAATGCAGGAAGGGACTTCAGTTAGGGAACATGTACTCAAAATGTTTGGGTACCTGTCAGAACTGGAAACTCTCGGGGCAAAGATGGATGTAGATATGCATTCTGACTTCATTTTGTTGTCTCTGCCCAAGTCTTTCAATAACTTTGTGGTATCATTCCACATGAACAAGATGAATTGGTTTGATGTTGAGTTATTAGCTTCATTAAAGTCTGCAGAAGATGTAATGAAGAAAGATAATCCCTCTAGTAGTGCAATGGTTGCACAGGTCAAAGGTAAGCGCAGTCGGAAGCAAGGATCTCGGAAAGGTCCGACTTAGAAGAGAAAGAAGAAGAGTCAAAGTGTTGGCTCATCCACTACTTCTTCCACACTAGTGACATCAAAGAAGATCGATGTGTGTCATCATTGCAAGAAGCTAAGGAACTGGAAGCGTAACTGTCCAAATTACCTGAAGTCAGCTAACAAAGTAAAGCTCCAGCGGGTATGAATTCCACTTTCATCATTGAAACCAATTTTCTCGTAGGACGAGAAAGTAGTTGGATCATCGATTTTGGTACTTATGTTCGTGTATGCAATTTATTGCATCTGTTTCAGGAAACTAAGAGTCTTGATGAAGGGAGATAGTTATCCAGATGGGATCTGATGCAACTGTTGCAGCAGTCGCTGTCGGGACCTGTAGACTATCATTATCTAGTGGAAGAGTCCTTATGCTTAAAGAATGTCTTTGTGTTCCAGATGTCAAAAGAAACTTAATATATGTATCTAAATTAGTTAGAAGTGGATATTCGTTTCTATTCTGTAATAAACTTGTCATAAGTCGTTGTAATAAACATATTGCGGATGGTGTTCTGACTTCTGGTGAACTCTATGAATTGGCATTGATGAAAATGTCATGAATGTTACTGCCACTAATAAAAACCCTAAAAGAATCAAGGAGGATGGAAATCATTCAAATGTGATTTGGCATCAAAGGCTTGGTCATTATCTGTTGATAGGATCAGTAGATTGATAAAGGATGGACCCTTAAATTTTCTACATGTTCAATCTTTGCCTACCTGTGAACATTGTATTTGAGGTAAAATGACTAGGACGTCTTTCCGTAAAAAGGTTACAAGATGCGAAGGTATACTTGACCTAATACATACTGATGTATGTGGTCCCTTCAGTACCGCAACCCGAAATGGATATCGATATTATTTGACGTTTATTGATGACCATTTGCGATACGGGATTATCTTCCTATTACGTCATGAATCTAAACCTTTCAAAAGTTCAAAGAGTTCATGGCTTTGGTTGAAAACCAAACCGATAGGAAGATTAAATGGATTCGATCTGACCGAGGTGGCGAGTACATCTCAGATGAATTCAAGGAATACCTTAAAGAGAAAGGAATTATTTCCAATCTCACTCATGGAACTCCCCAACTTAATGGTGTTGCTGAAAGACGCAACAGGACCACCATGGACATGGTTCGTTCAATGATGAGTAAAGCACATTTACCACTTAGTTTCTAGGGATATGTAGTAGAGACTGCAATATATATCTTGAATAAGATTCCTAGCAAGTATGTACCTAAAACTCCTCATGAGCTTTGGTATGGAACCAAACCTAGTGTTAAACACTTAAGAATTTGGGGTTGCTTGGTCCATGCGAAGAACGTAGACGCAAGTAAGCTAGAATCTCATACTCGTAAGTGCTACTTCATTGGGTATGTTAAGGATGGTATTGGACACCAGCTTTATGACCCTGAGACTTAGAAGATCTTCGTCTCTAGAGATGTAAAACTTCTAGAGGATGATTTCCTTGAGATTCAAGACAAAAATGAAGTAAAGGAACTCATTGAATCCCCTAAGGATACTGAGTTTCCTGAACTAGAAACTGAAGAAGTAAAAGAAGATGAAACATAAATACCTCTTCGAAGGAGTTCGAGGTGGTTGCACCACCTGAACGGTATGGATCCCATATATCAGGTGAAACTGGCAATGATCCAGCTTCATTTGATGAAGCACTCATGGATTATGACATGGATAGATGGATGCGAGCAATGAAGTCAGAAATTGACTCCATGCATAAGAATTGTATATGGACCCTAGAGGATCCATCCAGAGGGGTAAAACCCATTGGGTGTAAATGGATCTTCAAGAGAAAAAGGGGACCTGATGGGGAAGTAGAGCACAGCTCGTAGCCAAGGGCTACACACAGAGAGAATGCATCGACTACGATGAGTTATTCTCTCTTGTGTCTATGCTTAAGTCCATCAGGGCACTGCTAGATATACCTGCATATCTTGACTATGACATCTGGCAGATGGACATCAAGACGGCTTTTCTCAATCGATACCTCGAAGAGGATATCTATATGGAGCAACCCCAAGGCTTCATAACCGAAGAAGGTAAAGTATGCAAGATAAAGAAATCCATCTATGGGCTCATTCAAGCTTCTCGTAGCTGGACCATCAGATTCGACGAAATCATAAAGAGCTATGATTTGTGCAGAATCCTGATGAGTCGTGTGTGTACAAGAAGATTAGTGAGAGCGCTATTGTGTTCATCGTGCTTTACGTAGATGGCATCCTTATCATATAGAATGATACAGGAATGATGACCAGTGTTAAGATTTGGCTATATCATACCTTTAAGATGAAAGATCTTGGTGAAGTCTCTTACATCTTGGGTCTGAAGCTGTTCAGAAATCGAGAAAAGAGGATATTCGGATTGTCACAACATGGGTACATTAAGAAGATCTTCGAGCGTTTCCATATGGAGAACTCCAAGAAAGGTTTCCTTCCCTTAAGACATCGTATCCACCTATCTAAAGGGATAGCTCCTCAAAGTGATGAAGAAAAGAAAGTCATAGCTGGATGCCCCCAAGTATCAGTTGTAGGAAGCTTAATTTACGTCATGATGTGCACAAGGTCAGATATCTGCCATGTTGTGGGAGTGGTAAGCCGTTACCAATCCTGCTATGGAGAGCAACACTGGAATGCAATGAAGAACATCTTCAAGTATCTAAGACGGATACAAGATTACATCTTGGTCTATGGAAACAGTGATCTTTAAGTCTTGGGATACACAGATTCTGACTTCCAGTCTGATATTGATGATCGAAACTCAACATCAGGCTTTATATTCCTTTTGAACTGTGGTGTTGTGAGCTAGAGAAGCAAGAAACAGGACACTACGGCTGATTCAACAACAAAAGCTGAATATATTGTGCATCAGATGCTGCAAAGGAGGAGGTGTGGTTGCGCAAGTTCATCCTAGAATTTGGCGTAGTTTCCTCTGATACTCCTGTCCCGTTACTCTGCGATAACACGGAGGGCATTGCTCAGGCTAAGGAACCCAGATGGCATCAAAAGAGCAAGCATGTGGAAAGGAAATACCACATCATTCAGGAGATTCAAAAGCATGGTGACATCATCATCATCAAGGTGGCCTCTGACGACAACGTTGTTGATCCGCATACCAAACCTTTGACACAAAAGGTTTTCGACCAGCATGTAATGAGTATGGGTTTAAGGATTATACATGAATGCTTCTAAGGGTTAGTGGGAGATTATTAGTTTTGTGAGCCTGAGGCGAACCATTTCTACAATAAATGTTATTGTAATGTTTGATATATCAATAAAAGTTGTTGGTCAATTTTCACTCCCTGTTTGAGATTAAATGAATGAATGCATTATAAGGTCTCTCAGTACTTCTAGGGTTATGTATCATGGCCGTCTTGATGATCATACAATTGTTGATTCAATTGTTGATTCAATTGTTGAATCATAGAGGTTGGTGCTTGAATGAATATCTGAAGAGTAGATTGAGGACTCATCAAGCACCTTCAAATGATTGTTAAGACGTAATCTCCAACTTGAGGCAATCCTTTCTCATTAGGCTGATATCTGACTGACCTCTAGATGCAGGTCCTCTACATAGGAATAGAGATTCGAAGGTGTCAGATTAGTTAGGTCAAAGAGTTGACTTAATGAGATCGAGATAACCAAGTCCTATGTCGTATACTGTCACGATATAGGCATGCATCCTCTGACCGGAGATAGATGTATTACTATATGTCTAAGTATGTACATTTGGCAGAACAATAGGTTGATGACCTAATCAAGGTCTATGCATATAAGAGCATATGAGTAATACGATCTCTCAAAGGGATCATACAGTTGTGAATCGGAAGACATGAGCTCGCTCATGAAGTATTGGGACCGATTAAATTCCATGCATGGTCATCTTGCTTTAGAAGCATGATAAGAATTTGTAGGTATGATATATACGTTTGGAAAGCATATGATTGATACCAACTCCCAATGACCAAATGAGAAACTTAATGATAAAGTCATAAAGATGACAGTGTAAATTGATCTATGTCTTTGGGTTTATTCTAGATCTTCCAGTATGCATGATGTACAGGTATTAGGAATACTTGCGGGTGATGTGATCATTGACGATTGTATAACCATGATGCTTCCATTCCGATGGAGTGATGATACAGGTTTGGATTTTAGTGACTCCTCTTATCAGAGAAGTGATCTGATCTTGGTCCAAAATATTGTACATTGATCTGAATCAGATTCAGATGCAATGAGAAGATTAGATCTAAGGTCTTGATTTAATCAAGCATCTGTGAGAGGTCCTCGAGATCTGAATTTGAGATGTGATCTCAATATCCAAGTCACTATACATGGAACGTACAATCGCTCGTCCTTATCTCCAAGTATCCGCAGACAAAGCGCATTATTCTTAAAAGAGTTTAAGAATAATTCCATTGTTTAATTATATCCAAACATTGAGATATTGATAATTAAATGTGATTTAATTATCATGAGTAATGTGAATATGATTCATATTATTTAAATACATGAGAATGATGAACCAAGACAATTAAATGAGATTTAATTATCACGGATATTAATAATGTGAATAGTGTTATCCATATTATTTGTATATATATATATTATAAATGAGATTTATAATATATTAAGAGAGAGCTTGTTGTAAATAGTATCTTCAAATTAATTATTGATGTGAATTGAATTCATATCGGAAATTAATTGAAAATACAATTTACATTTTATTTTGGGTTGTGAATATGATTCACATTATTTAATGGTATGATTGCAATATTCACAAAATTAATTTGGAATTATTTTTGTAAGTTAATTTACAACAAAATGTTATTTTAAATAATTAAGAAATTATGTGAGATAAGTTAATCTCACATAATTTGAAGGGGGGCCATCTTCCATATATGGATGGAGGACGGCCACCTTGACTTGTTCAAGTGGTCGTCCCCACCATATGCAGAAGGTGGGTTGCCACCTTCCTTATCTCTTGATTAATTATTGATTTAATCAAATTAAAATATATTGATAATATCTCTATATTTAATTTGATTTAAATTAATTATTTGTTGTTATGTTTCTGCAACAAAATCATGACCACTGAATAGAAATACAAATCAATCTCAACGATCGATTTTGTGTTTCACATGGATTGTGATCCATGGACTCCCAAAATACTATAAAAGAAGAGGCAACCCTAGCTATTCCGGATACAACTTCTCTAGCAAGTCTCTCTATATTTCTCAATCACATCACACGCCTCATCTCTCTCTCCAGTGTGGCCGTCCGAACTCTGTGCTAGAGAGAGTCATAGTCATCGCGACGTCGTTGTGCTACCGGATTGACAACTTACGGATCTCCATCTTCTTCAGTGCTTTTTGTTAGTAAAGAAGACATTAGATTTCGTACGACAAAATCAGGAGTTCCAGTGCTTGGATCTTCACCTTGGATTACGAGAAGCCCGTGTCTCATCAACGCATTTGCAAGCGTCTCCTCCGTCGGGTCGGACTTGAGACAGGAGGTCTCTTCGCTTAAAGACTACGATCGCAACCATGCTTCAATAGGTAATCCTACATCTTGCTTGTGGTTTGATGAAACGGTCCGAGAAATGTTCTTGGATCATGAGGTTTCATCACTTTAAATTTTTTTAAATTCTGTTGCACCAAGCAACTAGTGCGACTAGTCGCTCCGATCGCATACGATGCGATCATCACGCTTCCATGATGCGCTTAAGGATATTTCCATATCCTTCATGAGATCCAAGTTGTGGTTTTTACCCAGTGGGCTTTCCAAGTAAAAAACCATTACGTTATTGTAGAATATTTTTATTTGCATAATTTTTGGAGTGCACAATTCACCCCTACCCCTTTATGACATCTGATCAGTCGATGTGTGGGTTCCTTCCTTTTGAGAAAGGTAAAATGCCTTCAAGGGGCTTGTTCAAGAAAGGAATAGATTATACAAGGGTTAGGTTGTTGTTAGAGTATATAATAGATAGGTACTTCGATCTCTTCAAGATCCAATTACCCCTCACTCATGTTTAGTCCCACATTTACTATTTGTGGAACTTGGTATGTCTGTGAGGCTATATAAGGAGCCCTACACCCATGTACTCAACGAGAGATTCAATACTATCTGACTTTTGAGGCCTTTTCTCGTAGTTTCATCCCGCTCTTCGTCGGAGTAGGGTTCCACATAAAATTTAAATGTCCACTTTTATATTTTTATATTCTTGAGTTGTTCTTCAATTATCGCATCTGCTAATTATTTTCAAGTCTAATTATTATTGATTTCTGGGATATTTGTTGTTTCAAGTCTAATTATTATCATATTCCTTGATTCGTTCAAGTTTGAGAAGAAAAGAGTTGTTCCATGTATTTTGTTCTAGGGTTCCTAATGGAACCCTAATTCTGTGAGGCGACAGCAGCTCTGGGCATGCAGTTCCATCGTCTCCGACATACAGTTCCATCTTCTCCAGAAGCACCATACTGGAACCCTAAATTTCTGTGCATAGTAGTCGCAAGCCAACCTGCGGGACATTCACTGGCAATTGAGGGGGAAGAAGGTCATCGCAGGGAGTCCCATGCCATGAGCTCCAGCCATCTCGTGCCTCAAGGACACGAAACGCCATCGAATCCCCGTACAAGCAACTCCAGAAAAAAACTATCATGCCTCAGATCCCGAAGGTCTCTCCATGTGAGCACCTCTACAAGCATCCATCTTTGTCTATCACCACTGATACAACACCTCTAGGCGCATTCCCCAAAGAACTCTAAGAGGCAAACTCCAGCGATAAAACTCCATCTCCACGAATTCTAAACCTGATGGTTGCACAATGAACGCTAATGCATAATGGCTGTTTTGAAGATCTGATGGTGGTGAATCCTTATGGCTCGATCTCCAGCCTTCGACAGTGATTAGGTCCCGAAGCCACCACGGAAGCGGCCTTCTCCGATCAGGTTGCGCCCCATAAATCACCCGAGCACCTCTATTATTTGTGTCGCTCATTGCTCCAGGACCTTCTTGCAAGCGACATGCACTCCATCTCCCCAAGGCCCTAAATGTCGGTTTCGGACACTATTTCGGTGGCCGATCAAAACAGAATTTTGGTCGAATTTCGGATGAATTTCGACCAAAATTTCGGTCATTTCGGACTTTTTTTGTACTACGGCCCCCTTATTTCGATCATTTCGGTCGAATTTCAATTTCAACTGGATATCGATATTCGACAGAAATTCGACCGAATTTCGCTGAAATTTGAGGCCATGCATCTCCCACCAACCCTAAGCGGCGGCATCCTGAGATGAGATGGATGGGTTTCTCCCATCGGGCAGCAGAGATCTCTAATACTTATCTTGGGCTTCAAAAGCTGATGACTCTTTTATTAAATTTCATTCGATTAAAGCCCAATGGGTCCTGTATTACTTTCATAAAAGAGAGAAGGGGCACTTTCAGGCCTCATGTGGGCCCTATGCAAAAAATGTTGTGAGATCTACGACTACTATGCCATTAATGAGAAGAGCATCAATGATTTGGGCCCAATTAGACTGTGGATTTTTTAAAAAAGAAAAAAAGAGCCCAGATAAAAAAAATAAAAAAGGAGGGCAATGCTATTTAATTTGGCCCAACAATCATTCAGTCCCAATACAAGAGAACCGAGTACATGCCCCATAAAAAATGAGAGAGGCCATCTTGTGTTAAAGTATATGAGAGGCCCAACAGGAGGTATCTAACCATCCACTACTTCGAGATCTGCATAGGGGACGACCACTGCATCGGGATGTATCCCGATCGTAGGGTGTCTATATACGACATCAGAATGGACTTTGTTGCCTAGGATCATCTGAGATCCCTACTGCTCGTCCACCATCAACGGACCGACACTCCAGACTACTATTGTTATCGGTTGCCTTCACCGGGCATCAATTACTTTATCAAATGTCTTTCCCTGACTTCTACTCTGTGTTGGTCTTCTTCTACAACAACTCTACTCCAGGCACGACCGGTTGGTCGCAGCGACTTTTATATGCACAACTTGATCGTCGCAGACCGGTACTCATGCGAGGTCTTCTACCAACAGCAATTACTTCGAGCGGGTGTTAATCCCCATCTCTCAGATGTATCGCGTGAAGATATGTTGTATATTTTTTTTGTTCCAAGCTACAACTTTCTCAACTCCAGCTTGAGGGGAGTGTTTGAGTATATGATAGATAGGTAATTGGATCTCTCCAAGATCCAATTACCCCTCACTCATGTTTAGTCCCACACCTACTAATTGTGATACTTGGTCTGTCTGTAGGACTATATAAGGAGCCCCACACCCCCTGTACCATTGAAAGATTCAATACAGAAGATCTGATTCTTTGGGACCTTCTCTCGTGGTTTCATCCCACTCACGGAATAGGGTTCCACGTAAAATCTGAGTGTCCACTTTTATATTTTTATATTCTTGAGTTGTTCTTCTATATCACTTCCGCTAATTGTTTTCAACAATATCTATTACACTCGTTGAAAGTAATGTGGTAAAGTGAACATATGACTCCGATCATAATGTGGAGGGGGATCCTAGAACGAATATCTAAGTCATGATTTGGCGGTCACAGCGTGCAGAGAGGGCGATGGGTGGGGGTTAAGGTTCGGGGTGCTAGAACTCCGGTGTAGGACCGTCGCTCTGATACAATGTGGAGAGAAAATTTTAAGTTGCTTATTCATGAGGCCCTAGGGTTCTCTTATAAATGAGAGAAACCTGTTGGGCAAATTACATAAAGAGGATAGAAAGAATAGAGAATACATAAAAGAATAAAAGATAACTATCTCAACAGAATACAATCTTTTTATATCTTCTGCTTAGATCCTTGCTCTAAATATAGTGATTGTAGTTATATTTTAACAAAAAATTATTCAACTCCTTTACCATTTTGTTTCTTCTTTGGTGGTGCCAAAGATGCACCACTTCCACTCCTACTACCACTTCCAATTCCAAAATTAAATTATAAACTTCCACCAACATGTCCAAGAGCATCACATCCTACAAAATCTCATCTCTCGTGATGTCGAGGAGATGTCCATCCGTAAACTTCTATATATTTACATTAACAAAAAATAATTATATACACCAAAAGGTCCTCAAGCTTTTTGCATGCTCAATTACATTCTCCATATATATTTGTTCTCCCGAGAATATAAACCCATTCCTTGCAAGCCACATAGACCATAATAGCTGCCACTCAAACCTTGGTGGGGTTGCTCCTACGTCCCATTTCAGCCAGGGATTCCCAAAAACCAACCCAGTCAGAGTTAAGAACCATCTCAAACCAACGCAGCTACCCACACCTCCCTCGCAACATAACAAACCAATGATTAGGTGCTCAACGTTCTCTGCTTTTGCCAAACAACGTTAACATGTGCCACTACTCTAGGAAAGAATGTAGCTCTTCATTCAATAGTCATCTCACAACCCCTTCTCAATAACCAAATATAAATATGGACACGCGACGGGTTTTCCACCTCCACAAATATGAAGTGGTCTGAGGCATACGCTAGATCAAATATCGTTGTCAAGTAGAAGGCCTTATATGCATTTCGCATTGTGAAGCATCCATCAACCTAGGACCAATGATCCACAGTGTCCGAAAGTCCCTCGCAAATCAGAAAAGTCTCCAAAAGATGCAAAAACTTAGCAATACGATACGATATATCAGTATGAGAAAGTGGGATCCGATTGGTGTCCTCCTAGCAGTCTCTCACATAAACACCTGCATCAACTGCCAAAGCGAAGAGGCAGGGAAACGGGCATGAAGCGTCCCTTGCCCTAATCAATCATCATTCCAAAATGGAACCATACCAAACATCTAAGACGGGCCTCAGAAGAAGAATTACAGGAGGGGGCACCGAGAAAATCCCCTTCCAGACATTGGAAAGCATGGATACAGCAACGGCCTGTGAAAAAGGATCCAGAGAAATACCATATATAAAGCGCAATATCCACAAAGTAGATGAGTCCCTCCTCCCCGGGTTCGAGTCACCCACTTCACCAATAAATCATTAGTCATTACCTTCAAGCTCCAAATCTCTAGCCCAACATTCTCCTATTTAAGCATCAGGGTTTTCCACCCCACCAAAGGCATCTCTTGTGACTCCACCAAAGAGGTCCAGAAGAAACATCTCATAAGCGCTTTCAACTTCCCCTTTGCCCGCGCACATATCGCATCCTGAACTAGGAGGATATTAGAAATCACCATCAATATCAAATGTGATACTGAAGTTTCTTTGAAACGTCAATTTCATGAACTTGTCTCTTTTATTTTCTTCTTTTCTTAGTTTTCTCGTCGAAGTGAATCCCTTACTTCATTATAAGAATCTTTAGCCTGAATGAGGTGTGTAAAAATATTTTGTAGCCACCAATTGGATGTTCTTTCAACCTTATGATTCCACCTCCTACAATTATCTTCACACACAAATTACATTGAGACTTGGACTTACCATTTTAACATTCGGATACCTCCATTTATTCTCTCTACCAACATGGTGCATAATGTCATAATCAGATTCATAGTCAGAAGAAGAGAACATGATTATCATTCTATCAATGATGGGATGAGGTATGTAACAAAAAACCACACCAGTATATTTATATTAGGACTTTGTCACGTGTGCTCTTCTTAAATGTTGCAATATTAGTTATGCCCCTCTTTTTTTAATATTAATTATGCCCATGGCTTCTTCCACAGTAATCACTTATGCCCCTTAAGTTAATTGTCGTCCATTTGCGTCCCAAACAGACGTTAACTTTTGGGATGCAAGGGTAATTAGATTGTACTCCTACGGTAGATATGTCTTTTTCCTCCGACCCACTCTTTCTTTTTTCTCCTCTAGCCCCCTCCGCTGTCGCCCTGACACCTCCTCCAGTCCCTTCTCCTCTGACCTCCTCCAACGCCCTCCTCCTCTTCACGCCCTCCAACCTCCTATTGCACCGCTCTTCACATCCTTCACCCCTACCTCTTCTCCCCTTGGCCCTCACCTCCTCTGCCCCTCCCCTAACCTCATCAACAGTAATACCATCACTTTACATTCACCTGGAGGTCCTCGTCGGTAGCAAGGCCATCCTCATCCATGATAGCCCCAACACCTGTAACACAACCACCAGTTGCACCCTCACCTGCTCATGGCTCTAGGATTGCTCTCTCTACCTTGCCCACTGGATGACCACCGACCTACGTCCACACCTCATTGGCAAGATCGTCCTAGAGCTCGATGACGACACCGGCCTCCCTTGCCTTGTTGACGTCGCTCTCAACACCCTCCACCCCAAGTCATTCTCACATATTAGACCCAAAGTTTGATTCAATGCAGCGAGATTGGTAATGGATTTGAGGTCTAGTGATTAAACAAGGAAGATGGGTGAGAATCAAGCATGGATTAGGGTCAATTGGGTCATGATCTGATTTGGGAACAAGATTGGGATGTCATAACCAGGCAGGTTGAAGATCAAAGATTGGGATGTCGTTATCAGACGGAATAAGTGGCTGGAGGGGGAGGGGTGGTTTAACAGTTCTCCTCCTCTTAACCATACCATGATTTGAGAAAATCATGGTTTGATTCAACTCATAGACGATCAAATTAACGGAAGGGCACAAGTGATAACAGTTGAAATAGGCACATCTGATATTCGAAAAAAGGGAGGAACATAACTAATATCGCAACATCTAAGAAGAGTACAGGTGATAAACCCTTTATATTATTATGAACTGTTGGAGCATAAGTTGTAAGCGCCAATTGAGTTGTAGCAGGGTAAATGGATCCTGGAGGAGATCCATTTACCCCATCCAGTGTTTAGTCCCACATCGTCCAGTGGTGGGACTCGGAGGCTTTGGAGAGGCTATATAAGGAGCCCCAGACCTCCTGTACTCATTGAGAAAGTCAATAGACAAACACGCCCCGTAGAGGGCTTCTCCCGTGGTTTCATCCCGCTCCTCACGGAGTAGGGTTCCACGTAAAAATTCTTTTGTTTTCTTTGATGTTTATCTTTCTTGTCTATGCTCTGTTTATCGTTTCCGCTTCCGCTTCCGATTTTCTAACATGGTATCAGAGCGGGTCGATTCTCGAGGACGTTGCGTCTCATGTCGTGCAGGTGAGGAGGACGAACGGGCTGGAGTGTGAGTCAACTGACGACTCGGAATCTGACCATCGAGTCTGAACTGCGCCTGAAGTCTCCTCGTCGGAGAACTGGGTCTCTCCCATCTGGCTCAGAGAATGGTGCACTGCTCTGGTGTACCTATGATACCACATGAAAACCCTTGCCCTCAACGGCATAGGGAATGGTCCTCTGCTCTGGAGTCCCTATGGCTCACATGAAAACTCTGGCCGGACAACAACAAGAATGATGGGGACCTCTGACAATGATGGCAACATATGCTCATCTGACAAATGACCGCATCCATGTGCGTGTCTGAAACTGGGGTCTCTCTCTGGAGATCTCGAAACTGGGCCTCTCATCTTGGAGTGCCTCGAACTTGACTCTGACCAATCCGAATGTCGAGTCTGAAACCGAACTGTAGAGTCTGATCATCTGGCTGGTCTGGAGACTGGCATCTGAAATTTGGATCTGGAATACAAGACCTATGACTCTACATATATACTCCCCCTTTCTCCCATACTTGTCGGAAAACAGAGACATCGACCAAGTTGGGAGAAGACAAAGAGATTGGGGGTATACACGACATGAATAATTCTCGAAAAAAAAATCCTTGCGGCTTTTCATCATCATTTTTTTTTAGCCGTCAATTTTTTTTGATTTTTTTAAGCCGTTTAACCTTTTTTTACGGCTTTTGCTTCGCAAAATTTTTTTTCTTTTTTTTTTAAAATGCGTACGGCTCTTTTTTTTATATATTTTGTACGCGCCTCTTTTTCTTCTTCCTTTTTTTTTGCAAATTGTACTTCTCCTTTTTTCTCTCTCTCTCTTTTTAATGAATGACCAAAAATCGGCCCACAAAACCCTCTTGGGTTCCCTCCCCCCCCTTTTTTTTTTACTTTACACGGCAGCCCCCTGTACACCCTTTCATTTTTTTTTACTGAGGCCCCCATCGTTTTTTTTTTAACCGTCAGCCCACAGACCATAACAATACAAATTTCTTTAATAAAGAGCCCACGGCTCTTTAGGGTTCCTTTGAGAACCCCTTTCTCCCGATTGGACCTCGACTGCAGCAATGTGCACGTTGGGTTGATATTGTCCGTAGTGTCTTGTAGCGTTGAGTTGAATTTTTGTCTGTTTGTCCAAGCTGAGCATTGCATGCTCCAGCTTGAGGGGGAGTGTTGGAGCATAAGTTGTAAGCGCCTATTGAGTTGTAGCAGGGTAAATGGATCCTGGAGGAGATCCATTTACCCCATCCAGTGTTTAGTCCCACATCGTCCAGTGATGGGACTCGGAGGCTTTGGAGAGGCTATATAAGGAGCCCCAGACCTCCTGTACTTATTGAGAAAGTCAATAGACAAACACGCCCCGTAGAGGGCTTCTCCCGTGGTTTCATCCCGCTCCTCACGGAGTAGGGTTCCACGTAAAAATTCTTTTGTTTTCTTTGATGTTTATCTTTCTTGTCTATGCTCTGTTTATCGTTTCCGCTTCCGCTTCCGATTTTCTAACATGAACTATAAAGAAAGAAGAATATGATCTTATCCAAAACAACTCAGGTAAAAATCACGTGGCTTGAAAATCTAACTAATTTTGCTCGAATATAACTCCTAAATTTATATCTAATCTAAAACGCTAATGCTAATGATGCACACTTGAATCTACAAGTAAACTCAGGATTACGGAGTTTTATGATGAAAAAATGAATTTAACATGGAGAGTTTGATTACGAAGTTTTATGATGAAAAATTGAATTTAACATGGAGAGTTTCAATTTAACACATATAATGGCAGATATTGACATATATGTTGATACTCTAATCAAATTTTCAACGGCACATCCGGACGTCGAATAGAATAATTCATTATAGCTTTCATTGAAGAATTTAGAGACGTGAGGGGACTTTTTAAATCTTTTTCTTCAACTAGACTATAGGGCTATACGTCATTGAGAAGTGAGAATGAAAGAGAAGTATGATCTCACCACTATGAAGAACTAACTTGATTCTCTTATAGGCTTTGCCAGTTCATCTTCATCAAAATGGACTGGAGATGTAAAACTTCAAAATTTACAAAACCAATAATACATGATTAAGTACCAAAGATTTAAGAAACCATGCACCAAATATCCCATTAGAGGGATAAAATAAGTAGACTCTATGAGCATTCCTTACTGAAAGTGAAGGTCAAAATGAAAAGATTGCAAATTGGAATCATCGAGGGTAGAGAACGTCAAAACTCCAAGTCAAGTTGGTACCTAGACCGAAATGGGGAAAAAGAAAAATGATGTCTCCCATGCTGGAAAAATCTGGGAAAAAACAAAGGTAACGTCAACTTTTTAGTATTTCGCCAAATGGAGACGAGATATTGGCAATGTTTTGCCTATATATCAACAAAATCCAAGACAAGGATAGACAGTGGAGTATAAATGTCAGTTGGATGGCGAAATCGAAATTTCAGGGAAATTTGCCAAAATTTTGAAAAAACTGTGGTCATTGTATTAGGTACTCATTTTTTTACAGAAATTGGGATGTGGATGTTTTGCCTTTCTTCTGGAGTTTTCAACGAACACTTTCCTCTTGTGGAGAAGTTCCAGCAAAACATCTTAGGCTATTAGGAAATTTTTTTAAGCTAATACCACCGAGTTGCCAAAGACTAAAAGAACCATTCATGTCATCTAGGTAGGGATCCACACACGCTTTTGAAATGAACCCACTCAGGAAAACGAAAGCACAAAAGTTTACCCAAGGAAAATTATAGAAATCCCGCCCCTCCCATGGCCCAATTCATTATTTCCCCTGCTCATAGAAAATTACAGTGCATCCATTTTTAACCTTTAGCAGATAATTAAGAAACAAAAAGGAACAGGAAAAAGTTGCTACATACGTTCTGAAATTTAACAGTAACATTTGTTCCAGCCTATCCTCGAAGCTTACGCGCAACTGCCTAGTAGATAATTTAGGAACAAAAAGGAGCAGGAAAAAGTTGCTACATACGTTCTGAAATTTAACAGTAACACTTGTTCCAGCCTGTCCTCGAAGCTTATGTGCAACCTCCTCCACATCTTGACCATAAACCTTCTCACCTGAGGATAAAGCTCAAATTTTACAAGTTGGGAACTTAAAATCACAAACAGATCATCAATAAAATCTTTTGAGTAGTAGAAATATGCTCTTTTACAGGGAATTGAGCATGGAATAAAAATTACTTAAAATCGTGGGTGAAACTTCAGTAACTATAATAAAAAAACATGTTCACTGCATAGAAATACAAATGTACAGGAGTTTGCATGTACACAAATGTACATACATCACTGACCAAAAGTGAAGACCTGTGAGTATGCTTTCCTATGAAGAAATTTAACACTATTAAATAAAATTTGACTCTCTTGATATATGGCTGATACATATGATTAAGGTAATGTCTTATATAAAAGATCTAATTCAAGAAATGATGGAGCTCTACCTTTCTCTTTTTTCTTTTTTGATGCAAAAGAGAGTGTGCACCAACAAAGTGCAACCCCATAGGTCATACTAACCAAAAGCTAATTACAAAGACCACGACTCAACAAGAGTTTCAACATAATGCACCACATTTTTCACCTATAAACACTCCTCGTGAAAAACCGACGGACCACAACCACTCAATTGACCACATCAGATCAACAAAGGCACGGACTGAGCCACGGCAAGCGAATTCCAAAACCAATCCAAGGAGGAGTCTCGAACCATAGACGCTTCAGCTCAAAAGTTGAGTACATGCTCACATGTGAAGTGTTGGAGTATGTAAAAGGTGGGCAATTTGATCTTTCCAAAATCCAATTACCATGTCTCTTGTTTAATGTGACATCATCTATAATTGGGACTTCGGTTGTCTATGGAGCTATATAAGAAGCCCTAGACCCCATGTATTCATTGAGAGATTCACAATAAAAGATTCAACCTTTTGAGGTATTCTCCCGTGGTTTCATCGAGCTCCTTATGGAGTAGGGTTTTCATGTAAAATTTGAGAGTTTCACTTTATTTTTTTAATGTTCTCTGCTTCCGCATTTTTATTTCAACACGATATCAAAGCAGTTCGATTATGTTGTTCAATTATTCAAGTTTTGATTGTAGTCATTATCTATATTTGAAACAGAAGACAATTCTAGTTCTAGTTATTGCTCAAGGGAGAATCTGGGGTTCTTGATTGGAATTCTAACTTTGCACGACAAGCAGGCACGCGATCCCAGTGCATCTTTAGCCTCGCACGTTTATCTCTAGGCCACTAGCGTACCTTTCCAGGCTGCATCTCCCAGCCACAAGTTTATCTCCAATATCAGGAAACTAAGAGAAGCCCTAGCGTTGAGCCTCCAGACAAGGAACCCTATTTGGCATTAGATCCGGAACCCAACTTGGTCTCCGGTATTCTACTTGGAACCCTAACCGGTGATGGTGCTCCTACTTTTACGTGAAGAACTGGCATATCTTGTCGAGTGAAGATTGGCGCCCTAACTGGTGAAGGCGCTCCAGTTCATTCGACTGAAAATCAGTGGATATATGGCGGTGAAGGAAGCAACGACCTTGTTGAATTTGGTGTCAAAGCTGGCGTCAACGCAGCTGGTAAGGAGAACCATGGCGTGGTCAACGAGATTCCCAGTGTCGGCTCCCAGCTCTCAGAGATCAAACCAGATCAGATCTGAGGTTCTCGCGTCGTCCATCTTCCATGGTGATGTACCGCAGCATCACCAACCAACGATCTCATATATAACCGAGCGCCTCTATAGGCGATGCTGTAGAACCTCTCCCCTTCATGTTGTAGGCGGTGGCATTGGGTTCTTTGGGAACCCTACTCATAGGGCTGTTAGGAAAGTTCGAGCTCAATGAACTCAACTTGGGCTCAACTCGTCAAGAGCTCGTGAGCCTGACTCGAAAACCTAATGAGCTCGAGCTCAAGTTGGATTTGTAACTCATTAGGGTTATCGAGTCGAGATCGAGTTGGGTCATGTTCAATTCGATAACTCAGCTCGATAACAGCAACACAACCTTTTTTTAGACTAAAAAAAGGAGAAACATGCATTGGTGCCCACCCCATCATATTAATTAAAAATTAAACTTTAAAAAATTTAAAAATACAGATTACAAAAGACAAGATTGAAGTAAAAGCATGTACTTGAAGCACACATTCTCACGGTAGAAACAGTGCCCAAAAAAAAGGACATCATTACGAGCCAACCAGATGGCCCATAGCACCGCTGCCGGAGCCTAAATTTCCTTTCTCTGCCGATTGCGAGCCCCATAAAAAGAAGACCAAAAGGAATCAAAATCGCGGGTGCATAACCATTCCAATCCCACCTCAGACCAGACTGTGGAAGAGATATAGCATCGGAAGAAGCGGTGCTCCAACATCTCCATGTTTGTGTCACACAAGCGACATCTATCTGATACCACCTGAAAAATCTTCGCATAGCAGTCACGAATCAGAACACGCTTACGCCTAACGAGCCAGAGGAAGAACCCAATCCTTTCAGGAAGACGAAGCGACCAGATGAAATCACAATCCCGAATCATAATGTCCGAAAGCGAGGGTGGAGGCCTACAAATGGCACCATATGCCTTGCGAAACGAGAAAGATGCGGCCTTCCAATTCCAATAGTCCAATCTGGAGGAGGGTCTGCTCACCTGCCCAAGAGAGTCCAAAAGTCGAAGGAGCTCCTCCGACCTCTGATCAGATAGAGACGACCTGAAAGCCGACATCCAGTTACCCTTGTCCCAGCAATCCACAACTCGAGCAGAAGTGTCAGCGACCAAAGCAAAAAGTCGAGGAAAGCAGCTGCACAGGGGGGCGCCCCCCATCCAATCGTCCGTCCAAAATCCAAAGATTGCACCATTCCCAACAATCGGCCTAAACAACTCTGAAAGCGAGGTAAAGCCTTCATAATCCCCTTCCAGAAAGGCGACTGATTAGGCCCCTAACGCAACGAACCAGGTCCCACTAGAGAAGTAGCATAGAGGCGGCGCAGCAGGTTACAGCACATACCTATATCCTCACCCCAGATTCTGCTCACCCATTTGAGCAAGAGAGCCTCATTAAAAGATTCCAAACTCTTGAAGTAAGACAAGGTCCCTCTTCCGTTGCATGATTCCCAACACGGGAGTGTATGGTCAGATCTCAATGTTGGAAACGATATAACAATTGCTAAACTAAACATCTCCAAAGCTTCGACCGACATGAGGAAACGATCAACACGTGACCTAGAGGAAGGGTTCCTCCATGTATATTTGTAGTTTGCAGCGTCAATAACTTCGAGATTCAAGTCCACCGTACTTGTGAATGGCCCAAAGCCTGGGTCATGAGCACCTCTCCCACCATGCCTATCCTCTACATACAAAGTGGCATTGAAGTCTCCACCGACCATCCAAGCAATTTCCGTAAACCTCTCCCTAATGTTCCACATTTCCTCCCACAGCATTTCATTAGGCGACGAGCTCGAGGTACTATACGCCGATGTGACAACCAAGCGAGTCAGATCTGTCGTACAAAGAAGCAACACCGACATAGAATGTATCATCTTCACCTCATCGATCATCTCAAAAGGGTTCCCATTCTAAGCTACCAGAATTCCCCCTGAGCTACCATTTGCTAGCACCAATCTGAAGTCCGTGAGAAGGGGTCCTGATGTGGTGCTCCATCGCACAACTTCCACAGGTTCAATCTTTGTTTCTTGAAAACAGGCCACGTACACACGACATTCATCCAACACGGAGCCGACTACCAACCGTTTTTCAGGTTGACATAGCCTTCACACGTTCGAAGATAAGATTTTCATTTAGTAACTAAGGGAATTGTACCCGCCATCTGAAATCCAAAAATCTATTCTATTTCTTCTTCAAATTCTGTTGTTGATTCATCCCCAATCGTCAAGTTTATTTCTGGAAGGGATCCCACCATATGTTTTCCACCTTCAGACTCCCTCTCATCTTCCTTGGATCCCTCTTCCTCCTGAGCCACAAAGCCTCCTTCTGTTTGCCCCTCACCCTCAGTGCCAGCAACGCGTGAAGGGCCTTCCTCGTGCACACAATCTAGACAATTTGTTCCCCAATCATGGTCACCTGCCCGACAACGCTTGCATGAGAAGTAGTGTAGCAGCAGCCTCACACCGTAGTCCGAAGAAGCAGCCAGAGCCCAATTCCCTCTTCTTAGCTCTGATGCACTCAACTCCCCCCTTCACCTTCGCATGTCACGTGACAGATGGAGTTGTCCTGAGCCACCATGTAGCCCTCGAACCTTCACATGTCGCCAACAAGATGGCTTTGGATCAGTCATTGTCGTCACCCACCTTTTTCTCAAACCCGACCATGTCATCATCGTGATCGTGGCCCTCCACAACCTCCTACATAATGGAGTCATCCTGAACCAACACCTCATTGTTGTCTTGTGAAGCGGCCATGCCCTTGCCATCATGCTCGAGGGAGAGGACACCCTCCATCGGGTATGAAACATCCTCAACCTCCAGAGCTTCGAATCTCAAAAAGGATACTGGAAAGATGGATGTGTTATGATCCAAGACGTGAGCTAGGGTTCGGATCCGATCTACAAGATCCATCTCTCCCGATACAGCTTCCGGACACAACGGTTCAATCATGGTTATCAGGCCAAGAAACTTGCCCAAAACCGAAGCATCTACTTCGAGACTAGAGGCATTGACAAAGTTGATGCGAAAAGCGGTGTTTTTTGTAATTCCAAAGATTTTCTTCCCCCAAACGATGCATTTCCTAAAAAGTCCACCGACAATCGCGTCCTTTGCGATTCTCTGATGCTCAGCCACCGATTCTTTGTCGTCGCCTTTGCAGCACTGCCAACGTTAGGTTTCTCCTCCATAGGGACCAACCAAATCGGAACCGGTCTGCGCCCGAGCCAGAGCATTGCTCTCATCATGATTGGGGGTTTGGATCCCCGCATCATCATCACCATCTCCGGCTCCTTTCCAGGCCGCAAGCTAGAGCAGCAAATCTTCGCAACTTTGCCGATGTACAACAGTGCTTCTCGGAGAGTTTCTACCCTCCGGCATCTCATTGGCACTCCAATTACCTTCATCTTCCATGTCGTGTCGGCACCGCCCAAGGCATCGTCAAGGTACCACGGTCTCCGTCACCAGCTACGTCCCTTCAAATCTGATGGTAGACACCCATCGATGACCCCGTTTAATGCTTCCTTGGCTCTTCCAGATGAGAGCCTCCTCAGGCAAAGCAAATCTCCCATGAATTCAAGCATATCGACGCCAGCTCCGACCAACCTCGCTTTTGAGACATCGTTGTGAATCACCTGCAAGGTTTCTTCATCATCTTCTCCGATCAGAACTCCTTCCGAGGACAAGCTTGTGAAGTTCAGTTGAACATACTCCTCATGCTGCCCAGACTCCGCCTAAGGTGCCTTCTTTGTTGACCAAGAACCCTTGATCGTACAATTCCCCCTGAAGTGACCCGACCCACCGCAATGGAAACAAAGGGACTCCTTAGCCTGACAAGCCTTCACCATGTGATCGCTTGTTCTGCATCAGTAACGCCAACTAGATGTTCCCTCCTGCTTCAACCTCCTTGTGCTTCTTCGCTGGCTAGCCCCTCTCTATGGTCCCTTCCCAGCTAGCCCCTCCAAGACATTATCGTCAACCTCATTCTTGCATGGATGCGACGCTCTGTTATTCTCCTCTAAGGTGGTGACCCTCTGGCGAACAACCAGCTCCCATCACTCTCGCTCTCCCGCTTCAGCTCCAACACACCACGCTCACTCATTCTCTCCCTAACCACACAACAAAAATAAAATAACCCTATATGGAAGAAAGTTGAGGCTTACACCTCAACTGCCTCGAGGATACATCTCTCCATGTTTCTAGGGAACTGCCTCGTTTCACCTTTTAATAGTGTTCTTTTTTAGAACACTATTTAGAAATTTATCTCAAAACAATCAGATCTTTTCAACATGGCTTAAACAAATAATTATACTTCTTTAGGGCATTCCCTACTAGCGATGTGTTGTATCATACGAATGCAATGAGAAATTAGCAAGGGTCGTTACATCGCTGCCTAGATATAGTTCAAAATTTGCAAGGGTTTTTGCATAAGGAACGCATGCGAATAAATAAGCTAGTTTCATTACATTGCCACTCGGATGCAGTCCAAAATTTACAAGGATTCTCGCATGATGGACGCATGTGATTAAAGAAGTTATTCCAAAAGAGGTTGCAAAAAAAGTTGCAGATACCTGGAATATTGACACTTCGACTGGAAAATCAATGGAGATATTAGATACGATGGAAAGAATGAGGATTCAAATACTATGTCTCCAAGAGACAAAATGGGTTGGAGAGAGCAATGGAGATCAAGAAGACGTGCTTTAAATTATGTTATTCATGTAAGATAAGGGCAGAAATGGTGTTAGAGTGGTTGTTCATAAGGATTTGAAGGATAGTTCTGTTGAGGTGCAAAGATTCTGGGATCAGATTGTTTTGCTAAAATCGGTGCTCGAAGAAGAAACTCTAAATATCATCTCAGTTTATGCACCATATATTGGTTTATATGAAAGGATTAAATGAGTTTTTCGGTAGGACTTGGATAACATTATGCAAGGAATCCCACAAAAAGATGATTTTCCTAGGTAGAAATCTTAATGGATATGTGGAAAGGATGCTTCAGGATAGGCTAATGATCATGGATGCCATGGCTTTATATATAGAAATAAAGAAGGAAAAGTAATTCTGGGTTTTGTAACAACTTATGATCTTTTCATATCAAACACTCTCTTTAAGAAGAGGGAGTAGCATTTAATTACTTACAAGAGTGGCCCGACTAAAACACAAAAAAATTAGTTTGCGTTGAGGAGAAGAGATCGGTTGTGTTGCAAAGACTGCAAAAGACTACAAAGTAATCCCAGGAGAGAGTTTGACACCTCAACATCACTTGTTAGTCATGGATGTGCAAATAAAAGGGCAGGTAAAGAAAACGAGGGTTTCTAAGATCATTAGAACTACATTGTGGAAACTTCATTTGAAGCAATCAGCTTCAGGGAGAAGATTTTAGAAGACTTATCTTGAGATTATAACGGAAGCGCAAATGAGATGTGGGAGGCGGTAGCATCTTATATCCGAAAGGCAGCCATGATGAGTCATACTTTGAGAACGTGTGATCGAAAGAACGTTGAGGTAAGTTTCCAAAGTAAAAAATAATAATAATTTGAAGTCATTCCAGGTCGTTCAAACTATTGAAGCCATCCACTTGCTGAGGAGAACAATGGAGATTTATATAGCTAAAAGGAAGAACCTCCATATTAATTTTATTAATTTGGAGAAGGGTTATGATTATGTCCCTCGGGAGATACTGTGGAGAGTTCTAGAGAAGATACAAGTGCATATCCTAAATATTAACCTTACAAAGGATATGTATGATAGGGCTTCATCTTGTATAGGGATCCAGTCTAGAAAGATTGACTATTGTGACATCAACATTGGTTTGCATCAATGTTCAGCTTTGAGTCTATTCCTTTTTACTTTGATTATGGACGAGTTGACTAGTCACATTTAGGATGAGATACATTGGTGTATGTTATTCACTTAGGATATTGTGTTGATTAATGAGACTAGAGATGGAGTAAATGAGAAGTTGGAGGATTGGAGATATGCAGTAGAGACTAAAGGATTGTGTATAAGTAGGGCTAAGCCAGAATATATAGAGTGTACTTTTGATGGAAGCAATTGTGAAGGAATAGCGGTGAAGATTGGTGACGATAACATTCAGAAGAAATATTCTTTTAGATACTTGGGATCTATTTTGCAACATGATGGGGAAATTGATGGAGATGTTACTCATAGAATAAATGCAGGTTGGTTACAGTGGAGAGGAGCCTCTACTATTCTATGTGATAAGAACATTCCTTTGAAAATCAAAGGAAAGTTTTACAAAGCATCCATGAAACCTGCTATGCTCTATGGATCTGAATGTTGGCTTGCGAACCATTGACATGGGTAGAGAATGGCAGTAGCAGAAATGAAAATGCTATGGTAGATGTGTGGACATACGTGTAAAGATCGAATTCCAAATGATGCAATCAGAAGGAAAGTTGGTGTAGCTCCGATTGAGGATAAGATGAGAGAACCGCTTAAGATGGCTTGGCAATTTGCAAAGGAGGTCGACTAATGCACCAGTTAGGAGATACGAGTTTTGGGATGTTGAGCCGGCTAAAAAAGGCAAGGATGGCCCAACAACTTTTGGAATGAGACTATCCGAAGGGATCTTAGTTTTTTATATCTAAGCCTGATAATGACCCAAGATAGAGCTAAATGGAGACAAAGAATCCATGTAACCGACTCTACTTAATGTGGGAAAAGACTATTGTTGTACCTCGAGGCTTATGTCTCATCACCTCGCAGCACGCTTTTTAAAACAATTAGATTCGGCCCGACTAGTCGAGTTGAGTACTCCACCTGAATAAGGCTAATTGGCATGATCAATCGATTGTAATTAGCTGACATGACTAGTCAATCTAGTAAGCTGGCTACTCAGTAATTTTTTTAGAGTTATTTATTTGTTTCTAATTTTTTTAAAATAAACTAAATCCAAGATGTTAAATGGGAGATCAAATTCAATTATTCCTTTTCTTTTATCTTGACGATGTTGAAAATGTCCATATGTAAATGTATAAGAATATATGTATAAAATATGATTTGCACATTTATAATTATTAAAAAATACAAAACTTACTCAATCTAATTAATTGTCTATTGCCAATTAATCATTAATGACATGACCGATTGATAATCGATTCTTGCAACCTTGTAGTCCCAACCCAATCAACTCCCCTTGGGAAATACTCCTCCATCCCTCCATCAAACCTGCACCTCGATTGTCCCCTGCTGACAGTTACTCACCTCTACCACCCCTATTGTTGCCACTTCTGCCCAAGATCAGGTAGGATCTGAGTTTTCCCTACCCTCAATCGACTTCCTCCTCTTAACGGTTCAGAATGTCATTGCGAACAAACCCTTGTTACTACCAACTTGATTGGTGATGCATCACTTTTGAAAAAACAGAAGGATTGTACCTCCCTTGCCATTTTGTAGGGACAAAGGTTGGCTCCACTACTTATCGAAATCGTATCTCCAAATAAATCCCAAGGAGATCATGATAGTCGCCTCTGGTCGGTCAATTGCAATAGCCTTGTCGTTTGCATACGGACTCCTATGCGACAACTGAGTTCCTTAAATTAGAGATCAAACATTATGCAACTAACCTCCTCTTGTTTCATCAGCATGACGCAAGACCCCCCCAAAAAAGCTTTGCATGCCTCCTAGTCTGACTGCCCTACCGCAGCCTCGCCAGCAAGAGCCACCCTCCTACCCCCATCGCCCCCTCTCCCCTCCATGCCTCGCCTCGAAAAGAGAGACCTTATAATGGCAAACACCCCAATAAAGGAGGCAATTCATGGGGTCTCTGCAGTTCCTTGTCCAGTGATCTAGGCTCCTACACCTGAAGCAAACGCATCTCACAGAGTTGTCGAGTCCCTCCGGTGGAGGAAAACTCGCCTGGGGGTTTCCTGTGGAAAGTTATTCCACGTAACCCCCAGACGAACATATATTTTGTTAAGTACCCTAACGAAGCTGTGACTTGAGATCACAGCTTCCTTTGTAAGGGAGTTGTGGTTTGAAGTCACAGCTCCCACCCAAGGAAGTCGTGACCTCAAGTCATGACTAGGGCTTGAATATAGCCCCAGTCGCGATCCTCTCCCTCCCCCTACGTGAACAGAATCGCTCCAATCGTGCGCCCCCTCCTCGCCAGCTCCTGCGCCCCCTCCCCGCCAACTCCAGCTCCTCCTCGAAACCGGTGGCCGAAACCTCAGCCCCCGTCATTCTGACCATCTCCTCCATCGCTATCCTTTGCTACGGCCGAAACCTCAACCTCCGTCGTTCCGACCATCTCTTCCACTGTGAGTAAAAACTAATCACATATGTTTACAACGGTATTTTTTCTATTTTTCTTTTGTATATGCCACACGGTAGTGCCTATTGTTATATGTAATGTCAAATGTTCTTTTTTAAGAGAGTCGGAGTCATGCAAGTAATGTACTTGTGCCATGTTGGTGGAAAGATAGTTAAGGATGGCAAAGAAGTCAGATATGCGGGAGGTCAGATGAAACTCATATGAATCGGGATGGGTTTGACCTTTAATGCATTGGTCGAGTTGATTGCATCCTCATTTCGTGTCAACAGAACCAATGGTACAAAATTTCATGGTATTTCACAGGATGTTGGAGAACAATGACACATTTTTTGTTAATGTCAAGTATGATGGTGACGTTGACGATATTTTAAAGTACCCTGAGATGATAGGAGGCTCATACCGCCCAGTTTTATTTACTGACCTCATATGCATATGAGATCATACATTGATATGCCAATCTGCGGCTACGGTTCCAAGAATGCATTCTATGTTTCATACACCCAGTATGACAGCCTCACTTTTGTCAGGGCCCGTGAACCTCTTCATGTATCTACAACTCCTGTGGAGATGATTACATCACTATATTTGCCCCAATCTTTGGGACCCTGCCCAAATTAACCCATCATCTGGTGGTGATGATTTTCATGCTCCTTTTAAGGTCCATTGCACCCTATTAGCTCCTCCACACCAGCAGCCCTTATGAAGGAGAGGGGTCCTACTGACGCCGACCCTTCGCGTTGTTCCCCGCTTCCGGCACTTCATATGGACGTCGTTGAGGTTATCAGTGAATCTCGTATTTCAGAGATTGACCAACCTAGCCAGATCTTGCCCGCAACCCAACTGCATTGCGAGGCGATACCGCAAGAACCCGAGGAAAGGCCACAAAAGCTTAGATTCTTTCGTAAAAGGAAACATGTGTGATGTACTTGTGTTATATAATTATATGTATCACAGTGTATATTAAATGAACAATTTCTTGCTATATTATGACTCTATGTAGTTCTATGCATCCAGATAGAATCATGGAGAAAAAATTTATTTACGAGTTTTTCTGCTATCAATTTTCTTGTGTGATATTATCACTCCTCATGATAGAAACTCGACAAAGTATAGGATGTGAATTGAAATCAGCCCAAAAGGAATAGATTTCTTAATTGAAAGGAAGAAGATCTGAGATGATGGGGGTTAACAAATTATTATATTAGTCATGGTCCGTTGAAATTGAAATTTTTTAAGCCGAATTCGAACAGTTGCAGCTCCCTGGAAAGGAGAGCTGCTTGGCTAAGGAGCAGAGAAAGCCGTGACTTGAGGTCACGGCTTCCTTGGGTGGGAGCCGTGACTTCAAATCACAGCTCCCTTCCAAAGGAAGTTGTGATCTCAAGTCAGAGCTTCGTTAAGGTACTTAACAAAATGGGTTTTATCAGTTGTGCCCCTCTGAAATATTACAATTTCAGTTATGCCCCTCCCTTTTTAGGAATATCAGTTGTGCCCCCAAACTTCTTGCCTTTCTATCATTTGTATCCCTCGGGTTAGTTGTCGTTCATTCCCAATGCAAACGGACGTTAACTTTGGGATATAACAGGAATTAAATTAAAAATAACGTCTGAAAAGGTCATTTTACACCCTCTTCTTCCTCATTTCCCATCCTCTTCCTCTTCCTCCCATTCTCTTCATCCTCCCTAGCCTCCTACTCCTCTACCGCCCCCTCCCCCACCCCTAGGTGCTCCCTCCGCCCCGAACTCCTATCACCCTCCCTCGTGTCGCCTCCTTCGCCCCAAGCTTCTCCTCTTTGCCCCTTACCGCCCTTGCGCCCCCCCCTGCCCCCACCTCCTCCCCCCGCCCCCAGGTCGTCCCCTCTGCCCCGAGCTTCTCTCCCTCACCGCCCCCCTGCCCTAAGCTTCTCCCCCTTCCCCCGTCGCCCCCGCATCTCTCCCTCCCCCTGTCTCCTCCCCCAGCGCCTCCCCCTTCACCGCCTCCTTCCCCCACCCCCAGGTCGCCCCCGCCGCCCCGCGCCTCCTCCCCCCACCCCCAGGTCACCCCCCCCTGCCCCATCACCCCCGCACCTCCCCCTGCCCCGCCTCCTCCCCCCCCCCCCCCCCCGTCACCCCCGCACCTCCCCCCGCCTCCTCCCCTCGCGTCTCCCCATGCCCCGCCTCCTCCCCCCACCCCTAGGTCGCCCCCCTGCCCCCTGCAAGAACAAGCTGCCTCTACCTCGAGCCCTCCAACCCCCTCCTCATCCGCCCCGAGCCCTCAATCCCCCACCACCTCTGCCTCCCACCTCCTCCAGACTCCTCATAGTCGAGCCCTAAATTCGTCCAGCAAAAGAGGGCATGGTGCAGATCATTGGTCTACCTCGTTACAACAACGAAAGTGGTAGCATGTCCGCGAGGTCAGCAACGACATGGACGCCGTGGATTCAACCATGATGTACCGAGAGAGAGGGAGAGGGCAACGATGATCAAGGTTTCTCGTGATGGATGAAGGCATGATGTTGTTGATGGTGAACGACGGAGGAGAAGGGGATGTGGAGGTGGTCAGAGGAAGAAGAGTGAAAGAGGGATGTAGGCTTTTTTTCCAGATATACCCCTCTTTACTTTACCATGGTTTGAGAAAACCATGGTTAAGTTCAAATTATTGACGGTTAAAATAACGGAGGGGCACAAGTAATAGAACGGCAAGAAGTCGAGGGCACAACTGATATTTCCAAAAAGGGAGGGGTATAACTGAAATTGCAATATCTCGGAGGGGCACAACTGATAAAAACCCTAACAAAATATATGTTCGCCCGGGGTCACGTGGAATAACTTTCCACAAGAACCCCCAGACGAATTGTCCTCCACTCCTGCAACTGACAATGACCTCCCCCTACCCTCTCCAATCTTCATCTCTAGCGAATGCAGATATGATGTCATGTGCTTAAAAGGAAATAGATGGGATAGTTGAAAAATCTGTAAAGATGATCCAAAAAGATTGTTTGGTACTAAAAGCATTTTCTGTTGTATTAATTGTAGCATCCAGTTTCCAAGTAAATCCGAAGTCGACCCGATTAGCTTTCGAATAACCCAATTAAGTTATATAAATCGACCAAGTAATTGTGAATCAAAAGTCGCTCGGGCGAAATCGACCGAAAATCGGTCGCATCGTAACGCGCGCCGTGAAAAAGCCGCGACGCAAATTCAGAAACCGCAAAACGAACCGAGACCATCATTAGATCCGATTCGACGACACGAGACCAACGGAATCGACTGTTCGTCAATCGGAGGTCATATGATATTTTTAAATCGCAAAATTTAGTCTTAAACAAAAGCCGTATCCGAAAATTTCGGAGGTTCAAAACCCAACCGAAAGTATATCAATATTATACTCATTTTGACCGTCATTTTGAGACGATCGAAACGAGATGTTTCGCGTCGAAATCCGACATCTGGGGCGTGAATATGGTCCGCTTTAAGTTTTCAAACAAAGAAAGAGTTTTGTAAAAAAAATGCAGACAGACAGTCTGCTCGGTTACAGAAATAAAAAAAAACATTTTTCAGTATAACCAGCTGGACTATTTTCCAGCCCACTTGGACTATTCTTTCCAGCCCACTTGGCTATTCCCTTTTCCCCACTTGGCAAGATTTAAAACCCCCTCTCCTTGTATAAATAGACACCCAAAGTCCTCTCCAATTCCAGCGTAAAGAACATCTCCAGCCCATATGTTCTGCTGAAACTTTCCCTTTCCTTCTACTACTCGTATATCTGCTGGAGCCTAGAATTTCAGCCCCAAATCCAAGGCCTGGAGTCTTCATTTCTTTGCAAAAGCCACAGCAAGAGCTGCTACAGCAAATAGTTGATCATGCATGTTAATCTTCTCCAAAATTTGAGACTCAAATAGGTACTTCCCTCTCCTCTTCTTGCTGCCAATGCATGTTGTCTTACCTATACAGTTCAAAGCTTTAATGTACAAGCTATTTCTCTTTGCTGTCAAGCATGAAGATTCACCTGATCTTTATGTTTTCCCCCTTTATACTTGGATGATAGCAGATTTTTGAGATAAATTTCACTCCCTGGATTATTGATTTATGAGTAAATTGCGAATTTTACCCAACCTGATGGTTCCAACTTTCAATATTCATCGTAAGTTTTAATCTTGGGCATAAATTATGAATAGCATACCTATAGGGTCATGTTTAGTAGGGTTGGACTAATCAGGAGTTTCTTCAGGAAATTCATGAAGCTTACAAGAAATTGTCCTTTCTTATATAAAAAAATTGTAAATACATAAATATTCACCCTGACAAATCTCCATGTTTTCTTTTTATGAAAAAGTAGGAAAAACAAGTGTCCAGATTAGGCTACTGATTTTCGATCTTTGCATTAATCGGACTATGTGTACTGCTTAATCATACTGCGACTATTTGTTGATTTTTCATCTTGTAAACATATTCAATTGTACATCTGTGTTCAAGTAAGATTATGTAACTCATAAAGATGTTAAGTAAAGAAGTGTATCTAGATCAATATACATATGTGTTTGTGAACTTGACGGGCATAATGTAGTGACGATGTTATATGTTTACCCCCTATTATTCTCACTAGAGATATGCTCAATGGTAAATCAGTAGAAGAAGTGAATGATCTTATGACCTTTACGCTAGGAAATGTTACGTAATGTCTCTGAGGTTCTATTATCAAACCTATATCTTACATCATGCTTAATTAGGATGGTTGGGAATGATTTCCTCCCTTGTATCTTATTAATTCCACCATCAGGTTATAGGTAGATTATTAAACTAGTGACCGATTCTGGATAAGAGTGAAAATTCTAGGTGCAAAAAAAAATATGTTCATACATAATATATATATATAATAATAATAAAAACTTCAGGTTGGAGATTGTCTTAACAATGGAACTGGTGAGTTGTATTAAGAAGATAATTAGGAAATACATATGCAAAAAAAAAATTACATTCATAGAAGGAGACACTATCCATGATGAGAGCAATGGATTGGTCGATAATTGTAAAGATATTTGAGTGATTCATTCATGGGGATCTTGTCAATAGATTTCCCATGATTCTTCCTAATTGGTTAGGAGAGAACTCTGAAATTTGGATCTGAGGGATATTATGACTGGAATGTTAGGATGCATAATAGAAGGTACTCTGCTTCTTCTGTATTATATTATCTAGTCTATAACTCTATTATGTCATCATACTATTTTGAGTAGTCCTTGGTTTTAGCTATATCAATGTTTCTTTTTGGCATAAGTTGCATATGAAAACAATGAACCAAGGATATCAATAAGAAGTCGTGACAGCTAATATTGTGCCAGTTGTGGTGACTTTTACACCTAACCGTGCGAGGGCGCGGTGACCCTCAACTGGGCGGGAGAATAGGAAGCCCAGTTAGGGCAGCGGCCGCCAAGTGCGCGGGTCTAGGAGCCCAGTCTCTTTTCGGTTTTTACGCGAGCTCGCAGTGTTTTACGCTTCGTTGGGATCCAGACTTTAGACCAGTTCCGATGACCCTGTCTTTTAGGATACCCAGGCGGGGGACCCTTGGTTTTCAGTTTTTCGTACGAGCTCGTTCGCCCGTACTAGTCGGGCAGGTTTCTAGAGCGACTTTTCTAGAAAGTCTCTCTCACCCGTCTCAGTGGCGTAGTTTGGGAGTAGACCTATCCCTCTATTGGACCGCGCTTCCAATTAGAGGGCGAGACGAAAGAGCCATTTGTAGGCTTCTTCACCGCTTGAGTTTACTTTCCAACAGACTTGGCGATTCTATATCTAGATCATCCATATCTACATCTACATCATCTGGAGTTATATTTGAAACATTGAAGTTAAGAATTGGAGAAGTTACGATCAAAAGTTGAGATTAGTAGGAAATGATTATTCTCTCTATCTAAGAATTTAATTAAATTAAGAGATCTTTCCAATCTTAACTTTTCCATCATCATTCACAAGTATGATCTCTGAAGCAATTGACATATATATGTTCACACTCATACCCTCATGAATATTCAACTACAATATAAATAGGTCATATGGGGGAAATGCCGAGTTCTGGGGAAATCATTAGAGATGCATTACAAACAACTTGAAAAACCTTTTTACTTACGCAAGTAGATGTAAACTTTACTTTCCACTTTTCTACTTGCTTGCTTTTGCACATATTAAATGTCTAGTTATTTTTATAAGTTTTTGGGAGGTACCAGCAATGGCTGACGCCTCTTCTTTCCTAACGTGTTTGGCAGGCAAACAGCCTGCAGTTTAGTAGCAGCTCGGTAGCTATACATGCTTCCTGGAGACAGAGTATACACTAGACGGTATGAATTACTATGTCTCAGTTTTGTTCAGAAAATAATGTAAATGCTATCTCTTTTGTATCACACTTTGGGATATATGTTGTAATGGAAGATCCTTGTACATGTTGTATCTTGATATGAATATTAATGAAAAGAAAATTTTGGTGCCATTTGTCTCTTTTACTTTGTGATTATGTGATGGAAATGAATGTCATAATTGCGCGAAAAATTTTCCCTGCTTTTTTACAACTTCATGCGATCTCATGTGAATAATAGTGCGAGTGTGTGATTAACGGGTACCTGGATCGTGAGGGGTTCACAGTTTGGTATCAGAGCAGTGGTACCCCGACACGCACATTCGTAGTATTTCAATTCCAATTGCATTAAGTTCTCGAATAGCGACAGTCTTCCAACTTGTCGTGAGTTCAAGAAGGGAAATATGACATTCATATTCAATAACCACAGATGTCACCAATTTCATTAATTTTCATATTATATCCCAAGAAGAGAAAAGCATTTATGATAAGTATCTGTCTATGGCATTTTTTTGACTAATTATGGTTCTCATGCAGAGCCATGGCAGCTCGACCCGGTCAGGAGACGGCTGACCAGTTGGCACGCATACTGGCTGTCCTCACCGACCTCCAGCAGCAACAGGCTGCCATGCAAGGTCAACAGGAGCAGATTTTGGCTCAGCAGACTGAGATTGCCGACAGGCAGACAGATATAGAGATGAGGTTTGAGGACCTATCAGATTTCACGTACCATCCATCACAGGATGGGATACGACAGGATCAGCACCAGTCTGTTGAGGTCGAGAAGCCTCATCCTGATGATCCACTAGAGGACATACCAGAGCATGGAGCTGAGGAGGATGCAGACTTAGACAGGGAGCAGGACCCTATTGACTTTGCTGACGAGGGTGCACACGAGTACTCAGCTATTCACAGGCACCAGTCCATTTTCACATCCTACCAGCGCGCCAACATACCCTTGTTTGAGGGTACAGGTACACCAGATGTGGCTGAGCAGTGGCTGAAGCGGGTGACGAAGGTGCTCAGGATGATTCGCGCGCCACGAGACACGTGGCTATCCTTCATGGAATATTCATTGACAGATTTTGCCGAGAGATGGTGGGATGCGGTAGTATCTGAGCTAGGCCGAGAGCCTACATGGGATGATTTCGAGATGAAGTTCAGAGCCCACTTCTTTTCTGCGAAGTGGAAGGAGTCCCAGCGCCGACTTTTTGCAGAGCTTCGTCAGGGGCAGATGACCGCCAGAGATTACTTTATCCGATACACAGAGCTGTCACGGCATACACGAGCAGCTGGCGCATTTCCATAGGAGAATCTGGAAAAGTTCATTGGCGGCATGCGCGAGGAGGTACAGGAGAAGCTGGCAGGACTACACATCACTTCTACCTCCGAGGCTACCGATGCTGCGGAGAAGTTCGAGGACATCAGGGGGAGACGTTTCGGGAGCTCGTCTGGAGCAGCACCTAGACCGCGACGATCTTTTGGACCGATACGTCGACCGTTTCAGCAGCAGAGGTCAGACAGACGGTTCCGGCCTATAGGTTCGTCCTTCACAGGCAGTGCTCTTCTCCATCGACTACTTTAGGAGGAGCACTCGCCGGACGTGGCACAGAGTCCGCTCAACCATCTGGGTCGCAACGAGTAGACCGACCACCAGCCGGGCCAGCTCGGAGCACAGACACAGCTACTCCACCTACCAGACCAGTCCGGTGTTACCGATGTCACGAGTGGGGACACTATCGATCACAGTGCCCACATGTTTCTGGTGAGCCTCAGCCACAGCCTTCACAGTCGCAGCCTCAGGCACAGCGCTCAGGGAGTTTCCGTGGCAGGAACTCCAACTTCAGGCGACCGCAGCAGAGACAGACGCAGAGTGTGGCAGGTTCCAGTGCCGCACCAGCCAGGCAGGGGCAGATACACGCAGTTACTGAGGAGCAGGCACGTTCAGCCGCTACCGTGGTGAAAGGTATGGTCTCAGTCTTGGGCCGACCTTTCCATGTCTTATTTGATTCTGGTGCGACACACTCTTTTCTTGCTTCGAGGTTGCTTATTTTTTTAGATAGAGTTGCAGAGACTCTCTCTTCCCCATATCACATCCGAGGGCCAGGTGGCCAGTTGTTCACTATTTCACTGATCGTCAGGCACTTGCCCATACTGATTGGCGGTCACGAGATGATCGCGGATTGTCTACTTCTGCAGCTTGATGAATTCGACTTGATTTTAGGCATGGATTGGTTATCCGCCCATCATGCACTGGTTGATTGCTTTAGAAAGAAAATTGTCTTCAGGATTCCTGATCTACCCGAGTTTACTTTTGAGGGTACTTTGCATGACTCCACCATGGAGTACATTTCAGTGTTGCGAGCCCAGCGACTTGTTGATTAGGGTTGTGATTTATACCTTACATTTGTGCGGGAGGTATCTGATCAGGAGCCGATGACACAGGACATCCGAGTAGTCTCAGAATACCCTGACGTGTTTCCTGATGAGCTACCAGGATTACCTCCTGAGAGAGAGATCGAGTTCGAGATCACATTGCTGCCAGAAACACAGCCGATCTCTATGGCACCTTATCGCATGGCACCAGCCGAGTTGAGGGAGCTGAAGGTGCAGCTACAGGAATTACTTGATTTGGGATTCGTGAGGCCGAGCACTTCACCTTGGGGTGCTCCGGTTCTATTTGTCAGGAAGAAGGATGGATCCATGAGACTGTGCATCGATTACAGGCAGCTGAACAAGAGAACGGTGAAGAACCGTTATCCTTTGCCACGCATTGATGATTTGTTCGACCAGCTCCAGGGATCTTCAGTTTTCTCGAAGATCGATCTTCGCTCAGGCTACCATCAGCTGAGAATTCGTGAGTCAGATATTCCGAAGACAGCTTTCAGAACTCGCTATGGACATTACGAGTTTGTGGTGATGTCGTTTGGGCTCACCAAATGCACCTGCGGCTTTCATGGATATGATGAACCGTATCTTCCGTCCATACTTGGACAAGTTTGTAGTGGTATTCATCGATGATGTGCTCATCTATTCACGGAATGAATGGGATCATGCGAATGATCTACGGATTGTTTTGGAGACATTGAGGGAGCACAAGCTATATGCCGAGTTGAGCAAGTGCGAGTTTTGGTTATCCCAGGTCTCATTTCCCGGGCATATCATTTCTGGAGCAGGCATTGCAGTTGATCCTGCGAAGATAGATGCAGTTATGTCTTGGGAGCAGCCCAAGACTATCACGCAGATTCGGAGCTTCCTTGGGCTAGCAGGTTATTACAGACGCTTCGTCAGCGGATTTTCACGTATTGTTCGCCCTCTTACACGGTTGACGCAGAAGGGAGTTCCATTCATTTGGGACGATTCATGTGAGCAGGCCTTCCAGACACTTAAGGAGAAGTTGACTATAGCGCCTATTCTTGCTCTTCCTTCAGGCACTCAGGACTATGCAGTCTACACAGATGCATCTGGGGAAGGTCTAGGAGCAGTGTTGATGAAGAGAGGACAGGTGATTGCTTACGCATCACGACAGTTGAGACCGCACGAGCGGAACTACCCCACACATGACTTGGAGTTGGCGGCAGTTGTCTTCGCCTTGAAGATCTGGCGCCACTATCTATATGGGGTGAACTTCGAGATTTTCACGGATCACAAGAGCCTAAAGTACATCTTTGATCAGAAGGAGTTGAACGTGAGACATTGCAGATGGCTCGAGTTGCTGAAGGATTATGATTGCACGATCTCTTACCATCCCGGTAAGGGAAACGTGGTGGCTGATGCTCTTAGCAGGAGAGCGCATGCTGATGGTACGGCGAACTGGCTATACACGTGGGATACGCTTGCAGCTTTGAGCGATTGGCATCCTCAGGAGAGCGCGTCCATTTCTACCGTCGTGCCTCCACGATACAGCAGTCTTTGGGATTGTATCATCGAAGGCCAGAAGACAGATCCTTGGATTCATGATAGATACATGCGCGTTGTCAAGGATGAAGTTGATGATTTTGTCGTAGCAGAGTCTATTTTATGGAAGGCAGGACGGGTCGTTGTACCCAATGACGAGCAGCTTCGCAGAGACATTCTCGATGAGGCACACAGTTTACGGTTATCTATCCATCGAGGCAGTACGAAGATGTACCGTGATCTGCGTCGACATTTCTGGTGGGATGGAATGAAGCGCGATGTGGCGCTGCATGTTAGCAGATGCATGACCTGTCAGATGGTCAAGGCTGAGCACAGAAGACCACCAGGATTACTACAGTCTCTCCCCATTCCTGAGTGGAAGTGTGAGAGCATTTCTATGGATTTTGTCACAGGATTGCCGAAGACCCCCGGTGGCCATTTCCATTTGGGTCGTTGTTGATAGGTTGACCAAGTCAGCCCATTTCATACCTGTCAACACGACTTACACTCCATCCAAATTGGCCAAGCTCTATGTGCAGAATATTATCAGGCTGCATGGTATACCACGAGAAGTGGTGTCTGACAGGGATTCGAGATTTACATCTCATTATTGGCATCAGTTCATGTCAGCACTACAGACAGAGCTGAAGATGAGTTCTGCATACCATCCGCAGACAGACGGGCAGAGTGAGCTCACCATTCAGACGCTTGAGGATCTACTTCGCGCATGCATTTTGGAGTGGAAAGGGTCCTAGAAGGACCATTTGCCTTTGGTAGAATTCACGTACAACAACAGCTATCACTCCGGTATTGGCATGGCACTATTCGAACCCTATACGGGCGGAGATGCCTCACACCTCTCAGTTGGCGTGAGGTAAGTGATCGTGCTTTATATTCCGTGGATCTCTTGGAGGAAACTGTGAGAGCTGTTGATCTTGTGAGACGGAGGCTTCTGATAGCACAGAGTCGCCAGAAGAGTCATGCAGACCGTCGGAGAAGAGATTTGGAATTCCAGGTATCCAATCTTCTTCTCTTCCTTTATTACAAAATTAACTTAATCTCATATTAATGACATTCCTATCAATTATAGGTTGGAGATTGAGTATTTTTGCGAGTATCTCCCATGAAGGGAGTGCAGAGATTCGGTGTTCGTGGCAAGTTGGCGCCGCGATATGTTGGACCTTTTGAGATTCTGGCTAGAGTGGGGAAAGTGGCATACCGAGTAGCCCTTCCTCCACATCTTTCAGCTATTCATGATATTTTCCACATATCCAATCTGAGGAAGTATGTCCACAACCCTCAACACATCATCAGTTACGAGAATCTCGACGTAGAGCCAGATCTAACTTATGAAGAGAAGCCAATTCAGATACTTGACCGTGCTGTGAAGAAGCTTCGCAGCAAGGAGATTCCATTGGTCAAGGTCTTGTGGCATCGACATGGCGTCGAGGAAGCGATATGGGAGACCGAAGCCGACATGCGGGCAAGATACCCGCAGCTTTTCTGATGTAATCATCAAAACAAGCTTTTGTAATTAGATACATGATAAATATATGGATTTTTCTCTTTGAGGTTTTTATGGGTTCAAAACCCTTTGAGATTTTTATGGCCATATGAAATTCAAGATATATAGTGAACTTAACTCGAGTCTCGAGGACGAGACTCCCTTTGAGGTTTTTATAATTGTAACATCCGGTTTCCAAGTAAATCCGAAGTCGACCCAATTAGCGTCCGAATAACCCAATTAAGTTATCTGACAACATTAGATAACCTAAATCGACCAAGTAATTGTGAATCAAAAGTCATTCGGGCGAAATCGACCGAAAATCGGTCGCATCGTAACGCGCCGTGAAAAAGCCGCGACACAAATTCAGAAACCGCAAAACGAACCGAGACCATCACTAGATCCGATTCGACGACACGAGACCAACGGAATCGACCGTTCGTCAATCGGAAGTCATATGATATTTTTAAATCACAAAATTTAGTCTTAAACAAAAGCCGTATCCGAAAATTTCGGGGGTTCAAAACCCAACCGAAAGTATATCAATATTATACTCAATTTTACCGTCATTTTGAGACGATCGAAACGAGATGTTTTGCGTTGAAATCCGACATCTGGGGCGTGAATACAGTCCGCTTTAAGTTTTCAAACAAAGAAAGAGTTTTGTAAAAAAAATAAAAATAAAAAAATAATGCAGACAGACAGTCTGCTCGGTTACAGAAATAAAAAAAAACATTTTTCAGTATAACCAGCTGGACTATTTTCCAGCCCACTTGGACTATTCTTTCCAGCCCACTTGGCTATTTCCTTTTCCCCACTTGGCAAGATTTAAAACCCCCTCTCCTTGTATAAATAGACACCCAAAGTCCTCTCCAATTCCAGCGTAAAGAACATCTCCAACCCATATGTTCTGCTGAAACTTTCCCTTTCCTTCTACTACTCGTATATCTGCTGGAGCCTAGAATTTCAGCCCCAAATCCAAGGCCTGGAGTCTTCATTTCTTTGCAAAAGCCACAGCAAGAGCTGCTACAGCAAATAGTTGATCATGCATGTTAATCTTCTCCAAAATTTGAGACTCAAATAGGTACTTCCCTCTCCTCTTCTTGCTGCCAAAGCATGTTGTCTTACCTATACAGTTCAAAGCTTCAATGTACAAGCTATTTCTCTTTGCTGTCAAGCATGGAGATTCACCTGATCTTTATGTTTTCCCCCTTTATGCTTGGATGATAGCAGATTTTTAAGATAAATTGCACTCCCTGGATTATTGATTTATGAGTAAATTGGGAATTTTACCCAACCTGATGGTTCCAACTTTCAATATTCATCGTAAGTTTTAATCTTGGGCATAAATTATGAATAGCATACCTATAGGGTCATGTTTAGTAGGGTTGGACTAATCAGGAGTTTCTTCAGGAAATTCATGAAGCTTACAAGAAATTGTCCTTTCTTATAAAAAAAATTGTAAATACATAAATACTCACCCTGACATATCTCCATGTTTTCTTTTTATGAAAAAGTAGGAAAAACAAGTGTCCAGATTAGGCTACTGATTTTCGATCTTTGCATTAATCGGACTATGTGTACTGCTTAATCATACTGCGACTATTTGTTGATTTTTCATCTTTTAAACATATTCAATTATACATCTATGTTCAAGTAAGATTATGTAACTCATAAAGATGTTAAGTAAAGAAGTGTATCTAGATCAATATACATATGTGTTTGTGAACTTGACGGGCATACTGTAGTGACGATGTTATATGTTTACCCCCTATTATTCTCACTAGAGATATGCTCAATGGTAAATCAGTAGAAGAAGTGAATGATCTTATGACCTTTACGCTAGGAAATGTTACGTAATGTCTCTGAGGTTCTATTATCAAACCTATATCTTACATCATGCTTAATTAGGAAGGTTGGGAATGATTTCCTCCCTTGTATCTTATTAATTCCACCATCAGGTTATAGGTAGATTATTAAACTAGTGACCGATTCTGGATAAGAGTGAAAATTCTAGGTGCAAAAAAAATATAATAATAAAAAAAAACTTCAGGTTGGAGATTATCTTAACAATGGAACTGGTGAGTTGTATTAAGAAGATAATTAGGAAATACATATGCAAAAAAAAATTTACATTCACAGAAGGAGACACTATCCATGATGAGAGCAATGGATTGGTCGATAATTGTAAAGATATTTGAGTGATTCATTCATGGGGATCTTGTCAATAGATTTCCCATGATTCTTCCTAATTGGTTAGGAGAGAACTCTGAAATTTGGATCTGAGGGATATTATGACTGGAATGTTAGGATGCATAATAGAAGGTACTCTGCTTCTTCTGTATTATATTATCTAGTCTATAACTCTATTATGTCATCATACTATTTTGAGTAGTCCTTGGTTTTAGCTATATCAATGTTTCTTTTTGGCATAAGTTGCATATGAAAACAATGAACCAAAAATATCAATAAGAAGTCGTGACAACTAATATTGTGCCGGTTGTGGTGACTTTTACACCTAACCGTGCGAGGGCGCGGTGACCCTCAACTGGGCGGGAGAATAGGAAGCCCAGTTAGGGCAGCGGCCGCCAAGTGCGCGGGTCTAGGATCCCAGTCTCTTTTCGGTTTTTACGCGAGCTCGCAGTGTTTTACGCCTCGTTGGAATCCAGACTTTAGACCAGTTCCGCTGACCCTGTCTTTTAGGATACCCAGGCGAGGGACCCTTGGTTTTCAGTTTTTCGTACGAGCTCGTTCGCCCGTACTAGTTGGGCAGGTTTCTAGAGCGACTTTTCTAGAAAGTCTCTCTCACCCGTCTCAGTGGCGTAGTTTGGGAGTAGACCTATCCCTCTATTGGACCGCGCTTCCAATTAGAGGACGAGACGGAAGAGCCATTTGTAGGCTTCTTCACCGCTTGAGTTTACTTTCCAACAGACTTGGCGATTCTATATCTAGATCATCCATATCTACATCTACATCATCTGGAGTTATATTTGAAACATTGAAGTTAGAATTGGAGAAGTTACGATCAAAAGTTGAGATTAGTAGGAAATGATTATTCTCTCTATCTAAGAATTTAATTAAATTAAGAGATCTTTCCAATCTTAACTTTTCCATCATCATTCACAAGTATGATCTCTGAAGCAATTGATATATATATGCTCACACTCATACCCTCATGAATATTCAACTACAATATAAATAGGTCATATGGGGGAAATGTCGGGTTCTGGGGAAATCATTAGAGATGCATTACAAACAACTTGAAAAACATTTTTACTTACGCAAGTAGATGTAAACTTTACTTTCCACCTTTCTACTTGCTTGCTTTTGCACATATTAAATGTCTAGTTATTTTTATAAGTTTTTGGGAGGTACCAGCAATGGCTGACGCCTCTTCTTTCCTAACGTGTTTGGCAGGCAAACAGCCTGCAGTTTAGTAGCAGCTCAGTAGCTATACATGCTTCCTAGAGGCAGAGTATACACTAGACGGTATGAATTACTATGTCTCAGTTTTGTTCAGATAATAATGTAAATGCTATCTCTTTTGTATCACACTTTGGGATATATGTTGTAATGGAAGATCCTTGTACATGTTGTATCTTGATATGAATATTATTGAAAAGAAAATTTTAGTGCCATTTGTCTCTTTTACTTTGTGGTTATGTGATGGAAATGAATGTCATAATTGCGCGAAAAATTTTCCCTGCTTTTTTACAACTTCATGCGATCTCATGTGAATAATAGTGCGAGTGTGTGATTAACGGGTACCCGGATCCTGAGGGGTTCACATTAATTCAGAAATATAATATGGTCCATTGAATGTGGAGAAGATTTTGCGATGCAAGCCATCAGAGATAGAAATTTATTAATCTGAATATTACGTATGATAAGCATGGTTAAAGAAAAATATTTATACACAAGTCTCTGCATAGATAAGATGCAGAAGCATCTAACTCTTACCATTTATTTCAATAAGCTTATCTCCTTCATGTATGCCTGAACGGGAAGCCGGACTACCTTCTACACAGGACATGACAACCTGAGACAAAGTCGAAGTTATCAATATCTATAACAATTCTAATGTTTATTAAATTAGAGACTATGAAAGTGGAGATCAAACAGCCCACTGCAATTTCTGAACCTTGTTCCACTAAAAATAAAATGTTGTTCTGACACGCCATCATGTAATACATTTCATTAATAAAGAGAAAATGAACAGATTTTGAAATGTTTCCTTTGTGGGTAGGTGGGGTTCCATGTGGGAGAAATGAAAAAAAAACATGCACGTAATAAAGGGATAAATGCTAACCAGATCCCCCGTGTCTGGTTCAACATTAATAAAAAGTCCAACTCCTTCCAAATTTCCACCACTGCCTATCCGAAAACTTTGAAATTCCTGCATGTTCCTTCCTGCTATTAAACTAATAATAGATGGAATGATAGATAATTCTAGTCTGCAAAAATTGCTAAATCGTTAAGTGAAAACGTCAATATTCACAAGAGAATACCTTTGGACTGATTATTCTAGTAAATGGATCACCAAGTGTCGCCAGCATTCCACTGAGCTTATTGTATGCTGCATCAGCCGATTTAAGCCGAAACATTTCCACCATAGTCTCCTGCAACTTTAGGTCCCAGTCTGCAATACATTATTTATCTCAGAAGTCTCCACATATTGGAATCCCATTCTTGTATTAAAGCACAAAAGAATGCATGTCAAAAGAATAAGGATCCATGTAGCCCTTTGTGTTTGGTACTATAAAAGCTTGGGCATCTTCTTCCACTGACCACTAGTGAACCAGGTCTCCAGCCACCAAATCCTTCCTTCTTCACGCCCCACCAAAAGGATCTTTTACGATTCCTCATATGAAATACCATGAACGAAATTCAGTCTCTCGTCCAAAGCAAGAACATCTCCCGAAAAGAAGGTCCAGCCCTTCGTTTCACCTCCTCCACCGCATTATCGAGTCTCCAAGCATCCAACGTCAGCAAGCAAATTAATAAATGTGCCTTCCAGTCATTTGCAAAGGAGGTAGGCTGATGCACCAGTTAGGATATGTGAGTTTTGGGATGTTGAACCGGCTAAAGAGAGGGCGAGGAAGGACCAAGAAGTGTTGGAATGAGACTATACGAAGGGATCTTAGGTTTCTGGATCTAAATCCGAGATTGACCCAAGATAGATCTTAATGGAGGTAAAGAATCTATGTAGCCGACCCTACTTAATGTGGGAAAAAGCTTTGTTGTTGTTGTCATCTTCCGGTCAGGGAAACATGGGATTGTTCCCACAACAACATGAGTGAAGGATCTGCGATCAGTTGCACTACGATACACCGTCAATTCAGATTTCTGCTAATTGAGGGGATGAGAAACATGCCCGGCAGTTAAACGGGAAAGCTTCGATCAACGATCTGGGGATTCACACAACGTCGAGCAATCATCTCGTCGGTGACAAGCAACGGATCTCCGCATCACAAGTCTCCGCCCAATGACCATGGTTGTCACAGTGGAAGCCCCCCCCCACCCCCTCTTTTTTGTAGCCCTCCTTACTCTCTCCCTCCAAACTCTCTCACTACCTTTAGCCCTGCACCGCAATAAAATGTCCCTCGGAAGACACCCACTCTCCCTCTCTCTCCCACTCCCTCTCTCTCTCTCCCTCTCTCCATCTCCCCAGGTTATGTTGGAGGTTGAACCTTATGTGATTCCTCATGTAATGGAAGTTGTAACAAAGGAGTAGAGCTTAACCGCTAGCTTATGGCAAGGCAGAGGGGACCACAATGGGTCAAAGTGGACAACAAGGAGGGAGCTTAATGGCAGAAACCGAGTTAGGAGTGTACAAAGAGCTCGAAATGATTGAAAATTGTTGTGGAGAGCTCTGCAAAAAGGGGAAAGCTGCAGGGAGTTCGTTATGGGAGGGCAAATTGCAGCAGTCTGCAAAAGGCTTGCAGGGGGAGGGACCTCAGTGAAAGTGAAGTGAGCTCCACCCAGATCCCCATCCATCGAGGGGAAGCTATAGGTTACAAGGGGCTTGTGACAAATAGATGGGAGGAGGTGAAACTCACAGAGGAGAAGGGCGATTGTGATACATGTTTCAAAGAGAAAGAAAGGGAAAATAGGCATCATTTGTACATAAAGACAATTTGAAGGATAATAGTCATGCTAAACTTAATGGCGATATTTATGGAAGTTAATTCACAACGGTTATGATACAAGAGTTGGCAACTTTGAAGAGGTTACAACGTAAATGTTTAATTTATATGAACCATAGTGTTTGTGAACAACCCCCTCTGTTGGCCCCACTGCTTTTATATGACCCCTAGGGGCCTATTTTGTAACTAGGTTGGGTTGGGTTGGGTTGGAGTAGCCTATTGTGAATAGTAGTTGTTTGGATAGTTATGATGGTTGGAAAGGGTTAGAATGATAAATGTTATGTGATGTGACATTGGTTTGTGATGAAATTCCAACCCAGGAATGCAGAGGGATAAACCAGGTTACCCCGGGTAATCTGGTAACCAAACAAGCCCCTAAGGTTGCTTCTGATTCTCTTTTTTTCATTCTGAGTCACGCAAGACGCTTTTCTAGCACAAACCTAGTAGGAAAAGTCGGGGCCCTGTCGATCTTGGGTGAACTGATGACTCTTATGCTCCAAGAGTTTGAACAGCCAAATCTATTGAATGCCCCATTCATCACTGCTTTCGCACATATATTTAAATACATCATTTCACAAAGGATGTATGGCCAACTTTCCTTTATGAAACCTTAGATTTCTATGGCATGTCGGGACATCGATATGCCGCCTTTGCCAATTTGCTCCGACATATCCAAACATAAGTGGGCATGCTACTCCATATCACGTTCTCATTTATCTCTGTCTATATCATTTACTTCTTCTATTGTTATATTAGGCTTAATCGCTTAACTAACTAAATTATTATATCTATAATCAATTATTTTATGTCCTTAAGCAACATCCATAGCCTAGTTGGGAACTTAAACTTATAAAGATGATATTTGCCTATATTTACCATAATTTATGTTTGTTGTATCTTTTATTAAAATATCTAGTACAAATTAAACTGATGTTTTTTTATTTCACTTCACATTTGTTAGGTACATAATTTATTTAGGCTAGGCAATAAGGAGGTTAGATATTTGAAAAAGTCATTAGGTTGGTATTCTAAAGAGGTTAGATATTCATAAATTGGTTGACAATGATTGGGTATTCATAATATAAAAGAAAAAGATGAAATTATGACCCCATTTTTCGTGTTATGATCCGATTCTCACCACTAAGTAATTGACCATTAATATCAAAAGATCCAGATGCTCGTACTCCAGTAGGAATGTAAATAAATGTTAACCGTTTAAGAATGGTCAGAGCATTTAGAATTTATACGATACAACTATTCTTACACGTGTTCAGGTTTCTCTCAACATCAATGTTTTTTTTTGAATAAGAAAGACGGGGGTGCCCTCCCAAGTTGGGAGTCACCACACCAACGCATTCATTGATCAGCGAGATTTAACATCAGTTGGATAACCAGAAATTGTACAGGGCATTACATTTAGCTAGTACATTTTCAAAATAAAACCGCTGGCCCTTGAAGATTGTATCATTCCTGGCAAGCCAAATAGCCCAGAGCGCGGCTAAAGGCTTGGAGATATCGCCGGATGACCCAATACCAACCGCCTGAATAGATCTCCAAAACTGCTCCGCATCGGATGCCCGAACCCACGAGAGGCCCAACGAGTCCCACACGCTGGCCGACGTCCTGCACCCAAAAAAGATGTGGTTCACATCCTCCACGCCGTCCTCACATCTGTCACACCTCGTATCCAACGCACCCAACAACCTTCCTCTTCTCACTTTGTCACAGATCCGGTCCCTTCTTAGGCACCAAAGGAAGACCTTAACCCGAGTAAGGATCTTGGCCGCCCAAATCACCTTCAAGTCAGCACAAAGGACCTCGTCACGCTCCACCATCCCAGCAGTCAGCTTCCTGTACGCATTTTTCACCGAGAACTTACCGTCTTCCCACGCAAAATGATCGAGTCCCCGGACATCTCGTCGACAGGAGGAATCTCCGACAGCAACCGCAAAAAATCCTCCATCCTCTGATCCGAGAGAACAGCAGCGAATCTAGGCGCCCACGACCCTGAGTCAGCCACCTCCGCCACACGCGCCGCCCCTGTCAATGGCTAATGCCATCAACCTAGGAAAGCAAGAGGCCAGTGCCCCCTCCCCAGTCCAGTCATCCTGCCAGAAACGGAAACAGAGCCCATTTCCCAGCTTCGGCCGAAAAAAAGACCTGAGCCCCGGAATCACCGCACGAATCCCACTCCACAAAGAGGACTCATGATGCTTCCTCCCGGCCACCAACTCCCCCGCAACACCATAAATCTCCCTCAGCAAACGCAGCACCAACGCATCGGATGAACCCCAAATGCGCACCACCCACTTGGCCAGCAAGGCCCTATTCATCGTATCCACATCTCTTATACCAAGGCCCCCTTCTGAAACAGGCACGACGATATCCTTCCAGGCCACCAGGTGCAAGCCCTTTGTTACCACTTAAAACATCTCAACATCAATGTTTTAAGTGGCAATGGCATTATGCTGAGCCAGAACAGTACTAGTTAAACACAAGTACACACACCCCTAAACATAAAAAGATAGCAAATTTAAGGTTTATTGCACTTAGGAACAACTAAAAACTTCACGTCTTCAATTTTTATTATATTGAGTCATTTCCACAAATTCTGAGATTTCATCGGCAATATCAATGGGATGATCCCAGCATGCCCTTTTTCGAACTTCACAAAATGTCAGTCAACAACGATACCTAAGACCATGCTTAACAGCTTTTCTTGAGAAAGAGACATGAATTGTGAACCCATTTAACTGGAATTTAAGACACAGATGAGTTATGAGAACATTTAATTGGAATTTGAACTTCTCCCAATTCAGCTCTTCCAAATTCTTGTATAAAAAAAGATTGCATATACTCAAAATTCATTAAAAGTTTGAGGAAAAGCATTACACTACCTTGGTGATTAAAAGTCGGATCTACAAAAGTTTCTCTAATCAATCCCCAAGCCTCAACAAGAGTCCTTTGTACTCTATTTACCTACAAGTAAAAAGTTTGTTGACAGCTTTGTGAACAAACACATAAAATACATATTCACATACTAAAAATCCATGGATTCAAAAAAAACATACTAAAAATCCATGACCCACGCCACATGTTACAGAAGTTGGCTTTGTCATGACATTATTTAGACATTGTGTTCATTCTTAATAGAAGAAACATTCATTAACTAGTCATTCTTTCTAACACTGCCAAGTGGAGGATAAAAAACGAGTAATAATCGTTCTTTTGAAGCAAAGAAGATATTATCAGATATGAGTGTTAAATAACATCATTCTTGCCAAAAGCTGAGCATGAAGATCTTCCTAGGACGTAACAAGTTTGCTGATAGATAACCTAACATCTATATTGATAGATTTCTTGTTTTCTGAACTTCTTGATTTAAAATTCATGCAATCTGATGCAATTATATCAAGATATTTTATTGTCTTAGAAATCAGCTAATCATATCCAAAACCATTCTGGTGTAGTAATTATCATGTTAGTCTTGTGTAATAGAGTTTCCAAGTTCTATCTTGTGTGGCACAAAAAAAGGGCACCGATATAATAAAATAATTCTGGACATTGGCTTTCAACCAACACCACTTTTTTAAGAAAATATAAATCATGCGTGATAGGAAATTTCAATTAGAAATTCCAATCATAACCAGGGTTACTTTAACTTTAGAATGGTCTTGTAACTCGATTTTTTTAGGAAGCAAAAGATGATCACCTTAGTCCAATTCCGTTGAACCCCTGATTTTGATTATAACAAATATATATTGGTTAATCTGCAAACACTAATGTTTCAGGAACAGGCCTCAATACGAATATCAAGTCCAAAACAAGTCGGCTCAGTAGATGCCTGGTTGCAATACATGATGTCTTGATTTGGTAGTTATAGACTCATGGAGTTCAAGAAGATCAAGATCAAGTTCATGGAGCACAAGTTCAAGATCAAAGACTAGGAGACTCTACGTAGTTGTTTCTGTGTAAAGTTGTAATTTACTGTTCCTTTTTTAGCTTAGGTATCATGCAAAAGCCTTCAAAAATCATGTGTCCTCGTAAACACATTGCTTAGGTCCTTCCTCAATTCTTTAAACGCCACAGGATTAAATGTCTAAGTCAAAATTTTGAAACCAGCCTATGTACTTAACCAGAACACGAAGTGCACTGTGCACATGGATTAATACCAATACACTCGCTTTGGCTATTAAGCTATTTTTCAATATTTCTGCTGCACTGATACACCAGATTTATATTGGTAGTTCTTTTGATATTTTTTAACCGTTTAAAACTGAGCTCTTTTCTAGGTTTAGCTAATACTCAAGACGCAGGGTACAACCGTTTTAATACTGGTACACATGCTGCTGTTTGAGTCAAACTACCTTGTTTTCCTTTAAAAGATATCGGCATACCCATTCATATACTGGGCCATCTAACCATCCATTATAGAAGTTTATATGTGGGCATCTCCTTGACGTCACACCCTCTTTTTTCCTCAAAAATCTAACCATTCATGCTATATTTAGCTTCTTCCCGCCAATATTTGAGTCCTATTTTTGTGTACTTTACCTTAGGGTGTGTTTGGTTGGCGGGTTAAGGCGGGTTAAACTAGTAGAGGGTAACCCGTTTTTGGATTTTGATGTTTGGATAGAGGGTTAAACTGGAGGTGGGTTAGAAGTGGGTTTGGAGTGATATGATTGTATTGAAGTTTGAAAAAGTGAGTAGTTATTGTGATGTGATTGTATTGAAGTTTGGAAAAGCGAGTAGAAGTGAAGTAGTTTATATTTTTTATATGATATGATGGTATAATATATTATTTTTTGATAGGATTGATGATGTAAAATTGATTTATTTAATTTTTTAAAAAAGGAATAAAGCGGGGCCCACGAGGAGAGAGGGGAATGTGGGGTAAGGGGGTAAACTCTTTATCCTGGTGCCGAACGAGCCCTTAGGGTGTTACTTCACCTATACAACGAGTCTTTAACCCATCCATGAGCTATATTACACAAAAAATACTTGTGATATTCATTAAGGAGAAAGATCCATCATTGAGAAGTTTTTCTCTTTCCTTCTTTGCACAAAACCTCTCATGATGAAACACCACATCATTTTGAGGCAACCGGAGAATCGAAACAGTAGCCAAAGGCTTCAATCGATTACAATGCTCCATAAATAATGCACCATCAAGAGAGGCCCGAAATTCCACCCTATTGGTACAATTTATCTAGTCAATTGCCATGCTCACCCAGACTTCTCTAGCACATGTACAGGAGAAGAACAGGTGATTAACATCCTCAAGGTTGTTAGAACAAAATGGACAAACCACATGAGTCATGATCCTACCTCTTCTCAGAAGCCAAGGAAGAATCTTCTCTCTTAGGCAATCCCTAACTAGATCACCAAGATCAAACACCAGGAGGGTGTCTAATTTCTTACATGCTTTATTGACCGGTAAAGAAGTGTAAAACCAAGTCTAATCATCCCACTTATCCGACAACCTCTCCTCCTAGTCAAGCAACTCCAACATTCTCATAAAGTCATGCACCATCTGCTTGGAAAGAATAAAATGAAAAAAAAGACCCCAGGAGCAATTCAAACACGCATCAACCATCATCATGTTTCAATTCGACGTTGATGCAACATTGAACGGAGAATTAGGGCAAAATTAAGACATCTATCCGTTCCATTTTGTCTACTTAGGGTTTTCCGTCCATTTAATTAGAGTCCAAGTAAATTAAGGTTAGGTTAATTTTATTTACATCCAGTTGAGTCCATTACAATTTTATTTTTATTTAAATAATGAGATTACATGTGATCCCTGTTGAGATAATTCTATATCTTTGTCTTTATTTATATTTCTCTAGTTTTTCCGTCTTCTTTATGTAATTTCTCCCTATAGCCTTTCTCCTATATAAGAGGGTTCTAGGGTTACGTGGAATATTACTTTTCATTTTTTCCTTTCACAAGGTATCCGAGCGGCTGTCCTAGACCGGAGCCTGTGCCCTAAAGGCCTACCCCCACCAAAAACCCTAGTGCGCGCCCGTGCGCCAGCCCGCATCATCGCGCGTCGCCTGCGTAGCTTGCATGTTGCCTCTCGCCGCCAGTGTCGCCCGCGCCCTTCCGCGTATGTCGCACCACGTGCGTCTCACCCTTGCGCTGCCACCGCTAGTAGAGGTTCTACACTGTGTTCTTGGGTACCTAAGGTGTGACGTGATCATCTAAAATACCCTAGTCACCCAAAGGCATCTTCAAAGAATGGAAGAGGTTGTGGTATGAGTCTATACCCACAACCATCTTTCCATATGTCAGTGTAGACGTAAGTCTTATTTGTTACAGTCCCAGTCTTGGAGATAGTTGTCATCATGGTTGACAGAAAAGCTAATGTTCCATCCCTGGGTGCCTTCAAAGGTCCAGCCCACATCATCAAGATGGATGGAACAAACTATGAACTGTGGGTTATGCAGTCCATGAGTCTGATGCAGTGTAATGGCAAGAAGCACATCCTCATTGTGGAGGTGCCAAGTGACAAGACTGGGATAAATGTCTCATGGGAGGCAGACGATGCCTATGCACATGTATGGCTATCTGGGATTGTGTCTACAGAGATAGCAAATGATATACTGAGCCAGTCTACTGCAAAGGCTATGAGGCACATTCTCGCTGCGAGATACTCTCCAGCAAAGAATTGTAGAGACCGATATTATTATATGTTATGTACCTTTTCATAATTTCTTATTGTTCTCTGGATTACTTTGTATTTTATCCGTGAGGCATCTCCCTATATAAGAGAGCCTAGGATTCCCTGGAATAACAAGTTGCTCATTCTTCCCAACATGGTATCAGAGCCTAAACCCTAGGGCTCCCTCTCTTCCCACCCACCCCCCTCCTTCTTCTCTTTCCGCCGCCGTCGCCGCCCTCTCGGGCCCCTCTCCGCCGGGCTCGATCACCGGCCCCCAGCCCCTCTCCGACATCCTCCTCTCGGGCTCCTCTCCCCCCCCCCCCCCCCCGGCCCCCAGTCCTGGCCCCGGGATCCAGCCGCCAGCCCAGGGGCTTCCGCCTCCACCTCCCGGCAGTGCCCTAGCAGGCCCCGGTCCCCGCCCTAACCGGCCCTACCACCCGCCGCCGACCGGCTTTTGTTTTAGCCGGCACCGCGCTTCCTCCATATCTATGGATTTGGGTGCGTAACGTCTACATACGCACTCGAATCATATGCAGTTTGTGTAGACATTTGTCACTCAGTCTACAAACCCTAGTTCTTCTCCAGCGGCGATATGTCAGAATCCAAGGTTGATATGCCCTCCATAGACGCGTTCAAAGGTCCCGCGCCAATAGTAAAGATGAACGGGTCGAACTATGAGCTCTGGGCGATGCAGTTCATGAGTCTCATGAAGTCAAACGGTAAGAAGCACATTCTTACCAAGGATGAGCCAGCAGAGAAGACAGGGATATATGCCTCGTGGGAGGCTGATGATTCGTATGCCAAGGTCTGGCTGTCAGGTACACTGTCGATGGAGATTGCCAATGATGTCCTCCATCAGCCCACTGCCAAGGCAATGTGGGATATTCTGGCTGCAACGTATTCCCAGGTGCGGAATGAGACCAAGATGTTACATCTTCAGCATGATATATTCACGATGAAGCAGAACGACAGACCCTCTTCACTCCTTGTACACGTCCCTGAGAGGTATGTTTGAGAAGTTATACAGTACCATTCCACTCACAGCGACTCCTGAGCAGCAGAAGACATTTCGGAATGCCACCATGGTGGGCGTTTTACTTACAGCCCTAGATCCTGAGTATGAGGCCGCCCGCCCTCAGATTTTGGCCGATGCAGTTATTCCCCCACTGAAGGATGTTTACAGGAGGCTCAGTCGCATATCAGTTTCTTCCAGCTCATCTACTCTACCCCCATCGGCGATGGCAGTATCGCGTGGGAGAGGTGGTCAGTCTTCTGGTCGTGGACGTAGACCCCATGGTAGGGGTGGTCGCTTTCGTCAGTCGTGTCCGTACTATCACCGCACAGGCCACTCGGAGGATACATGCTACTCTAAGCATGGATTCCCAGCATCGGCGCGTGTAGCCGAGCATGCTCTACCCCAATCAGCATCCACTGCAGACAATCGTTTCGAGGAACTTGTGGCACGTCTACGTGATATTATGCCACAATCATCTGGTGATTCTTCTGGTGGACCTTCAGATGTTGCTGCTACAGCATCCGCCAGTTCCTCTGCTGCTGTTAGTACCTCAGGTAGTGCTACTGCTTTTACGTCTTCTCATGATATATCTGATTGGATTATAGATTCTGGTGCCACACATCACCTCTGTCGAGATCGAGATAGACTTGAGTCTTACTAGGACATTCCCCATGGCCGTTCAGTACAGATCGCAGATGGTACTCATTCCCCCCTTGTTGGACAGGGGGAGGTCTTCATATCTCCTTCTATGAGTCTACAGAATGTTCTACATGCTCCTCATTTCTCCATGAATATGTTGTCTATTAGTCAGATTACGAAGGATTTGCACTGTCGTGCTATATTTGACCCCACTTCTCTTATTTTTCAGGACATACTAACGGGCAGGGTGATTGGTTGTGGCTCTGAGCAGAATGGTCTGTATCGGCTAGTTCGGAATTCTTATGCTGGTGTCTCTTCCCATTCCGCCGGACATGTATCTCCGTACATCTGGCATCTTCACTTTGGTCATCTCCCGCTCCAGAAAATGGGACATGTTCTGCCTCAGATCTCTCCCAGGTCTTCCTTTCGCTGTGAAGCATGTCAGTTGGGAAAGCATCATCGGTCTAACTTTCCTAGTCAGAGTCGGAGCAGTAGCTTCCCGTTCGAGTTGTTTCACATTGACATTTGGGGTCCGAGTCGTGTACCTGATCATCAGGGACACATGTTCTATCTAGTTGTAGTGGATGATTTCTCTCGTGTATCTTGGGTCTTTCTTTTAAGAATAAATCTGAAGCAGGAGATGTGATTAAGAATTTGATTAATGAAGTGCAGAATGTTTTTTCTTCTACTGTCAAATATGTTCGTACAGATAATGCTCTCAAATTCTGCACACGGTCTCTCTCTCAGTTTCTTCGTCGAAGGGCATTATTCACCAAACTACTTGTGCTTACACATCTCAGCAGAATGGTGTGGCAGAAAGAAAGCACCGTCGCCTTCTTGACATCACTCGAACTCTCCTTATTTAGAATTGTGCTCCTATCTCTTTCTGGGGGGATGATGTTCTTACAGCTTGTTATCTGGTCAATCGTATGCCGCCATCTGTCCTTGGTGAGAAAATTCCTCTTTCTATCATTTTTCCTGAAAAGGATTTATTCTCACTTACTCCTCGTGTCTTTGGTATTGTTGCATTTGTTCATCTCCTGACTCTTGGACTTGACAAACTCTCTCCTAGAGCTGTCAAGTGTGTCTTTGTCGGTTACTCTCGGACTCAGAAGGGCTACCGTTGTTATGACCTCGTCAACAAGAAATACTTTGTCAGTGTTGATGTCACGTTCTTTGAGTCTGTTATGTATTTTTCCCCTGCAGGTGACCGACTGGTACCATCCACTACCAACGATGATGTCTATGTCCCTCCGCCTCCTAGTTGGAGTTCACCTGAGTCCACTCCAACTCCAGTTACCACACCATCTTCACCACCACCTCCACCACCACCACCTCCACAACCTCCTATTCCACCTTTACCAAAATTCTATACGCATCGGTCAGGTCCTGCTCAGGCTACACGTCAGCCATCCATCATGCCTCAGGTATGTTCAGATGGTAGTACTACTGACGGGTCAGATATGGTACATGTGCAGGATTCTTCATTGCAGGAGGAGACTACCCCATCCAGTACAGTGGACGATGACCTTGATATTCTCATTGCTATCAGGAAGCAAAAGCAGACGTATGCATCTTATCCCTTTGCTTCTCATGTGTCCTTTCATCGCCTCACAGGCAACTTTCAGAGGTTTGTTGCAGCTTTGTCTTCCGTGGTCATTCCACAGACCTACCAGGAAGCTATGAAGATTGATTGCTGGCAAACGGCTATGGAAGACGAGATGCGTGCCTTGCAGTCTCGTGGCACATGGAGCTTGGTTATTGCTCCTCCTTATGCATCCATTGTTAGCTGTAAATGGGTATTCACAGTGAAATACCACGCTGATGGCAGTCTAGATCGATACAAGGCACGGTTGGTTGCGCGAGGTTTCACACAAACCTATGGCGTGGACTATATGGATACATTTTCTCCAGTGGCCCGTCATTCTACTCTTCGCATTCTCTTATCAGTTGTTGTGGTACGTGACTAGACTATATCTCAATTTGATGTCAAGAATGCCTTCTTGTATGGAGATCTGCAGGAGGAAGTCTACATGCAGCAGCCACCAGGGTTCACTGCTGAGGGGGAGAAGCATATGGTGTGTAGACTTCATAAGGCAATTTATGGTCTCAAACAGAGGCCAAGGGCGTGGTTCCAGAAGCTTTCCCATCTGATTGAGCGACAGGGATTCAAAAGATCGAATGCAGACCACTCGTTGTTTATTCAGAAGTCTTCTGCAGGTACGGTTGTCATCATGGTCAACGTTGATGATATTCTGGTTACACGAGATGATGTTCAGGGAATAGAAAGGGCAAAAGCATTTCTAGGATGTCAGTTCGTCATGAAGGATCTTGGAACCCTAAGATACTTTTTGGAGTTGGAATTTGCCAGGAATGCACATGGTCTGGTGATGACCCAAAGGAAGTACATTACAGATTTTTTGACTGAAACAGGCATGGTTGGATGCAGACCAACGACTATTCCCATGGATCCAAGCATGAAGCTGTATGATGATGACACTGCTGAAGTAGACAAGAGGAGATATAGAGAAATGGTGGGTAAGCTCCTTTATATTACCATAACTCGACCCGATATTGCCTTTGCAGTAAGCCGGGTGAGTCAATTTATGGAGCAGCCAAGACAAGTTCATATGGATGCCATATACATGATACTGAGGTATCTAAAGTCTTCTCCAGGTTCAGGGTTACTATTTCGAAAGGGCACAGATTTATCTATTTCAGCATGTGCAGATGCCGATTATGCAGGATGCCCTAAGGATCGAAAGTCGACCTCAGGATTTGCCATCTTTGTTGGGAGCTCTCTGGTTTCTTGGAAAAGCAAGAAACAAACTGTTGTGGCAAGGTCCAGTGCTGAATCCGAATATAGGTCCATGGCGCAAGCAAGCACTGAAATGATGTGGGTTCGATTTGTGCTAGAGGATTTATATGTAGCCATACCTTTACCTATGCAGCTTCAGTGCGACAATCAGGCAGCATTGTTTATTACCAACAATCCAGCATTCCATGAAAGAACAAAACATATTGAAGTTGACTGCCACTACACTAGAGACTTGATCCAGAGAGGCTTGATATCTACATCTTACGTGAGCTTAGGGGATCAGACTGCTGACGTACTCACCAAGCCGTTTCTCAGAGGACCCTTCCAAAGATGTTCTTCCAATCTGAGCATGATAGACATCTATGCTCTACCTTGAGGGGGAGTGTAGAGACCGATAGTATTATATATTATGTACCTTTTCATAATTTCTTATTGTTCTCTGGACTACTTTGTATTTTACCCGTGAGGCCTCTCCCTATATAAGAGAGCCTAGGGTTCCCTGGAATAATAAGTTGCTCATTCTTCCCAACAAGAATGAATCGAAGATATTGCAGCTCCAGCATGATATCTTTACGTCGAAGCAGAATGGTCGACCCCTCCATACCCTCTACATTTCTTTGAGGAGCATGTTTGAGAAGTTACACGACTACATTCCCATGACTACTACGCCAGAGCAGTGTTAGAAGAAAGGAGTCTTCGTTCTATTTATAAGAAAACCCTAGGCTCTCTTATATAGGGAGAGGCCGTAAGGGTAAATTACATGGATGTCTAAATAGAAGAGAGAAATAGAAACAAGGTACATAAACATATAATAATAGTAGAAACTATCTCTACACTCCCCCTCAAGGTGGAGCATAGATGTCGATCATGCTCAGCTTGGATGAACATCTCTGGAAAGGTCCTCTGAGCAATGGCTTGGTGAATACATCGGCAGTCTGATCTCCTGAGCTAACATGGGCCGTGGATATCAATCCTCTCTGGATCAGGTCCCTAGTGTAATGGCAGTCAACTTCAATATGCTTAGTCCTCTCATGAAAAGCTGGATTGTTGGCAATGAACAATGCTGCCTGATTGTCACACTGAAGCTTCATAGGTAGAGGTACTGCTACATGTAGATCTTCTAATACGGAGCGAACCCACATCATTTCCGTGCTGGCTTGGGCCATTGCCCTGTATTCGGATTCCGCACTGGATCTTGCCACCACCATTTGTTTCTTGCTTTTCCAAGAAACCAGAGAGCCTCCAACAAAGACTGCAAACCCTGAGGTTGATTTTCTATCCTTAGGGCATCCTGCATAATCTGCATCTGCACACGCTGAGATGGATAAGTCTGCACCCTTTCTGAATAGTAGCCCTAATCCAAGAGTAGACTTCAGATACCTCAGTATCATGTGTATAGCATCCATGTGAACCTGTCTGGGCTGCTCCATAAACTGACTCACCCGGCTAACTGCAAATGCAATGTCTGGACGGGTTATAGTAATGTAGAGGAGTTTTCCCACCATCTCTCTATATCTCCTCTTATCCACTTCATCAGTATCACCATCATATAACTTCATGCTGGGGTCCATGGGGATGCTTGATGGTTTGCAACCATCCATACCAGTCTCAACCAGGAAGTCTGTAATATACTTCCTTTGTGTCATTACCAAACCGTGTGCATTCCTTGCAAATTCCAACCCCAGAAAATATCTTAGGGTTCCAAGATCCTTTGTAACAAACTGACGACCTAGGAATGCCTTCGCCCTCGCTATGCCCTGAATATCGTCTCCTGTAACTAGAATATCATCCACATAGACCATTATGACAACCGTACCTCCCGAGGACTTCTGGACGAACAACGAATGATCAGCATTGGACCTCTTGAATCCCTGGTGTTCAATTAGGTTGGACAGCTTCTGGAACCACGCTTGTGGACTCTGTTTAAGGCCATATATAGCCTTGTGAAGTCTACAGACCATATGCTTCTCCCCCTCAGCAGTAAACCCGGGTGGCTGCTGCATGTAGACTTCCTCCTGTAAGTCCCCGTACAGAAATGCATTCTTGACATCTAGCTGAGAAATGCTCCAGTCACGAACCACTGCAACAGACAGGAGGATACGGAGAGTCGAGTGTCTCGCCACTGGAGAGAATGTATCCATGTAATCAACGCCATATGTCTGTGTAAATCCACGGGCGACCAAGCGTGCTTTGTACCTATCCAATGTGCCATCTGCGTGATATTTGACTGTGAAGACCCATTTGCAGCTTACAACGGATGCATCAGGAGGTGCAGGGACCAAAGACCATGTGCCACGGGACTGCAAGGCCCCCATTTCTTCTTCCATAGCTAATCTCCAGCATTCACTCTTCAAGGCTTCCTGGTATGTCCGTGGTATGTCCACGGAAGACAAAGCTGTGGCAAACTTCTGGAAATCACCTGTGAGTCGGTGGAAACCTGTGAAGCAAGTGGATAGGATGCACCCTGTCGTCTTTGTTTCCGAATAGCAATCGGAACATCAAGATCATCATCAGGGTCCGCCTGTGAGGAGTCATCCTGCATATGTACCAAACCTGACCCGTCATTAGTAACATCATCTGAACATACCTGAGGCGTAGTGATTGGCTCATGAGCTGCCTGAGCGGGACCTGACCGACGCGTATAGTGGTTAGGAAATGGTGATATGATTCGCCGTGGAATGGGTGGAGGTGGAGGTGGTGGTGGCGGTGGTGCTGGCATAGGAACTGACACAGGAGACGAGTCAGGTGACAAACAAGTAGGTGGTGGTGGAACCAAAATATCATCAGTGGTGGTGGATGGTTCCATTCTGTCCCCAGCTGGTGAGAAATACATAACCGACTCGAAGAAAGTGACATCCGCACTAACAAAGTACCTGTTGGTTGTAGGATCATAACACCGGTATCCCTTCTGGGTTCTGGAATACCCAACAAAGACGCACTTGACTGCTCTTGGAGAGAGCTTGTCAAGTCCAGGAGATAAACGATGGACAAACGCCACAGCGCCGAAGACACGTGGTGGCAGTGAGAATAGCTCCTTGTCCGGAAAAATAAGTGAAATGGGTATCTTCTCTCCAAGGACAGAGGACGGCATTCTATTGACCAGATAGCATGCAGTAAGGACAGCATCCCCCCAGAAAGAAATAGGAGCACAACTTTGAATCAACAAGGTACGAGTGATATCCAAGAGATGGCGATGCTTTCTTTCCGCCACACCATTTTGTTGGGACGTATATGCACAGGTGGTTTGATGAATAATACCCTTCAATGACAGAAATTGAGAAAGAGAACGCGTACAAAATTCCAGGGCATTATCAGTCCGAACATATTTGACTGATGAAGAGAAAACATTCTGCACTTCATTAATCAAATTTTTGATAACATCTCCTGCTTCAGACTTATTCTTCAGAAGAAAAACCCAAGAGACACGAGAATAATCATCTACTACCACAAGATAAAACATGTGCCCCTGGTGATCGGGAACACGACTCGGACCCCATATATCTATATGTAACAACTCAAAAGGAGAGCTACTGCTCCGACTCTGACGACCTGGAAAGCTCGACCTGTGATGCTTTCCTAACTGACATGTTTCACAACGAAACGACGAACTTGGAGAGATCTGGGGCAGAAGATGGCGCATCTTCTGGAGCGGAAGGTGACCAAAACGAAGATGCCAAATGTAAGGTGAGACTGGTCCAGCTGAGTGAGTGGAGATGCCAGCATAGGATTCCCGAACCAGCCGATATAGACCGTTCTGCTCAGAGCCACAGCCAATCACCTTGCCCGTGAGTATGTCCTGAAAAATGAGAGAAGACGGGTCAAATATAGCACGACAATTCAAATCCCTTGTAATCTAACTAATAGACAGCAAATTCAGTGAGAACTCAGGGGCATGTAAAACATTCTGTAGCTGCATAGTGGAGGATAAGAAAACCTCCCCCTGGCCAACAAGGGGTGAGTGGGAACCATCTGCTATCTGTACTGAGCGACCTGGAGGAATAGCCCTGTAGGCCTGTATTCTTCCTCTATCTCGACAGAGATGATGTGTAGCTCCGGAATCTATAACCCAGTCAGATATATCATGTGAAGGTATGAGGGCTGATGATCTACCTGAAGAACTGGCTGCGGCGGATGAACTGGCAGAGGCTGTGGCAGCAATATCTGAAGAGCCACCAGATGAATCACCAGAAGAATGTGGCATAATATCACGGAGACGGGCCACGAGTTCGTCAAATCTGTGATCTGCCGTAGACGGTAATGGAGACTGTGAATGCTCTGCAACCCGTGCCGATGCTGGGAACCCATGCTTTGAGTAGCATGTCTCCTCTGAGTGTCCAGTTCTGTGACAATACGAGCACATCTGACTGGCTCGACCGCCTCTTCCTGGAGGTCCACAGCCACGTCCACGACCACGCCCAGAAGGTGGTCCACCTCTCCCCCGCGAAGCTGCCATCGCAGATGGGGGTGGAGTAGAAGAGCTGGATGAAACTGGAATACGACTGAGCCTCCTGTAGACATCCTCCACTGGAGGAATGACTGCATCTGCTAAAATCTGTGACCGTGCAGCATCATACTCAGGATCGAGGGCAGCAAGTAGAACGCCCACCATGGTGGCGTTCCGGAACGTCTTCTGCTGCTCCGGAGTAGCAGTCAGAGGAATGGTACTGTAAAGCTTCTCGAACATCCCTCTTAGGGATGTGTATAGAGAATGGAGAGGTCTGCCGGCCTGCTTCATCGTAAAGATGTCATGTTGAAGCTGCAACATCTTTGTCTCATTTCGCACCTGCGAATATGTAGCGGCAAGGATGTCCCACATCGCCTTAGCAGTGGGCTGATGGAGGACATCATTAGCTATCTCCATCGTCAACGTACCAGACAACCATACTTTTGCGTAAGCATCATCGGCCTCCCATGAGGCATAGATCCCTGTCTTCTCCGCAGGCTCATCCTCGGTAAGAATGTGTTTCTTACCATTTGATTTCATGAGACTCATGAACTGCATAGCCCATAGCTCATAGTTAGACCCGTCCATCTTCACTATTGGCGCCGGACCTTTGAATGCGCCGGTGGAGGGAAAATCGACTTTCGATTCTGACATACTGCTGCTTGAAGAAGACGAGGCGATAATAGACACTGTGATGAATGTCTACACCAACTGCATTGGATTTGAGTACGTGTGTAGACTTTTACGCACTCAAATCCATAAACCGGAGGAAGAGGGGTCTAGGGCACGCCTCGAAGGAAGCATACAGCCCTTGAATCACCTCGAAAACGACGCCTATGGACTGCTGGAGGCTATGGAAGCCCTACGGCGGCAGAGGGGGTGCCGCTGGGGTGCCAAGGGCCGCAGGGGCGGCTGGAGGGTGCGGCTGGGGCTCGAAGGGCCGCTGGGGCGGCTAGAGGCGGCAGAAGGGGCCGCTAGGGCTGCCGGGGGGGCCCGCTAGGGCGGCGGGGCCGCTGACGTGTGCGACTGGGAGCCGCTGGGTGGTGCAGCGGCAGCGGAGGGGGCCGCTCAGAGGTGCAGCGGCCGGGAGCCGCCGTTGGGAGTGCGGCTAGACGAGAGAAGAGGAGGGGCGGCGGGTGGGGAAGGGTGGAGAGCCCTAAGGCGGCTCTGATACCATGTTAGAAGAAAGGAGTCTTCGTTCTATTGATAAGAAAACCCTAGGCTCTCTTATATAGGGAGAGGCCGTAAGGGTAAATTACATGGATGTCTAAATAGAAGAGAGAAATAGAAACAAGGTACATAAACATATAATAATAGTAGAAACTATCTCTACAAGCAGCTCAAGGCTTATAGAGACTCCGTGATGACTGGGGTCTTTCTAGCAGCTCTTGATCCTGAATATGACTCAGCTCACGCCAAGATTCTTACAGATGTTACCATACCTCCAATGGAGGAGGCATATCGCAGACTGAGTAGGCTATCTATATCCTCTGGTGGTAATGTGCAGTCTCAGACATCATCACCATGGATGCATCTCATGGTAGGGGGGACCCTACTCCGAACCATAGTAGGGGAGGATCTAACCCTGGTAGAGGAGGGGATGACCAACCTCGTCATTCATGTACCTTCTGCCACAGGACTGACCACTATGAGGAAACCTGCTATTCTAAGCATGGGTTTCCTGCTTCCGCTAAAGTTGCAGAACAGACTCAACAGGCTGGGAGTCCTTCTCCTGTTGCTGATCAGAGATTTGACGAACTTGTGGACAGACTCAGGGAGATCATGCCTACTCCTGGACTATCTAGCTCTCCCTCAGGATCCTCAGAGGTAGCTACCTATGCTGATGCATCTTCATCAGGTATAGCATATGCCTTTACTAGTTGTTACAGGGCGGATTTGTTAGAATGGATTATGGACTCAGGTGCATCCCATCACCTCTGTGGTGATAGAAGTCAGTTTAGTGCTTTCAGTCCAACCCAGCCCGGACAATCTGTTGTGATAGTAGATGGAACACATTCTCCCATTACTGGTCAGGGAGAAGTGCAGCTAACTCCTGCAATGAGACTTCAGAATGTTCTTTATGCTCCTGAGTTTTCAATGAATTTATTATCTATTAGTCAAATCACCAAGGACTGCATTGTCGTGCCATTTTTTGTTCCATCTGCTCTTGTGTTTCAGGACATTCTAACGGGCAAGGTGATTGCTTGTAGCCGTGAGCAAGGAGGTCTCTACAGACTAGTGCAATCTCCTTATGCAGGTGCTTCTTCCATTCGCACTGGGTATGTGTCTCCTTACATGTGGCATCTTCGTTTTAGCCATCTTCCTCTGCAAAAGCTATGTCACATTCTTCCACGGATTTCCCCTCGCTCTACCTTTCAGTGCGAGGCCTGCCAGCTTGGGAAGCATCATCAACCTGCGTTGCAGAGTCCTCAGGGTCGAAGTAGTCATGGTCTGTTTGAGTTAGTTCATTTTGATATTTGGGGTCCCAGTCGTATCCCTGATCATCAGGGGCATAAATTTTATCTCGTTGCTGTTGATGAGTTTTCAAGGTTGTCATGGATTTTTTTCTTAAAAACAAGTCTGATACTGGTCCTGTTATTCAGTCCTTCATTAATGAAATAAAGAATATTCTTCAGCAAAATCAAGTATATACGTTCTGACAATGCCTTGGAGTTTTGTACTAATCAGCTTGCCACATTTCTTGTGTCTCATGGTATTGTCCATCAAACATCATGTGCTTATACTTGCCAACAGAATGGGTGGCTGAAAGAAAACATCGCCATCTTCTGGACGTTACAAGGACTCTTTTGATTCAAAGTCATACTCCTCATTCATACTGGGGCGATGCAGTTCTAACTGCTTGATGCCTTGTTAATCGTGTGCCCTCTTCAGTTCTGGGAGAAAAGATTTCGTTCTTGAATGTGTTTCCGAGACGGATCTTTTCTCTCTCACACCTCGAGTATTTGATTCAGTAGCTTTCGTTCATCAGATGTCCCTTGATCTTGACAAGCTCTCTCATGGAGCTGTCAAATGTGTGTTTCTTGGGTACTCCAAGACCCAAAAGGGATACCGTTGCTTCGACCATGTTCGACGAAGATACTATGTTAGTGCTGATGTAACCTTTTTTGAGTCTATTATGTACTTCTCTCCTATAAGTGACAAGCTCGTTTCTTCTAAACATGGGGAATAGGTCTACATGCCTCTACCTCCGATCTCTACTCTACCATCATCAGCACCTCCTCCACCACCAACACCTACGTCTCCTCCACCACTGCCGTCACCTCCCCCACTTACATTCTTTCCCCAGGATCAGCGTGGACCTCGTGCTCATGTGCCTCGCCAATTATCCAGCACACCAGAGGTATGTTCTGAACATTTGAGTTCTTCTAATGGCAATGGTGATTTGCATGTACAGCGTGAGGTTCTTGATGACCAAGATGCTACAACTCCTGTGAGTACTGAATATCCAGATGTGCATATTGCTCTACGGAAGTAGAAGCGTGCATGCACTATGCATCCTCTTGCTTCCCATGTGTCATTGGATCGCCTTTCCGAGGACTTTCAGAAGTTCATTCTGGGACTGTCAGGAGTGGAGATACCACGTTCTTATCAGGATCCGCTGCAGAGTAGTCAGTGATGTCTAGCTACGGAAAAGGAGATGGTTGCATTACAATCTCGAGGTATGTAGAGCGTTGTGCAGGCTCCTCCAGGTGCATCTATTGTTGGCAGCAAGTGGGCGTTCATTGTGAAACGTCGTGCTGATGGTACAGTTGACAGATATAAGACCGGGTTGGTTGCTCGTGGGTTCACCCAAACGTATGGGGTAGACTATTAGGATATTTTTTCACATGTTGCACGTCAGTCCATGTTGCGGATTCTCATTGCAGTTGTTGCAGTACGTGTATGGCCACTTTTCCAGTTGGATGTGAAAAATACTTTCTTGTATGGTGATCTATAGGAAGAAGTTTACATGCAGCAGCCACCGAGGTTTGTCGCTGGGGGGGAGTCTAGTATGGTGTGTCGACTTCACAAGGCCATATATGGCCTCAAGCAGAGTCCGAGGGCTTGGTTCCAGAAGCTCTCAGAGTTAATTGAACAAAATGGTTTTGTCAGATCTACTGCAGATCATTCTCTTTTTGTTAAGAGAACTCAGGGAGGTACGATTGTTGTTCTGGTTTATGTTGACGACATTGTTGTTACTGGTAGTGATGAACAGGGTATTCAGGCAATTAAGGATTTCCTTGGACGACAGTTTGTGACCAAGGATCTTGGCAAGTTATGTTATTTTCTTGGCTTGGAGTTTGCACACAGACAGCAGGGTATGACTATGACACAAAGGAAGTATGTTACTAATCTTCTAGTTGAGACCGGTATAACAGGATGCAGACCCGCTACTACACCAATGGTTCTTAATGCAAGACTCTATGATGATGACTCTGAAGAGATAGATAAGATACGGTATAGGGAGCTGGTAGGAAAGTTGCTATACGTTACTATTACCAGGCCTGACATATCATTTGTTGTGAGCAGAGTTAGCCAGTTCATGGAGCAACCTACACAAGTTCATATGGATGTAGTTTGTATGATTTTAAGATAATTGAAATCTTCTCCAAGTGCAGTTCTACTTTTCAGAAGAGACACGTCACTCTCAGTTACTGGATGTGCAGACGCAGATTATGTTGGGTGTCCCAGAGACAGGAAGTCCACTTCAGGCTTCACCGTGTTTGTTGGTAGCTCATTGGTCTCATGGAAGAGTAAGAAAAAGATTGGTGTTGCCAGTGTTCACGAAAGCGGCTTATGCGGCTGCATATGCGTATGCGGCACCTTCAGCGCACCGCTTTCATGAAGCCCCTAGTTATGCACCCATGGTGTTTATGCGGGCTGCATATGCGAGTTATGCGATTGCATATGCCCTATGTGCGCCCGCTTTGGGTTAAATGTGATTTTTTTATATGTGATTTTTTATATGTGATTTTTCATATGTGATTTTTTAAGCCACTTATTTCATGTTATTGTTCTGAAATGTGTCAAATGTGTGTATGAAATGTGTGTTATAGTATGATTTGTGCCACGTTTTTTTTATTTGTGCCACGTTTTTATTGTATTATTTGTGTCACTTATCAGAATTTGATCATGTGACATAATTTGGATAACATTGCATCCTCATTTTACCCTTATTCCTTGTTTTTGCATGTATGCCCACCAAGTATTCTATGACCATTTAAATCCATAGTCGAACTAGTCGTACTGTGACATTGAAGTAAACACGAAGGAAGAAAAGGAATAATGTACCAATAATTTAGCAAACTAATTTAATCAACTAATAGTTATTTTGAATGCAATATATAGGTATATGTAGAGTTCGGTACTTTTGATGGAGAATTAGTAATAAATATAGCGACGGAGATAAATGACATTATAATTGAATAATAGAGGCATTTACACAAATATATATATATATATATATTCACATACATTGGTATAAAATTTGCAACAAAAGTCAGTCCACTTAATTTATTATTAAGAAGCGCTTCATACCATCATATCATGAATTTAGTAGACATATATAGTTACAAGTCTCACCTCCACATATTGGAGTTAACCAGTTAGAATATTATCGCTTGAACATTTATGTTTTCTTATGCTATTCTAAGTAATACATTACTAATGTTATGTGTGCTAACTTTTCTATTGAAGTGTCGATATTTGATTGATAAAGATTGTTTTGAGCTCTATATGAAAGTCATTTTTCTTTGATCTTCTGTTAGACCACAATTATACATAAATTTAATTCAGTTGTAGTCATTTTATATATATATATATTTATTTATTTATAAACAAAAAAATCAGGAAATCGCGTAGACCGCATATACCCCGCATATGTCCTCGCATACCGCTTAATCGGTATTCAATGACCAGTCCGAATGCATACGCATACTGCTTTCCTAAACCTTGGTTGTTGCCCGATCCAACGCTGAATCATAATACAGGGCTATGTCCCAAGGGAGCACGGAAATGATGTGGATCAAGTCCGTTCTGACTGATTTTGCAATTAAGGTGCCTCTTCCAATGCATCTCAAATGTGATAATCAAACGGCTCTTTTCATAGCTAATAATCCAACCTTCCATGAGAGAACAAAGCACATTAAAGTTGATGGTCATTATACCCGTGACTTGATCCAAAAGGGGTTTATTTCCACCTCCCATATTGCTTCATGAGAACAGATTGCAGACATGTTTACCAAGGCTCTCGTGAGGGGTCCTTTCCACCGTTGTTCCAAGATGAGCATGATAGACATATATGCTCCAGCTTGAGGGGGGGTGTTGAGAGAATTCTATATCTTTGTCTTTATTTATATTTCTCTGGTTTTTCCATCTTCTTTATGCAATTTCTCCCTAGAGCCTTTATCATATATAAGAGGGTTCTAGGGCTACGTGGAATATTACTTATCATTTTTCCCTTCACGATCCCTGATTAATTAGTTAGTCAGATAGAGTCATTTTACAAATCGATTGGCAATTTATTTAATTGGAATTTATCTCGCTTTCTAATTCTGTAATTCGACCCCTCCTATATAAAGAGGATGGTAGGTGTCACAGGGTCAAAATCTCGCTATTTTCAACATGTGCGGCATTAGCTAACCAGCCTTCTTGAGTAGAACAGTCATGGACATGATTTAATTCTTCTCATACACCTACTTGCTCACGTTTTGATGCTCCAACACAAGCACGAGCACGACTCTATGGATCGCTCAAGAACACTCACGAGAACTCTCTCAAGAACGCTCAAGAACACAACTAAGAAATCACACAAGCACGGGCACAAAGCTTCTTCTCTTATTTGAGGGGGAGACTCTCTCTGGAGTAGGGTGTGTACAAATGAGACACCATTCCTCCTTATATACAAGACTCAAGGCAACCCAACGAGCACTCATTGTTACATCTACAATAATGATACATAAAGACACAAGAGACCCTTCGAGTTCTTCGGTAAACATTCACGTTCCGCAGCAAATCTTCGTCTTCTTGTCTTTTCGACTCCCTTGTTGTCCTTTCATCTTCTCGCACGGTTGACGCCACATCAACCGTCCAGGCGCCAGCACACTCGCACTCCAACGCGTTGCCGATGTAGCTTTGCCATAATTCACCGAGTGTCAATGAACACTCGATCTTGTGCCAAAGGAAACCTGCGGCCACCAGACCCTCGTACGATAAACCCTTTCTTAGCATTTTGCGTGATAAGGGGAAGTCCTCCAAAACTTCGCTATTGTGGCCTCCCTCGTACGTGTATTACCGAGCATGCTTGACAATGCTCATACTCAGCACCTACAATGCTCCATGCCTCCCTGGATCGCCACGAATCAATATGGATATCGTGTGCATTCGTGCGTATGCATATATGATCAACGCATTGCTCCTCAATATATATTGTTTCATTGCATACCACCCTTCTGCGTTCGCGTACGTACCCGCTATGTGCACCCACCGTCATGTCTTGCATTGTTGTTTGTACGCGTTGCTCGCATTGCTACAAGCTCCACGACACATTGCTACTGAGCCAGTGTCCTGTGTGACGCTTCTCTATTGTCACGTACGGTTTAGTCCCCAGACTCCCGTGGATAACCTCTGTACTACCACGTACTCTAGACTTCTCCTGAAGTCAGCTTCATCGATAATTCTCGAGCATTTGCTATCGTGTCTGCACGATCATTCTCGATCACGGATTTTGGGAATGTGATAAGCCTCCCCTATCTGAAGAATCGGTTGTCCTCAACCAAGCATGTCTTCCTCAGCTGGCATCCAGTCACGTTCCTCCATCCGCTATGCACCTCCTGATGCTGCTCAATCGGAAGAGTGGTGCAAGCTTGCACCGCCTCCCTTCCTGCACTTGTTATTCTCACGAACAAATAGGTAACGTCGTGACTTGGCCTTCACTGTGAGAAAAAGAGCTTCCTTGTCAGCACATGTTCTCGATGTATCCCTCATGGATACGACATCTTCATCGTTGGTGTGTAGCAGCTCCAGCTCCACATGTGGAGTACTCACCTCCACGCTTGCTCGTTGTCGATCTCAATCATTCTCCGTAGGCATCCCCGCATCCTGGGAAATGACCACCTCCTGCGCTGCGAGCATCTTTGGTATCTTGCCTCCTGCAAGTTAATTGGTGGTGTGGTTCATCACCACTCCGCCCCCATGGACGTCCAGCACCTTGTCCATGCTGTATTACCCTGTATAGCTCTGCATCAGCTTCTCATACATGGATGTTCTCTTATCCGAGGATTTAATTGTGTGGCTCCAGCACACACATTGGTGCTCAGCACATACCTCCGCACTGATGTGCGTCCTCAGTTGAACCTTGGCGTCTTCGAAGCTCTTCGCAGTAGAGTTCCATCCCTGAACCAAGTTCAAAGCTCTGACTCGAGGTGTCGTGAGAGGTACCTTACGCATGGAGCCGATCGCTCCCAAGTGTACCTCACCTTCTTCTCCTTCCTCCTCGTCCGTACGAAAAAGTTTAGCTTCTCCTTCTTTGGACACTCCCGTACCCAATGTAGTCCATCGCATATGAAACACCCCTTGCTCTTGGGTTGCTCCCTCTTCTTGGAGTGCTCACGTTCCTCCGTTGGTGGATCATGGACAAAGCTTTTGCCATTATTCTTCGACCGCACCTTCAGCTTGTTGGTGAACTCATTCTCTTCAACATTGTGGCGTGGTTAGGCACCGTAGTCGACCAACGCATCCGCCACCACGATTGTTGAATTTAGGTCCTTCATTCCCTGCCTCCGCAGTTCAGCTAGCGCCCAACTTTGCAACCCGGTCGTGAAATTGAACAGCTTGTCCTCCTCTGACATGCCCTTGATGTCCAGTAGCAAAGACGTAAACTGCTTCACGTACTCACGAACAGTGCATGTTTGCTTCAGGCGTCGAATAGCTTCTCGTACAACTCACGCAGTGTTCTTCGGTGGGAACTGTGCCTTTAGTTCCATGACTAGATCATCGTAGTTGGATATCCTCGGTCTCGCCTTGTCTGCTGCACGACTCCTCCACCATAATCAGGCATCGCTTAACATGTACATCGATGCTAAGCCCACCTTCTCGACTTACCTTATCTTGGTCGCCTCGAAGTACACTTCCATGTCACATAGGAAGTTCTTCAATCCTTCGCACTCCGCGTACCTGTGAAGGGTTTGGGTTCAGGTACCTTTCATCGATGCACCTCCGTAGAGCTCTCGTCATTTGCCACTACCTTCTTGGTGAGGGAGATCTCATTACGTAGATCCTCCATCATCACGTTAAACGCCTCCAATTTGTCCTCCAATGACTTAATTTGCTCCGCTGAGCGTTGGGTCTCGTCCCCAACATCTGATCCTTCTGAAGAACGATGCTCTATGATAGCAATGCGGTGTCCATGAGTCCTAATGGTGGACTCCAATTCCGCCACTACCTGCTCCAGTACTGCAATGCATTCAGTGACACTCACCATCTTCGCTCTGTTGATTGAACATGAACTTACACCAACAAGTTCCTTTGCTCCCGCGATCGATTGCACCAACAGTCGCTCCTAGCTTTGCCTGCTTTCTTGACACCGACTAAGCTTTGTGATATGCTCCTTTGCTCTGATACCAACTGTCACAATGTCAAAATCCCGCTATCGACTTCGACCTGTGTGACGTTAGCTAACCCGTAACTAATCAACCTTCCTAAGAAAAACGATCACGGGCACGCTTCAGCTCGTCGTGTACTCCTGCGTGCTCACATTTTGATGTTGAAACACAAGTACGAGCACGACTCTACGGATCGCTCGAAAACACTCTCAAGAACGCTTACGAACACAACCAAACAATCACACAAGTACGGTCACAAAGCTTCTTCTCTTATTAGAATGGGAGACTCGCTATGGAGTGGGGTGTGTACAAATGAGCCACTACCCCTCCTTATATACAAGACTCAAGGCAACTCAAGGCACACTCATTATTACAGCTACAATAATGATACATAAAGACACAAGAGACCCTTTGAGTTCTTCGACAACCCTTCGCGTTCCGTAGCAACTCTTCGTCTTCTCATCTCTTCGACTTCCTTGTTGTCCTTTCGTCTTCTCGCACGGTTAACACCACATCAACCGTCCAGTCATCAGCACACTCGTGCTCCAACGCCTTGCTGATGGAACTTTGCCATAATTCACCGAGTGCCACCCAATACTCGATCTTGTGCTAAAGGGAACCCGCTGCCACCATACCCTCGTGCGGTAAATCCTTCCTTAGCGTTCTGCATTCTAAGGGGAAGTCCTGCAAAACTTCTCTATTGTGACCTCCATACCACTCTCGTACATGTACTACCGAGCATGCTCGACAATGCTCGTATTCAGTACCTGCAACGCTTCATTCCTCCTTGGATCGCCACGCATCAATACCAATACTGTGTGCCTCCGTGCGTACGCTTATGTGATCATACCGCATTGCACCTCAATGCATACTACTTCACTGCATGGCGCCCTTCTGCGCTCACATACGTACCCGCTGCGTGCATCCACCATCATGTCTTGCATTGGTGTCTGTACTCGTTGCCCGCACTGCTACAAGTTCCACAACACTCTGCTACAGAGCTAGTGTTATGTGTGACATTTCTCCATTGTCACGTACGGTTGAGTCTCCATACTCCCGTGGATAACATCCGTACTATCCATGCACTCTAGACTTCTCTTGAAGTCAGCTTCATCGATTATTCTTGAGCATCTGCTACCGTGTCTGCACGATAATTCTCGATCACGAATTTTGGAGGTGTGACAGTAGGCAATGTAATAGACAGTTGAAGTTAAATTAAAATTTTGAGTTTTCTCCACTTCCCCTCCCCTTCTCCCTCTCCCTCCACGCGATCTACGTGGTTCTTTTCCAAAATTTCCACACAACCGGCGCGTCTTCTCTTCCTCTTCCCTCTAAACTCCTTCCACCAAATAATTTTCCACCATAGAAATCATTTGTTTGTATAAGTGGGGTTATACAAAGAACCCCACACCCATGTACACATTAAGAGAAACATAATAGAAGAATCAACCTTTTGTGGCACTCTCCCATGGTTTCATCCCGCTCCTTAGGGAGCATGGTTCCAAATAAATCTTCGCGTTCTTATTTGTTTCTATTCTTATTGCTTCTGCATTTCATATGATCACAGTTAACTATCATTACATTGAGCATGTTATTGTTGCAAAAGTGACTCGTAAGTAGGTAGTGAAGGGACTCTTGGGGGAGAGGCCCGAACGTCACGGCATCGCGTGTGGTTCTTTGTGTTAGCCTTGCACCTCCGGGGGCCGGTCTATCAGTAACCCGGCGGACTGGCGATTATCTTATATATTCTGGGCTACGGAAACGGTGGCCTCACACACCCCTCCCGCCCCCAGGATGGGCTCGAGCGGCCAAAAAAATGGCAAGCAAATAGAGAGCCCCAACTATATATATATTCGGGTCTTGCTTTGAGCTTTGAGTGCCCGCGAGCCGAGTTTCGTCATTGTTTTCGCCGTCGCGAACATGATAATAGAAGGGTCACTTAGGAACCTAAAGTCTTGAATTTTTCTTGTCAACTCTACAAAAAAGTCCTCATTGATATCTCTCTCATAGGAGTACAAAATTTACCCTCTCATATCATTCAAACAAAACTAGCTTCCCTAGCTTATCAAGTTCTAAAAACACACAACCAAACAAATAGTAAATAAACAAGTTCATCCCAATCCCTCCCTTCCTCCAAACAAAGACATCAAACCATCATGTTACAAGTTACAACAACTTCCTCATGATAGACAATTATACCTCTGGATTTCTAAGAGATCAAGGTTCAACTCGCAAAAATGATATTGTAGGAGGAGAATTTTAATAATTGAACGAGCACTGAGTGAGGTCAATCTCATGACCAACCAGTTGTGGCTACAAACAACGCGAATACAATCAAATGGTAATTATTCATATTCGCGTGCTTTATTTCAATGGCATGATAGATTAGAGATTAAACATGAACTGATTAACCATTAGATACAACATATTAGGGCAAGATCTAGACAGAGCAAAGCAATAAATAAATTGCAGCAACCACAGATGAAAGAGATTAAATTAGAGATCACCAAAGTGTTTATGAATTGACTGCCCTTAGAGAAGATGTCACCCCGAAAATACCGGTACATAAGGTATCTGACGATTTGCTCCCAAGATATAACGGTGCCATGGTCGTCAACGACATACTCCGACAAGGTTGTCCTTGAAAGCACCTCACAGAATGATAGCAGCCAAGAGAAGAAAAGAAAGTAGTTCACCGTAGGAGAACAGAGAGAATGAGAATACTTGCGGAAGGAATTGTTTATGGGGACTTTGTACTCATCGTCGCGCCTCTTCAAATCTGTAACGACCTCATAAAAGGGTTGTCTATGATCTGGAAACGATGAATCCGGAGTATTGAATCGGTTAAAATTCCCAAAACATTCAAATCATACCCGCTTAATGAAACCCATTGTAAAAATATCGAGATCCGATATCGACTCTCTCGAGCCCAAACAAGAGCGGAGTTAGTGCATGCGTGGTCCTCTGTTCCGCCTCTAACCTACTGATATAAGAGTTTGGAGTAAGAACACATATATAAGTCCACCAACTTTTTAAAACTACTCCATGTAGTACTAAAACCCCCACCCAACCTCTCCACTTGTTTCAAATTGGGAATTCAAAATTTCCCTTTAACTTTCATATTCACAACATGAAAAGGTGGATCACGATATCGGTGTAAAGAACATTGACTGGTCATGTCTCCGGTAACATGCAGGAGTTGTGTTCTCCAGCTTGTAGCCCTCGCGCAAGTGTTGTCCTCACCAGCCTTTAAGGAAGTTGTGTGTTCCTTACCTTCAAATTTGTAGTGTGTCTCCTCCTGTGTGCAGATATATCCAAGGTCCATTATTATCAATGTTCTTAGACATCACCCATGTATCTTTTAAAAAAAACTTCTTTACCCGTAATTAATGTCCCATTTGTTATAACAGCCGTGAATTTTGGCATGTGGCCAAAAACTTTGAACCACGACCGCCCTAAATAATAGTTGACAAGCTAAGAGAAAATCTCCACGCCACCGAACACTCAGACAAGACATGTTTGTTACTGATCGTTATGTCCGATGTCTGGCCAACATGCTCACTAAAACAAACCGTCCTAAGAGGTACTGTATTCAAAAGCAGGAAAGACTCAACCAAGGGACAGCATCAGGAAGCATTTATACCTCACGCGCCTTGGAGACTGGGAAAGCCACGGTGAGCGACTCCGCAACCGCCGGAGGCGGGTCCACGCACAAGGACGAAGACCCCACTGCAACAGCCATCGCCGCCGCTGCTGCAACCCTTAGCGCGCTCCTCCTCGCTGACTCCACCAGTCCGCCGCCTTCCGCGCAATCACAGCCCGATCCACTCTCTGAACGAACCCGCAACCTCGCGGGAAGGCGGACTTGGCGGCGGCGGGGAGGAGGAGAAACGGCAAGAGGGCGGAGGTCGAGGGCGGAGTTGGGCGATAGGGTTTCCATGCGGCCGAGATCGGAGGATGAAGAGGGGAGGAAAAGGTCTGGCTGTGGGTGCGAAGGGTGGGAGGTTTATACATTGGCGCGAGCGGGGGAGGGAGGGTGGTGGGGGCCCAGTGGTGGGGACGGGGAAGCATTATGTGGACTGTGCTGGAAGCGTGTGGGTGGGAGGAAGAGGAGCGGGACCGGATCAAGGCGACGGCAGGGAGGCTCACACGTGGCGGGAGCTTACAGCATACCGAACTTGTGGGAGTCGGCAGTTGGAGTGCTTTGACTGTTTGCCAGCGCTAGGCGGCCTCAATGGTTTTTTTAGGTAAAGTATGAAAAGAGGTTAAATTATAAGAATGTACTTACAACTTAATTGGTAAATTATATAGCAATATATTGTACACAATTTATCTATATTTTGAAAAGATTGTACTTTAGGTAATATTACTTAAAAAAATAAAAAATATGAAATTAAGAGAGTTAAATTATAAGAATGTACTTAGAACTTAATTGGCACATTATAGAGGAACATATTGTGTACAATTTATCTATCTTTTGAAAAAATTGTACTCCAGTAATATTTATTTAAAAAATACATTTTTATATTAAATTTAATTTTCTTGCTTTGAAATATTCTCAATTGATAAATACAAAATCATTCAAATACAATAAGTAGTTTTTAGGGTAAAGTATGAAATTAAGAGGGTAAATTATAACAATGTGCTTAGAACTTAATTAGCAAATTACAGAGGAACATATTGCATACAATTTATCTATCGTTTGAAAAAATTATACTTCAGGTAATATTTTTGTCGTTAATGAAATAAACCTTATCATGAACTATAGGAACCAAATCTGCTTTAGTAAAAATTTATTGCAATAATTCTCCCACATTTTTAAAAAATACTTATTCCCCGCTTTTTTCTTTTCCAATTACAACTGCACTCATCTTTTTTCTTTCCAATGACACTTGTATCCTTGAGATAATATCCATTTGAGAAAGGAGTGGACAAAAATTAACCAAGGACACAACTACTAATTGCCCAAGAAGATAGAGATTCATGGCTGGTATTGCTAAAAAAACTGCACAGTTGATATTGCAAAAAATGGTTAACCATTATTGCATAATCTAATAGTGGTAAAATTGTAAAAAAAATGCATATAATTTTTATGAGCATGCTTATTCATGTCAAGATCACGTTAAAAATTGGAGAGAGAGAGAGAGAGAGAAGAGAAATGAAGAGGAGAGAGAGGGAGAAAGAGAGAGAGAGAGAGAGAGATCGTGGTTGAGAGAGGGGGAGAATGTGTATGTGGAGAGAGAGAGAAAGAGGAAGAGAGAGATCAGGGTAGATAGAGTGAGTGGAGAGAGAGAAAGAGGAAGAGAGAGAGATAGCAGGGCGGAGAAAGTGAGTGGAGAGAGAGATAGGGGTGGAGAATGGAGAAAGGGAGTGAAGACACGTGGGAAAGCTGGGTTAAAAACCCAGCTTTAGTAAGGGCTATAGATTTGCTAGAGAAGTGGATCCAAACTACCATCGCTTATCTCTGTGAGAAAAAATTGACACACTTCATGCCCGATCTCGGGCTCCCCCATGCTTGTTGTGGACCATTTCCACCTAGGTATTCTTCAAAGAAGTTTGTAACCTCATCTATCTTTGTGGTCTCGAGGTATTGTGGGTTGTTGTAGTCTGGTACAAACAGGTAGCCCCCAAGCACTCATGCACTTTATCGTACGATGATGAATAGACTACCTACCATTGTTTGTCTTGCAAAGCGTAGGATTTGTGTGATGAGCTCTTGCTTTCTACATTTTCTCAAGATCTATAGAATGTCGAGACCATGTCTTCTTCAACTAACCTTCTCGTCTAGCATCTATTGTCTATGTTCGAAGCCCATGCACTACCCCAACCACCTTTGATGCCCCTGCCAAAAACATTGGAGTGGATCAGGATTGCGGTTGTCAGTGACTTCCATTGTTGCTCCTGTGTTGCTATTTTTGCTACAACACTACTAGAAAAGTCAGCTTACTCGACGATCATTTGTCGCCAGTAAAAATATTGAACCGTCAATAATGGATCGTCGAAAAAGCATCCGCTCAAAAGGCATTTGCGACGTTTAAGTCCTAACCGTCGAAAGTGTTGACTGCCACAAAGGAGTAACCTCCGCGAATGAGTATCTTCCAAGTGCATGAACAACCGCCGAGAAACTGTAGCGATGGCTAGACCAATCGCTAATAAAGAGTGATACTAAGTTATTATCGGCGGTTTCATGACTGCTGATAATAACTGTTGATAATAAGTTATTATCGGTGGCTTTATGACTACCGATAATAACTACTGATACTATATTATTATCAGCATTTACATGATCGACGATAATAACTACAACAATAAAGGCTTTTCCCACAATTAAGTAGGGTCGGCTACATGGATTCTTTACCTCCATTCAGATCTATCTCGGGTCAATCTCAGCCTTATATCAAAAAAACTAAGATCCCTTCGTATAATCTCATTCCAACACTTCTTAGGTCATGCTCACCCTCTCTTAGCCGGCTCAACATCTTAAAACCCACATCTCCTAACCGGTGCATAAATAGTTGACCTCCTTTGAAAATGGCCAAACCATCTTAAGTGGTTTCTCACATCTTATCCTCGATCGGAGCTACACCAACTTTCCTTCTGATTGCATCATTCTAAATCCGATCTTTATGTGTGTGTGTGTATGTGTCCACACATCCACCTTAGCATTTTCATTTCTGCTACTGTCATTCTCTGCACATGTCTATGGCTCACAGGCCAACATTCAGATCCATAGAGCATGACAAGTCTTATGGCTACTTTGTAGTTCCCTTTGATTTTTAATTTTCTTATCACAAAGAATAATAAAGCTCCTCTCCACTTTAGCCAGCATGCATTTATTCTGTTAATAACATATCCATCAATTTCTCCATTATGTTGCTAAATAGATCCCAAGTATCTAAAAGAATCTCTCTTCCGAATGTTTTCATCACCAATCTTCACCTTGATTCCTTCACAATCGCTTCTATCAAAAGTGCACTCCATATATTCAGTCTTAGCCCTACTTATACGAAATCTTTTAGTCTTCAATACATGTCTTTAGACCTCAATCTTCTCATTTAGTCCATTTTTGGCCTCATCAATCAACTCAATATCATCAACAAATAACATACACCATGGTATCTCATCCTAAATGTGACTTGTCAGCTCATCTATAATCAAAGTAGAAAGAAATGGACTCAAAGTTGAACCATATAATTACTGAAATGTTGATAATAACTACTGAAAAAATTATAGCAACAACTGCTACTATTTAGTTGCAACTACTATTATTCTTGTGGGAACCATATAATCCCAGAGATTGAAGATGAGAAAAGTATGCTTGAGTCCCAAGATGAGAAAATAACTGATAATTGAACTTGATATACACAAGTCTGTACACATCAACTACTTCACAACACTTGCATTTTAACACTAGCTCGTAAGTTGTGCTTATATTTTGACACCAAGTGTGACGCTGCACTAAACACAACAGAACAGTTGCCTAGGCAACAAGATCAAAGGGCACCACGACTAACCACGTCTAGTCCACATGAGGGCCATGTGGTATTGCACCAAATCTCACCTCTTAAGGTTGCCCAAGCAATTACACTAAGTGAATTAGATAAAATACCAAAGTCTGTACATACTTCAATGCAAAGGATTGGACATTAAACAAAAGAAAGAAAAGCAACAGTATCTCATCCGTAGATATATTACATGACAAACATAAAAAATACATATCAAGAGCATCTTCTGTAGGTGGATCTGGTCGATCGCCATCACGACACGGAGGAATGAAACCCCGTCCAGACAACTCTTTGATCAACCTATGAAGTCGATCCATCATATGCGTGTTTTGGAGGACAATATCTCACAGTCGATCCTCCCTCTCATGCGACCTCTCTACGTCTCGAGTTAGGTTTTTGACCTAATCTTTTAGCTGTTGAAACTCTGCAAAGGATGGACCATTGCTGCTTGTCCCATAGGAACTCGTCTTGGTGGAAGATGCACCATCAAGTAGAACCCGACCAGAGCGTTGTGTAGTAGGTGGATACACGTGTTGAAATGCCTCCTCATTCAACTCTTCTGAAGTTCCTCAGTTGGACCTAATTAGGTCTGGAGGAAGTCGATCATGTGATCCTACATTTTGAGACAGTTATTTGATACAACACAAGCTTCATTACATCAAAATAAAGTTATTATGTAACTTACATATGCCTCTGCATATCTCTCGTGAATGAAGGTCTGGTTACCCTCTTTATCGGTCATCTGCCGAGTAATCTCGAACAGTCTCACCTGATCCACACTCTCTCCAGTCTTAGACAAAAAAATACAATATATCAGCATATATCAGAAGATATATATTTTACAATATGGGGAACTTGCATGCTTGTGTTTCAATTGGTCCAAACTTGTCCTACTCAAAGTGTGGGTAGGATCAGGAGCTTTACTCTTGTTAGCCTTATGGTTCTCAGATATATTCTGCGTTCACATGTAAATTTAAATAAATTTATTGAGTGAATAATGTAATGATATTTGCAAACTACCAGTACCTTGAAAATCAACACTATCCCAGTATGTACATGCCGCTTCCCGTAGAGCAGGATGCCAATCTTCAGGAGGATTGGCTCTCGCTTCAGCCATAGTTGAGAATCGATCGGAAGTGCTTCAATAACAAATGACAATATAATGAGTATCTAACCATGATATTTATGAAGAATTAATGCCTAAACTTCTTTCCCTTGGCATGTACATCACGATGGATTTTGACAGCTCTATGCAAAATCCCCTCGTTTATCGTAAGATCCTCGCCCCAATCAAATACATTTTTCTCATCATGAGTAAAACATGATTAATTAAGCAAATCTTAATTTACTCATCAATATAATTATATGTGTACCGTCATGTCCAGATTGATGGCAGCCTTAAGTGACGGCGAGACTTTCTTAAAGTCGGTCGTCCTCATGGGAATATGCATCCTTGTAGTGAGTTCCAATCTGCTCGAGAAGGGACCATTGTATTCCCCCAATGTCTACCCTCCTAGAGTCACAAGAACTCTGATTCTTTCTCCCATCTTTAGCTTGTTATGGCATTTGGCACGACTTCTGACTTTCCTCTCACGGCCTGCTATAGGAGAGAATTTATAAATTTATGTAATTCTATGAGGAAATAAAAGCTTTAATTATATGTTTTTTACCTGATGATGACGGGGAATCTGCATCGGGATGTGGTTGTGTGCCATATATCTCAGGTGGAGGCTCAAAGGCCCCACCATCGCCTTCTACCTCATTAGAGATATCAGGAGCAAGTTGGGAGTAGTGACTACCCAAAGGAGCTATGTCCTTATGCTCGTCACCAAGCTCAATCTGCTTAGAAAAACTTGTCCGGACCGTCTGCATTTACGTAGAGCAGAATTGAAAAGCAACGTATTCAAGGTAAATAACATATTTATATAGAAATGTAAAGAAAATAATGACAACAATTTCATGAAAGTAATGTATTTCAACATTTCTACGAATTTGAAGTTTTTCACAGAAGAAACAAATGCAAGAAGGAATAATGCATAGGAAAATAGTTATTACCAAAGGCTAGATCTCCACTTGTTCTTGGTACGCCTCATCATCTTCTTCGTCACCATCTTCTTCTTCGTTGACTCCGCAATATCCTCATGGGATTATTTTTATTGGAATAAGCCAGCCGCTATTTGCATTGTCTGGTACATAAAAAACTTGATCCACTTGACATGCTAGCATAAATGATTCCACTTTTTCAAAAATAGTTCTGCTCTTATTAAGGCTTACGTATCCACTCTTCATATCTACCTTACAACCTGTATCTTTAAATACATCGTACCAATGCACTTAAATAAGACCACCCACCAGTCAAATTGAAAACTCGTCTCAACTATCTCATTGATTTGTTCATAGTATCCATCATAGTCTAATGGTACATTGCATTTTACAAACATTTTTTGATAGAGTGTTTGCCATTTTTGTGTTAATTATTGGAGTAACACTTGAATCTATATCCATTTATAATGTACCCATTGTAGATGTGAGAGTAACTTAACAGGATTCTCAACAATATATCAAAATTTGATATCCAAGTAGTATCACTTTCAGCCTTCATCTGTCACACTCTCTTGTTGAACCATCCAATGAAATCAGTCTCATTGTTCCTTCTAAATCCCATGTTAGTTGACTTCCATTCATTGTAAAATTGATCCACTTCAAGTAATTGTTTAAGCATGTACAATTGGCAATTGTACAACTGTTTGTCCAAGTCAGGCATGGGTAAGATAGTTGCCTTATTAAATGCTCTACTATGTATTTCAAAAATCGAGAGCCGGCCATCATCAAAATTCATTATAAGGACATCATTTCTCCCAAAATTTTTAAATCTTTGATTTTCATTATCGACATACATTAAACAAAATGTCATACATGCAAATAACCCTCAACAATGGAGCCTTCCCGTTTTGCCCGGTTTAGAACATAATCCTTTAGTTTCTTAATGCATTTTCCCTCTTCTGCAAACATACATTCATGCATTTCTTGTAATGATAAGGGATTTGATCATACTTTACATCTTTCCAAAATCGGACACGGTCGTCATGGAATGCCCACTCTAACTAGTTAAGTGTACCTGCATTGTAAATCGGATAATCCACCCATCGCTTCGTTATCCATGACTTATACATGTTAAGATCTTGAAAGGAAAGTTGACTTTTTAGTAAGAGGTGTCGTTATGACATCAAGATAAAAAGAAACCCTAAAACGACTCTGTAATACACCATTGGCCTAAATCTATTTCAAAAGATTTAAGAGCTGAGAAAAGAACGGCATTTATCAATGTTATCTTTTGAACCCATCCATAAAGTTTCAACCATCTAATATAAGATAATCTTTATCACATGCTAGTTTATATCTGAGCAAATTCCGACAACATAACCATGCACCCCCTCAGTATACTTCATAAATCAATCATGACCAGCTCTTAAAATATGAGTCAATCAAGATTAAATTGGTATACCAGGGAGGAAATGATGTATACCATCGGAATGCATGCTCATATATAAACTTTTATGCATGTAACAAAGATTGCGCTATATTAGGCTTTGAATCTTTATGGACCCCTTAGTTCGGAACCTCCGAACTAAGGAAGACCAACATAAACGTACCATTATGCATACACTTTTGCATCTCAGAAGTGTGCCACGTATGAGAACAACAAGACATCTGTAAAATAGTTATCCATTTATGTTGACCGATCATTTACGTATATTTGGCTCTTTAACGGTTAGGATATGGATCTCTGTGTCCCTAATTTTGTGTCTAATTAATATGACCTAACATTATCATTATGTGGGTATGCACCTGCAAAAAAAATCCACTTGCACATCAAAATCCACAACCATTGGATCGGGATATATCATCCCGAAGTGAGTCCAATAGTATTATGCTAAAAAAGTATAACATTATTGAAAGTGATGAAATCTTTCAACGTGTTGAACAAACTACCCGTTCTGTAGGGTCACACACTAATCCAGTGTGGATGGGATGCACAATGCATGAATTGTTTTGTGTGATTTTATGTACAATTAGTATTTTAACTTAATTTTAACTGTCTAACAAGGAATTAATGTGGCCCATGCCACATTAATTATGATTTTAATATGACACATATAGAAACATATGGTAACAATGTGATGGCATACACATCCCAAAAAGAATCTACCGGCATATATACTTACATACTCATAGATACCTAGATACACATACATATACATAAACACATAGATACAAAGATGCGCACATGCAAACATATATACATATACATACTCATAGACATTACATAGGCATTACAAAATGGCATACTCATTTCATTATAAGATGTTCATTCCATCATGATACTCAATTCTCATTTCATCATGAATGAAGTCATAGATCTAAAGATTTATACATACAAACATACATGTCGTACTCATTTCATCACAAGATGCTCATTCCATAACATTGCAAACATCAATGCATTCTAATCATAAATATACAATCTAACACAGTATATCATGAAATTAATTACATAAAAATGTTAAATGAATTATACCTTCCTTGGAGGCATGGACGCGACCGGAGGTACAGAACCATGGAGACATGATCGACACGAAGGCACAGAGGCACAGTACAGGAGAGAGGAGGAGGAGGAGAAGAAGATGCGGATGGGGAGGTAGGGCAGAGATGAGGATGCAAAGGAGGGGAAGATGGACCGGAGGCAGGGCAGATGGGGGGAGGTTGCCAGAGCTAGGAGAGATGGGTGGAGGTGGTGGAGGGGAGGTAGGTTACCGGAGGGGGAGGGGAGATCGTCGGGGGGGGGGGGGGGGGGATGGTTGGTTGGGAGGAGGGAGGTGGGCGAAGAGGCAGATGGGGAGGTGGGGCAGAGATGAGGAGGTGGAGGAGGGGGATTTGGGCCAAAGGCAGGGAGGAGGTTTCTGGAGCTAGGGGGACGGAGGGGGTGTAGGAAGGGGAGGGGGATATCGGGGTTTAGGTTACAGAAGGGGAGGGGAGTGAAATGTTGGCACTGAAAATTTTGGTTGATTATTTTCGCGGTTAAGGCAACCACTGGAAAAATATTTACGTCGAAACTGTTTTTTCAATGATTTATTAATCGTCGAAAATAACATCATCTTATGTTTAAAAAATACGACCTAACATTTGCGGCGGCTACATCCGTAACCGTCGAAAAGGACAACTATTTTCGGCTTGTATCGACAAAAATACCAACTTTTCCAGTAGTGCAACCTATACTATTTAGAGATAAATAAATCGAAGATGGGTTGGCGGTTGCTCCTCCTCCGCTGAGAAGGTGGTCTTTAGTGGCTGGTGTTCGAGTGCTTGTGAATTAAAGTCGGATCTATGATTTTTCCTCCCTATATCTTTTTTGGTAATACCTACAAGTGATGTGAATTATTTGCAATGATTGTTGTAACGTCAAATCCCATGATTGGACTAGTCCATTTTATAAACAATCTTTGATTTCTTACATGCCAAAAATAAGGTTTGTTGGGAACATAAACTTGCCACCCGAGAGCCTGGGCCCCTAATCCCTCATGCTCCCATGGCCATTTTAATCTTGCCATGCATGTGACTATAAAGCATTCCATTGTCCGAATCTTTTGCTCTAGCCCATCCTGCTCCTCGTTCCCCATCTCGTTATCATCGCTTCTCCTCTTGAGTTCCAGTCCATGCAGCTCTTAGGCGGATGTTGTATGTTGAGGAAATTCCCTAGCATATGGGAAACATAAAAGTACATTCAAGACGTAGATGCAAACTAATTTCCACGCAGGATATGAATGGGCAAATGTTTGTCAATCTCCGACAACAAACCATTTGCTGAATTGAGATATACACATCTCCATACCCTCTCCCTCCTCCAGTAACTCCTCTTTGATATTCTCCTCATGCTCTCACATATCAATTTTTCTCTCAATGAACGTGCTTGGAAAAATCCCTGGCTCAATCGACTTAGACGAAACCCTGCTAATTTTTGTATTGATGACCACTCGGGAAGTTCAAGTCTCGCATACTCATTCTTACCTTAGATATACTTTTTCATTCGTATTAGGTGGACCCTACCTGCAGAGGTTGCATTGTCATTGACTTCCTCTTACACCCTCATCCCTTCCCCCGCTACCATCATGTTGGCTTCATCGTCTACTCCTCCCCTCTGCTCCCTTCCTCCTCTACACCCGCCATCTCCACCTTTTTCATGTCGGACATTAATAGACCATGCCATCCTCTCCAACACCCATTTATGGAAGAGTTGTTATCGTCATCTACAACCCCACATGTGTTTCCAGACTCCTTTCTATAATACTCGTGCATCGCCGCTACCACAACCATGCCCTCAAGGAACTCATGTGGTTGCTTTTTTGAGATGATGGGATGAGGTGGTGGTCTTCCTAGAACTTCAAGCCCTAAGCTGTTGCGACCCAGCCCATCTTTCAAGAAGGTGACAGCATGATTTGTAACAACACATATGTCATTAAGAGAAATTAATAAAATAATAAAATTGTGGCAACATGATGGGGCTCTACATAGAAGGTTGGGTTGGGTGTTAAAATTAGAGGGGTATGTGTGCCAAATATGAGATATTTGTTGGAAGCTTTCAACAACATGGAAACATCCCCACGTACTCCTTTTCATTTGCTAAAAATAAGATATGGACTCATTGAGATCTTCCATCTCAAGTCAAGAGATATAGAGCGGATGAACTAGAGAGAGAGAGAGTATGCGAGAGAGTGAATAGAGATAGAGAGAGAGAATGAAGGAGAGATAGTGTGTCTTAATAGAGATAGAGAGACTGAAGCGAGAGAAATATATATATATATATATATAGAGAGAGAGAGAGAGAGAGAGAGAGAAAGAGAGAGAGACTCGGCGTGTGCTTCGAATCTGACTACGAAAACCTTTCCGTCAACATCAAGTTTTGATCCGACAAAATTGGATGCATGTCATCATCGCTGATAATAGTTTGGATTCATGTAGTTAAGTTGTCTTTACGGATGGATTCGTCGCACCATCGAAGTATGTATCGAACCCTTAAGTGTATTATGCATTTATTGTCTGGGAAAATTGCTCATTAACATTTAGCTCTCTTATCCACATGAACTGTAATATGCGTTTGAAAATAAAAATATTTTTTTGATGGATTTGGGGTGATAAAATGGTTATCATAGATGTAATCAGATTCTGTAGTTTAAATAATGGTAACATAAAGTTAACGGATATTGATTAAATTCTCTTATCATCATGGTGAAGGCTGCATCATGATTTTATTTATATGGCATATCGTGTGATTATGTATTGATTCCCATGGACTTTTAGTATGACATAAACATTTGTCCGAGAGAAGATTTCTATATGGATAATTCTGAGTGAGAAAAGTAGAATAATCGTATAAGATTGTTGCCTTTGCGAACTATGTGAACGACAATTTTTGAATATCCTCTGATAAATTCTTAGTTATGCTCTAATGGTATTTATTAATGTATGAGTAATAATGTAGATATTTTCATCCAATTCAAATTATTCGATATTAACATTTCCTTATACAACGAGTATTGATTGTAACTCTTATCCTTTTCATGTCCACTTAGTCTCTATGCACAGAACTTATTAAATAAAATATAGATATCGTTTTTGAATTGTGGTATTGTACATGAATGCTATTGTAGATTATAAGTTATATGGTATGTTTTAAAATAATGGAGTAGGTAAGATCCCTCATATATTGATAATCGGTATTTGGCTTCGTACCATCAATCATCCTCCATTAGTGTAAAGAAGTTAGATGATTATATTTTGATAATTCATATGCTTAACGTACAACAATTTTACAATAATGGAATTGTAGTCATAATTACTTAGATTAAATTTTAGATATTATGTCAAACAAGTAGATAAGAGACATAATAATGAAATTATTGTCTTTTTCACTTTTGACGCATATTACACTTAGGGCCCGTTCGGTAGGAGAATAAGCAGGAATAAGGATGGGGAATAAAGGGAATAAGGGTCTATTCTCCGTTCGGCTGGAGGATAGGAATAAGGAGAATAAGGTGAAATAACGGTAGGTAAGGTGTGATAAAGATAGGAATAAGAGTGAAATAAGATGAAATAATGGGGAATAGTCGTACCACGAGGAACCGTGTTGGAGGCTTATTCCCCTTATTCCATTCCCCCTTATCCTCCAAACGAACAAGGCCTTAAAGCAACGTGACTATATAAGAATGTGTAGCACTATTGATTGAACTTTTATTGGTTTATTGGTTTGGAAACAGTGCCATGTGATTGTATTAGAAGGTGACTTGGAATAAAGATGTATTATGAGAAGACCCAATTTAATATGATAATATCAAGAACTAAATGCAAATAAATAAACAGTCAATCTACTAATAAGGAACAATTTTTAATGTGATTGTTCAAGTTATCAAGACATCGAAAGGTAATCAAAAGGTTGAAAGTAAGATATTGATATTGAATATATGAAAAATAATGTTTAATAAAAAAATAAAGAAATGTATATACAAAACGGTTATATATTGTACAATGAAGACATCCATGGTTAGTGGAACCGAAAGGTTCACATGAACCACTATTGTACGAAAAAAGAGGAAAGAACATTAAAAGAATTGGAATTTCCTTAACATGGATAGTGGCACGATAACGATACGCAGAGATAAGTGATGCACCTAAGGTGGGAGCCACCTATAGAGTCTGTTTATCAGGGGCTAAAGGGCAACATCTTTCGGAGGTGTCGAGTTCAGTAGTACCTAGTGAAAAATCCACAATTGATTCAACTAATATTATCATGTTATGTGTAGCGATTGAGTGATTATTATGCTGACGGTAAAATCCACCAAAGTTGTCTAATGATTTTGAAATAAGACAAATCTAGATATTGAATAAATTAAATGGATGTGTATAAGCTAAGTGCTTAAGTGAAGTGGTCACTTGAAAGCTAAGTGCTCATGTGTGATCATGTGAAGGCTAAATGTATATGTGTAGAAATGATTATGTGGGAGTTAGGTGCATATATGAAAATTAAGTGCATGTATAAGTGTATATGTGAAATATGATACTTTATACGATATAAATACCCTTTTCATGCATGATAACAATTACAAGTAAGTTATATGACGAATACAAATTTTATTTCCATAGTTGAGATAAGGGTATACGGCATAGTCATGAATATTGCTAATAATAAGTGTATGGATGTAAGCCATTTACTTATATAAGATATGATATTTTTATGGTAACTCACATGATAAATTTTCATGAGAATGAATATAAAAATTTATGAACTTCATTTTCTTGATCAACGGAAAACTTTAATAATTGTACTCATGGACAATGTATCTGAATATTATTCAGAAATGCAAAGTAGGAATAATTTAAAAGTTCTTCTGTTATGATTATATGTATTATGAATGAAATTGTCTGATGTAGTATGCTAGTCAGTTTGACCTTAACTCAACACGTACTGAGCGTTAGACTCATACTGTATAATTATCAATGGAAAGATGTCGTTGTGCCTACTGGAATAAGAGATTTTAGTTCAGTATTAGAGATGCATTTTTTATGGCTAATAAAAATATTAGATGATTCCTTACTGTTAATTTTGATACTGTTGATGTTAACTTGGAGTAACACTTGGATCCGACGTGACAATTGGTACATTTCCACTGATCACTACATGATTATTGATGGTGATGGTGAGATGACGTGGTTCCATGAGACAACCACGATGATGTGGGAGGGAATGGAGGGCTTGTGTTACAGTCAAATATGCTGCCAAACTACACTATGGAGCACCTCGAGGAGGTGGGCAACACCAATGAAGGGAGTGATGAGAGAGCGGTGGCCAACGAGGTGCTACGGAGGTGAACAGCAAGATGCGGTGACAGGTGGGGAGGGAGGGGAAGGAAGAGGGTCATGTATGGATAATGGCAAAAAAAACGTGCAACATGGAGAACTCGACAAAAAGGTGACAAAAAGCTATGTCGAGTACTTGCAAATGGTTTGAGGGGGTTGTCATTGGTTAGAAGAATATGAATATATTATTTGTTGTTTCATATTTTTCTAGGATTTATTTTACATCTTTGGGTATCCATTTATGTCCCCCCTCCCCTCTCATGGGAAATAAGACATGAAATTGACAGTTATTGGTCAATCTTGCGACTATCGAAGAAGAATATTCACCAAGAAGAAAAATGAGTACATCTTTCTCTGTGTTCCCTCGCCCCTCCCCTCTCTTGCTCTCATTTCTCTTGTGATGTCCCCTTTTGTTATGATATAGATGCAATGCCCCCCATCCTTCTTTATATATAGTTCAAGTACAAATCCATAGTCCTATTCCTATAATAATTACACATAGAATACAACCCGGTTATGATCAGGATTAGGAATCCAATCCTGTTAGGATTCTCGTTCCTAATGTAACTTAATCCTAACAATATCCCTCTAGAGTTGAATTCCATTATAATCTCCACATTGTTTTGAGTTTGCATTGGGTTATCCTCTCCATATGCAAGCCTCCTTTGCATAAACTCACTACCTCTATGTGTTACACCTATCACTGGGTGCCATCTACGTACCTCCTTTTGAGAACGCTTGCACAACTCAATGTTAGGCCTCCCGACATGATATCGTGCATCTCTCATGACAAAAGAATGCTCCATCGCACTCTGGCAAAGCGAATCACACACGCTTCTTGTTGTGCGTTGTTGCTGCAGAGATGTTGATAACATGTTATTCCCATTGTACTGCTCATTCTGAGATTAATTGAAGCTCTATCACCTATCATGATCTTTCACTAAGCATGTACACCATGTTCAACATTCTCGTTCGATGCATCATCACGTGTGCTCCTAACTCGCTCTGAGAACTCCCCCTTTAATAACGACTTGATGTCTGCATGATTCAATCCTTGTCAGTGAAATCCGATTCTTTTTTGTTGTAAGAACGTGTTTGACACATAATAGAGGTTGTATTGCTCTATTAAAAATGTGAAGTTGCAATGATACAACTCCCTTGACGTGGTGAACCTCTACATATATCATCTTGATTGTGCCATCATTGCATGCCTTGTATATGTTGAATTGTTCCCTATATGAGCACATGCGATCTAAACATGCTGGGTCTGTAAGCCATAATGAATCTCCTTTTACCTCTCTTGAGCACGATAGCAAGTTCCTCTAAAAAATTGTGGTGGTATCCTCTTGATCTGAATTTGATTCACGAACTTTCCTCTTCCCTTTCTCCTTCTCACAAATTGGACAATTGACTAACTTATGATCCTTCTTGTCACAATAGAAGCATCGAACTGGATCATGTGACTTGATTCTACCTTTGAACATCATCTCCCTTGATCTATAAGAATTAGATGTAGCACTATGTTTATGGAGCGACCATTATATATCCAACATCTTCATTGCCATATAATATATTACTTACCCCCATTAATAGTGGCAGTTGCACGTTCTTGGGTATCAATTTCCTCCTATCTCTTTAGTAGGAGAGACTCCACTTTTTGGGTAGCATTTTCCACTATTATAGGGAACCTACTCTAATACGTCTTTATAACATCTTAAGCCCGGATCCAATCAGCTATCATGGAATCCTAGCTCTCACAACTTGTTGGACTTGAACCCAATTGGATCCCTTGATCACAACCCAAAATGCTCAAGCATGAGTTGTTTCGTATCATCCCTCACTTCTTATAGATCACTATCAGCCTTTATGATTACTAGATGTAGGATTGTGTTTGGGGTGTTATGTCCCATCACTTTATTCCTAGTAATAGTGGCGTTTGCACACTCTCAAGTAGCCATTTTTTCTTATCTCTATGGCAACGGTGTCTCAACCTCTTGTGTAGACTTTTAATTTGCAATATCATAGAGAACTTGCTCGAGCCATTATCAAGGAATACTAGCCTTTACAACTTGTTGGACTTGGGCCCACTGAGTCCATTGACCACCATCCAAAATGCTTAAGACACAATTGTTTACTAGTAGATATAACCTACTTGCATACTTTGAGATTACTAGATGTAAGACTATGTTTCAGGTGTTACACCATTGGTCATCTTTAGACTATAAAGCTTATTCTTCATCAAAAGCTTATTTGTCAGATGTTTGGACTTGTATTGTCCCTTGAGCTTCATCCAAATCTCCACTCGATCATCTATACTAATGACTTCGCAAAGAATATTTTCCGCTAGCAATAATTGTATTTTACTGTTTGTAAGATCCCTCATCTCCTTTCATTCTCCATCTTTAATTGTCTCGGGCTTCTTTTCTTTTTCATACAGAACTTTCCCAAGTCCCTCTATTGTGAGCATAGTCTTCACCCACTACTTACATAAAGGTGAAATTGTTTTTATCCATTGAAGGGTTCTACGAAGAATGATGCACCCCATGATGTGAACTTTCCATCTAATTTATCTTACCTCTTACATGATTTGAAAAATTGGAGCAAAATCTTCCTAATCTGGATCATCCAATCCATTAGTAGTATATAATAAAACCCAATTTGTATTTTTAGATCTCCTTGATCAGATTCCAAATGCTCCCAATCTCAATAGTTCGTTGTAACCGTCGATTATTCACGACTTCTTAAGAATGTACACTTATTCATCGTGTTTTCTTGTCGACAACAAACCTTGCTCTAACATGCTACATTGTGTCCTCTCCAGGATTTGGAACCTCGCTCTAATACCAACCTGATGGGGTACAAACCAAATGTAGATGCGCAATTGGCCACCATCAATAGGAATGAAAATGAATACAAATGTGTGTGTGTGTCCGTTCGTATCTAGACTCATCAAATAGAGGATATGAATACCATTTTCGAACATGAATACAAATACAAATGCAAAAATTCAACACTTGACAAATACAAATACAACTACAAATACACATCCGATTCCTTAGTTTTGACGAGTATGAATATAGATATTCAAACTTAAGAGGATACAAATGCAAATATTCATTTTTAAGGATACAAATATGAATACAGATATGACTACAAATGTTTAAAGTTTGGAGGATACCAATACTCATATGATACACATACAAATAAGTATGGTAAGCTTACTTTTATTATTTAGTTATTTTTTGGTCCGTATACATTATTGATATATATATAATTTACTTTTTATGTAATGGATATTCTTATGAGCCTAAAATGATTACACATTTTAAGTAAATTTGAAAAAAGCTAATATTTGTAAATTAATTCTCATTCGTAGGTCAATTGTCCTTATTCGTTTTGCATTTATATTCATATCTTAAGGATATAATTATCTATTTTATACATTCTTGTGACATTCCTATCCGTATTCATATCCGGATTTTAAAAAGGAAAAGATATGATGACATCTATATTTATATTCACCCCTAACCACCATCCAAGCATACGAAGAAGACACAAGGTATGATAGTGGTCGGTCATATCTCTTGACAACAGAGAAGAAAATCACTAAGAAGGGGAAAGAATGCAATTCTATGTGTTCCCGTGCTCTCTTCTTCTTCCTCCTCCTCTCTCATGTATTATTCCCTCTTATCGTAGTATATAGGTCACAATGCACATGGATCAGATTTTAATTCATGTCCAATCCAACCTTACAAGAGATCTGAACATTTTGCAATGTGATCCAATCCATCAACTATTGCAATCCAATTCAATCCATTGAGTTACAGATTAGATCAGATTGGATCGGACTCTTATACTTACATATTCCCATATTATCTACCCCGTATTTTTTTAGTAAAAAAGGGGGAAACATGCACATGTTTCGGTCCCATCAATACTAACAGAAAGGTTACAAGAGCCAAGACTTGATGAGTCTCAGCTAAAATGGAATCACGTTCTCTAGGTAGAATCGCTCCATTCTAAGTGAGTCATAAAGATTAAATTAAAAAGTTAAGATACGGTATAGATTTTAAATCAAAACTTAGTAGTATGTAGAAATTAGATTTTAATGTTATTCGAATATATGATGCAAATTTTGGCAGGAAGATGATGTAACACAAATGTTTACTTGTAAAAATGCAAATAACATGGGAAAGAAAAAAGTTACGAAGGATCAACTTTTTAAGAAAATGGTATAAGAATTAATTTGTTTAGTAGTGGAACATTTTAGTTGACACATTAATCAATTGAACATGTCTTCAAGTTCATTTTATATCGTTAACATTTTTATATCACATAAAACTTGTCATGTAGAAGCTTTAGGTATATGGACTACACGTCCTTAAAAACATTAGTTTAGTTTATGTATACATATGCTTTAAGACTTTGAATGTAACTTTCGACTGTTTCTAAAATGAGATTAGAGATTAGTGATGCTGTCCAAACACGTGCAAAGATCATTCGCATGTATCCACATATAATTTCAATTTATCTTTTGCTTGAGTTTGACAACTTATAATAGTCACTGAGAATCGGACGATTAGTATCATTCTTATAATTCAAACAGATAGAATATGCAACTAAATTTAGATCCAACACTTGATGCAATAGTTTTAATTTTACAGTGATTTTGAACTTTAGAATGTCGAAGAGATAAGTTTACGCATAACAAAATCATTAAAAATACATTACAACAAGGGCGACATGCACCTGCGGTTAGCGATCGTCCTCTCGATGTTATAAATAAGAGTAAGCCACAAAATTGCGAGCTACAAGTCCTCATCTACTACTTTGAAAGAAGGTCAGGGGCATGCTTTTTGCTATAGGTGGGAGCGATACAGAGATCTTCTCATCGTAGGTGGGTGACGCGATGATGTATGTGCACGAACACTGCAGGTGAAAGGATGTGGCAATGTGGGAGTGGGAGGGTAGTGGCATGATAGGTGGATGCATGAGGAGGGGAGGTCTTCAAGAAGGGGCATCACGACGTGGCGTTGGAGTGGGCGATGACTTGGAGTAACTGCTAGCCAAAGGTGGGTGGTGCAGGAAGTGGATTGTCTGCTGCAGGGTCTGCTACAACAGACTCTGCAGTAGAACTGTCAGCCGTCCGATCGTGATTGAGCGGTTCACACGAATTCATCCAGTACGAGCCCACAAAAAGGATGAATTCGTGTGATCTGCTCGATCACGATCGAGCAGTCCACAGGTCTATTGCAGCAGACCCTGCAGCAGACAATCCACTTTGGGTAGTGCAAAAGGGGGAGGAAGATGGGTGACGACTATGAGAGGGGAGGGACATGTGCACTCTTAGTTACGGCTAACATGGACAGAGAAAGGCCACCCTGCTAGCTTTGCGATTGAGATTATTTTAGAAAAAATGCAAGGAAGATGGTAAATGGATGAATATGGATCCAATGATTGTGGTGTCAGTGCATACTCCCATTCCCCCTCTCTATATATAATATATCAACGGATTTGATCAGGTTGTATTTTGATAATGATTCGATGCAATCCTTATTTTAGTGGATTTAAAAAATTCCAATCTAATCCGATTCATTAAAATGAGAAAATCTATTCAATCCAATAACAATGGATTGGATTTGATTGCGGATTTTATTCGATCCGGGTGCACCCTTAATAAAGCCAATGCCACCATCCCCCTCAATATATACTGCAAGTACAAGCCCATAGTCATGTCACTACAAGGACTGCGCACAAAATACAACTCAATTATTATCATGATTAATACTCCACAACATGATGTCACCACAAGGTGGTGTCTCCCCTCTTAACGCTCATTGATGGAATCAACTACCACTACAATAAAATTGACTTATGGTAACAAATAATTTGAATATTAATTGACATGTGTGAAATAGATAATAACAAGTATTATTCCTACAGAATTAGATTTTTTCTTGTAATTAACAAAGAATGTTATATTCATTGTTAAAGGTTAATATAACAACGGCTTATATGTTATTTTATTTGTTAAATTTATATTAATCATTATTAAATTTAACAACAATTAGAAAAAAGTGAACGGATAACTGTTGTTATATGATCCATTGCTCTAAATATAGCAACATAATCGATAATCACCGCGAATTTAAAGAGTCAAGTAACCAATAATATTCCTTATATCTTTAGTTACAAAAGATATGCCAACGGATCTTAAATTATTCATTGCATTAAGTCAATTCAAATTGAAATGGATGGGTGATAATCGAGATTTGGCGAGGGTCTAAAGTAGTCCACACAAGGCAGGACCATAGTGTCGCTGAGCGACCGCTCACGAAACCTCAACCAATCAACAATTAACCCACAACATATATCAAATAATGAAAAACAGTGCGGAGTTAAAATTTATTATAACTCTACAAAGGATGTGTATAGTGTGCAAGCAGTGTAGAGGTCGAACACAGGGAGCAGACAGGTAGAACGAGGCAAAATGCTCAAAATGTGAATGTGAAGATTTGTCTATTTATGCTATTTTTTGTGGGTTTTTAATTTTATATATTTTTATTTAGTTTTTGATTTTATAATTTTGTATTTTGATTTTTAATTTCTGATTTTTAATTTTCTTTTTATATTTTATATTTTTATATAATTTCTTTTTTTAGAATTATAAAATAGAGTATATATACAATATAAGAAAAAAAGAGATAAGGTATTTATAAAAGTAAGTAAAAATAACCAAAATTTAGGAAATAAAATATTTTGTCTTTTTATAATTTTCTAATATTTTTGTGATTTTTCTATATTCTTCCTATTTTTTTGGTATTTTTAAAGGCAAAAATATTGAAAACAATGAAGAAAATAAAAGGATGAAACTAAATTGAGGATGAAAAATATCAAACAGATTCCAAAATTCCTCAAATTAATTTTAAAACAAAGATAATAAAATAAAAAAAAATTAGAGATAAAAATTAGATTTTTAAGATTTTTCTGAAATTTTTAAGTTTTTTATGAAGATTTTTGGGGTTTTTATATTTTTATGGGTTTTCTTTTGTAAATTTTAATGATTTTTGGTCTGAATATAAAAGACTCTAAAACACACAAAAGATAATTTTTTGAGAATTTTTCGAGAAGTTTTTATAATTTTTATGGATTTTATAGTGCAACAGTAGAGAACATACGTGTTTTTTAAATTTTTATAAATATTAAAATGCAATAAAAATGCAAAATAAAAATATGGCGTGATAATATAATGCAACAAGAATACTAGGTAATTTTTGTGTATTTTTTAGAGATTTAAAGATGCATGAAATAAATAGATGAAGCAAAAAGAAAATGCATTCCTGGCAGGGGCAATTTTGGAAATATGCAAAAATACAGGAGGCAACGCGCAATTTTTCCAGAAAATAAAAAGGCCAACGAAATATTTCCGGGCCAATTATAAATCAATAAGAACCCAGGGCTATCCTACAAAATGCCCACGCCCGCAGGTGACGCACGCGTGCGCCTAGCAAGGATCCAGATGTGATTTCGCAAAACTCCAGGGGCTAATATTGAAAATGTCCGAAATTTATAACTACAAATAAAAGTTCCGGGACTAAGAATAAATATGCAAAATACACGGGGTTGCCCTGCAAAATTGCCAAGTCACATGCGTAGCGTACGTGACCTAGCAGGGTCTAAACCGTAATATGACAAAATTAGGGGGGTCTATATGCAAATTATCCAAAATTACAAAATGACAGATGAAAGTTTAAAAATTAATTAATAAATACAAAAAGTTGCTGGGTCGAATATGCAAAATACCCTTGGCTGGCGGATCGGACGGTGGATGTGATTTCACTTGCCACGTGTCAGCTTGAGACCCGCCGATGGCGGTTCAAGTTCAAAGCCCAGGATTAGATGATCTTCAGATGATGGATGGCCTGAGCACGCTCGATCCAATGGCCACCGCGAGATCTGGAGCTTCTAGTCGATCGGACAACGGAGGGCAACGTTGGAAGAACAGGGAGGATCCCTCGCCGTAGCGAGCTTCCCCCGCGAAGAACGCCCACCTCCGTCAACCGTTGGAACCAGGTGTCCCCTGCAGGTCCTCCTGAGGTGCTAGCGGCTCCAAAAGGGTCCGTCCGAGGCTGGAGAGCACGCGCGAAGCTTCCGAAGCTCAAGAGCTCCAGTTGCTTCAGCACGGTCCCCAGAGAGCACCAGCTGCGTTGACAGTACCTGGACTTGCAAAGAACGTTAAGGAAGTTGGGGGCAAAATGCCTCAACCTTCCTGGTTGCGGAACGAGGAAATGGAGATGAAAAAGGAGCTCGTCGGAGCAAGCTCCGGCGAGGTAGTTGCGGGGATGGAATGTGAATGAATCGGTGCAAGCGAGGATGCTTTGATGAAGCTAAGAACTACAGCTAAATAAAATACAAGGAAATGTGAAGAAAAACTGGCTAAAGGTATCTCGATTGGCCGAGAAAGCCAAGAGATGGATACCTCACGGCCAAGCTCGGCCGGAGATGGTGGAAGCTCCACAAGACGTCGCCGGAGCCCTCTGAAGGAAGCTGGAGGAGAGCTGTCACCTCTCCAGTCTAGAGCTTGTCCAAAGGAGGGTTCGGTTGGTCAAAAATGGGTTCAAAGGAGGAAGAAGCTGACGGGGGGTCTTTTGAAAGGGTGACCGATGTGGCACGAAGAACGAGGTGAAGCAGACGAGTCGATGATCCAAAGAACGAGACAACCCCTGGGCGTGTATGCCCGATCCTCGAGGAAGAAAAGTCATGAAGATGTCAACACGAGATGGTGAAAGGCCTTCCCTCGAAAAAATCACGAAATCGGCCAAAAAATGCAAATCTGACATTGTACAGACCTCGGTCAGAGAGTTGACCGAGGTCAACTAGCAGATGGTTCTGGTTCGTCCACGTGGACCAACCAGAAAAATCCCTGGTAAAAAGGTTTATTAATTCGTTTAAAAATAATAAATGATTTAATTAATTTTTGGTTATAAAATGAAAAATGTTTATTATTTTAAAAATTATTTTATTATAATTTTATTTATTTTTTGAGATTAATAATTACAAGTTACCTTTTATAGCATGTATATGTATACACTTCTATATATTTTAATATTTTTATTTTTATTTTGTGAATTTAATTTATTTATTTTTGTTTATTATTTTATAAATTTATAGAATATTTTTATACACTTACATATATATTTTTACTTTATTTTTTTGAAGTGTTTTATACACTTAATAAAATATAAGTGTTAATTATACATGTATATTTATAGGTCTTATACCTATGTATTATATACATGTATTTTATTTTTGTATTTTCTTTGTATTTTTATTCTGATTTTAATATACATACATATTATAAATAATATTTACAAAATTATAAAAACATAAAATTGTAAAAATAATGAATAAGTAATAAAATGAATATTTTAATCTGTACAAGTATACAATAGGGGTCCAAAACTCAACTTTCAAATCGTAGCTCCGCCAAATGCGAAACCACCTTCATTAAATATCTTATTTAAAATTATATACAATTAAAGGTGATTTTGATACATTTTGAGTTTTTATTAGGGAGATACATGTCTGGGAAGTTGGGATTCTGGATTCTTATTAAAATAACAACTTTTTATCTTTACATTATTTTTGAGTGAAATCAATTTTGTATTTTTCTTTATTTAATTATCTAAAAATTTCATGTACAAAGTTTCTTTATTTGAGGTATAAAAAGTAAAACTAAAAATATGTCCCAAAATGAATAAAGAATAAATAAAATAAAAGGTATTTTTATTGTAGTCTGGCCCTTATCTCACCCTACGTTATTCCTTGTCGATCTAGTCATCGAGATGCCTAGCTCTCGGAGTTTCAGGTCATAAAATATTTGCAATATTTTATTCTTTTTCTTTTCTTTTCTTTATTCTATAATTTTGGCATTAAAAACTGTATTTTATACACTATTTACACAAATATGCATGGATGCTAAAATGCCTAAATTAATGCTATTTACACACATTTACTAGGGTTTTTAAGGCCAAAATGATAGAATAAAGATGATGAAACGTAGATTCATCAATGGGAAAAATAAGATAGAATCTTGCACCTAAACTTTTTGAAATTTTAGGCTCTATAGTTTTATAATATTTTGTAGTTATGAAATAACACTTTTGATCTTCAAATTTATTTCTATAATCTTATTAACCGTTAACTTGGGCGTGGTGGATTTATTTTGGCCGTATGATTCATGTTACGTATAATTTTCATAGCAGTTTTTTGCACTATGGCACTTAAAATCTTTCCCAATTACCCCATAACTTTGTAATTGCACCACGATCAATAAAGTCTTACTTACAATAGCTCGTCTACGAGTTAGATTGGCCTAAATCTATTGTCTCTTATCCTCAACTCTACTCTACCCAAGTTAGCTTCAGTTGTTTCAAGAGCTTGCCGAGCTTCTTTATGAAGCAATGTCAGTACTCATCTTCACATCATATCTTTAAGGTCATAAGTGTGGTAGGCTCATACTAGATGTGTTCAGAAGATTGGTTCGCCAGCAAACCTTGGCCGATTTTCATATTATAGAACTTTGCCTACTATACTATACATCTCATGTGCTAAAAAATCATTGGTCCGATAATATGATCGAGTTGTAGGACCCCCAGAAGATTAAAGGGGTTATGGTGCAGTTGGACAGGTTTTCAGGAGTAAAAGGTGTAAAAATTTCACTCTTATCTTTTGCTTGTCTCTCTCATTCCTAATTATCTATCCCATCTACTAGATCATACCCACGACACTAAGGATGTAAACATATATTGATATATATGCATCCGATTTGCTACCATATTCGTTTTATATAGATTTCAACATCAAAATGGATACATATATGGATATCAATTTGATATCTTCAAATATCTGTATGAGATCATGGATTGTTACACGGTTGTCATCTTATTGGATCCTTATTTATATTGGACTGATGGACTCATGACTGAGGTTGTTCCAAGACCGATGTATTTGCATAATGGGTCAAAATTTTGCCCCAAATACGGTTCACTATGAGTTGTGCTCAGGTTTGTTGGATTCACCGACGTGATCTAATGCTCATCCCTACATGTAATCATTGGATTGTCATGTGTTTGCATGGACAAGAGATGGAGAATCATTGAATTGTCTTGTTGGGAATTGAGGCTTGATGGGGCATTGGGTTGATACATGTAATGAAAAGATAAGATGTAACTTTAAGGCCATTGGAGTGAGAGAGGAGTCTAAGCATCAGAGTTGCATACAGAAATGGATGTAGAGTATATGCATAGCTTGTGGCACACGAGTGCTTCATTTGTATGCATTCAAAGCATCCAACATCCTCCTTAGCAATGATATAAAAGGCAATGTTGCATATTTCGAGCTTGTGAGGCTTGCACCAATGATCTCACCATTTTCTCTCACTTTCCTTCCCTAGATTTACCCCTCATTTTCTTCCTAACAAAGGATTTACTGATAAATAACAAAGATATTTATCACATCAAGTTTTGGCGGAGGAAACGTCTACGACAGTCGAGTAAATTCCAAAAAAGTACATGAGATATAGACTGAATTTCATTGTTATATTGAACTTTAAAAAGTAACAACGTGATACCCACTTTGAATATTTAGTTATGGTTTTTTTTACAGAGTTGTCTTGTCCGCCCTTTTCCAAGAAAGTGGATGGAGGTAGAAATCCAGTTTAAATTTACAAAGCTTACTATTGTGGGCCGGAGACGTTTGGTAGGACCCCTTTTTTTGACGTCTGCATACCCTTCGTGCGGTGACATGAGGGCGCAAACGCGAAAGGAAAGAGAGGGGTTTCTCTCGCTTTTGATCATGTCTTTGAAAATTTTTTCAATCTTTTTTTGAGACGATGTGATTTAAAGTTAGAATGATGAAATGATCCAACTTAATTACTTCAATGTCGAGGTATCACATTGTTACTTTTAAAAATTAAAGTAGGTGTATAAGTCAGGGACTTTTACTCATGAAAATTCCATGCTAGCCGAGGATGGAGGTTAGTTTCGAGAAGCAGATGAAGTCCTCACTAATATGTGAAACCCCTGGTTTTAGTCCCGCAAATTGGTCAAGTTGATGATAATCAAATAGTTGTGGTCCAATAAGAAACTTTATGAAAAATCCAATTTCGATCTGATGGTAGCATATTATGACTTGTTGGATGCGTATCGTCGTCAGGATTCCAATGCATCTGAAAATTTTCAAATCGGATATCGGATGAGCGAGATATGATCATTTTAGTGAGGATGGGTCAAGTCTGAAATGGTTATACGGGATTGAGCAAGATCCATCTAAGAGATCCGTCCAAGTATGATTTTTGAGATATAAAAGGACACATGGGCTGCTCTCTCTCCTCTCACTTGCAAACCCTAACCACCACGCACCATCTCCCACCTCTCAAGACCGTTGGAGCTCCGACGGAGCGTTGGCGGAGTTGGCTGTTCTTCACTATTTCGTGGGGAAGCTTTTCCTCGACATCCTCTACGCAAATCTCACATTAGAAAGGTAAGATCATCTCTCCATCTCCCTCTAATTGGTGATTTTATTTATGGATTAGATCTAAGAAAATGTGCTTGTGATTTAGAGGTCTCCGTGGTTGGGATAGTATGTGGAAGGTGGATTAAAACGAAGACATGATATTGCAAGCGAGAACAACCATATAGGTACGGTCCCCTGCCCTTTTCTTTGTGATTTTCTCGTTGTGCTTATATCCCATGGACCCTCGTTTCCCTCTTGCTGGATTGGGTTTCCCCCTTTTTGGTGTGAAGATTGATGGTTGTTCATGTTCTTAAAGATATATGTATGTATGTATATATGTATGTATGTATGTATGTATGTATGTATAGGATAAATGATATGTTCTGTGAAATCCACATGCAAAATAATTTTAAAACTATTATAACTAAAGATGTACTGTAAATATATGTTGTCACATGGATTGATTGGATTGGGGTCTAAGGTACCTATCAATGGCTGCATGGGAATATAAACTCGTAACGATAATACCCCTCTCTTGCTGTTGGTTTCCACGTACTTTTATTCCCATATGTTTGAACATGCTTAGAGCCTTGATTATCTTTATGATGTGATTCATATACTAGTAATGATGTCTTTTCCCTCCCTGTTGTGGGGTTCTATACATTTTTATGTTCTCTTCCGTGTTACTGTTTTCACCCGTTTTTATCGCACACAAATGCATGAACCCTCGTGGAATGATAAGATTCTTATGCATGATCACTAAGAGATTGTTTATATCATGTTATCAATATAGCCATCAACGAAACAATGACCTTGCAAGATAAGAAAACAGACTCGCAAAACAATTCGATGTATCTGTGAAAGTTCTCATAATCCTACAATAGTTAATGCGATCCACGATCTGAACAAGGAAAACACCATATGCCTTCACGGATATTAATGGTAGCAACCACTATTATAAATAGTAATGCTACTTAATATTCCTATGCCTAAAATAAAATGTAACGGCCAACTTTAACAGATTATGGGATGTGTATCAATCATTCATGGTTGAGTGGAATTTTATGACATAGGCATACAACGAAGAAATGGATATGAATGTGGTAATTGAAAGACGAAGGCATATACGTTTATTGTCTATTGCAAAGAGGAGAGACCTGGTGACCCATGATGATAATACCCATAGGATTCGAGGTGCACCATCTACGATTGTTGCCTAAACCTGATCCACATAATTAAAACATTCAGTAGCCTATAAGATATTGTCATACAATTTGGAGTTAAATGAAACTGGACGTTGAATTTGATTTTTCATATACAAATAATTAGTGGACCCACATTACAAATGTTAAGGTCGATTCACCTTCACATTAAACGTTATTCTCATGTGATAGATCCGGCAAGTATTATTTAAAATGGTTGTAAATTTAAGGTCATGGTGTGTACTGTTATGGTTTAGATTTTGTGTAGAATGATCATATGATTTAGGGGATCGGGTATTACATAGAAAAACATACGTTATGTTAGTTCAATCAACTTAACATACGATATGATGCGTTTGAGATTTTGTGAAATGATGCCACTCAGATTTATTGCTGGTTAGATTAATTGCATCCGTTGACATTTCTTGGATTAAAATTTCATAATGGCCTTAGCATCTTTATTAGTTACAGCCGTTAAGTATCATTGTATCTTCAAATAATGTAATGGATCTAGTGAATGTTATAGCATCACAGTGAGACGTTAGTCCAATTATTTCATTAAGATTGTATTTATGGTATGCAAAATAGATTCCGAAATATTATGTTATCTAGAAATGGTATGATAAATTACAATGATATAAATACAATTGGCCGTTACTTTGTGCATCAATATCCTATATTACTATTACTACTATCATTATCACTTTACTAAATGTCTCACGGGGTTCCAAACTGACATGAAACTCTAAATATATAGTAGCCATAGGATTACCCTTCCTCTTCTAAATCCTATTAATGGTATAACCGTATCCTATGGACCTCCTTTAATTTTTTTATATTGATTGGTATATAGATACGTGGGTGGTTGCTAACCACAATATATATAAGGTAAAAAGAATAGATTATAGATTCCTTTTTTATTGCCAATTACTAACAAGAGGACTGTCAAGTAACACCGACATCTTGACCTTTGGGAGCTCATAACAATAATTGTTTGTTGTATAACAGATGGTAATCTTATATTTTAAACGTGAACCAAAAAGATTTCACAGATGTTTTTTTTTCTGGATGCCCGATTAAATACGGGTAAAATGACTTGGATTATCAGATAACCTTCAAATGGTCGAGAGACTTAGTTAGGAAACCTTTTTGCGTCAGTATAAGGTAATTATCATCACAAGTAATTCAATTTCAAGGTCTTGATTCTTGAATTATATTTTGTACCGACTAAAATTACATAGGTTACTGGAAAACATGATGATCGTGTAGATGGAGATAGACACCTCAAGGGATTGGACATGCATCCTTGGGCATCGAGTAGATACCCTGAAGATCGCAACCTAAAATAGATGTGTTGGGTGGCGTATTGCAACCTTTTAGTCTGGGTGTATTCGAAGTCACTCGATGGAGTAGGCATGTGGCAGGGTAGCGTATGCTTATTTGTGAGAAAATAATGCATGATCATATGTCTCTAATCACTTTTTACATCATTGTTAACTCTACCCAACTGTAGAAATCGTTTTAAGTAAATATTGAATTACAAAATAAAAGTAAAATTGAATTACTACTTTATCGACGTTTGGACGTATCTGTCATGGTTAGAGAAGTTAGCATACCCGAGAGTGTGGCGCATCTCTCGTGGTCCCGGTGAGTCCTAGATGGAGTGTTAGTTCTAGTTCCGCGAGTTTGTCGGTGTGTTCCGCTACTCTGTCGGTTGAACGTAGTGCTACGGGTACAGTCGGTGTGTCCGCGTCCCTAGTACGCCACTCATCGAAGACTCGTACTTCATCACAAGGGTGTATCCGGTGCGATCCCGTTTGGCCGCGGTGTACTCGTTCCCGGGTATTCCCCTTGTGATGGGTAAGCTGGGGGAAATGGGTTGAAGTTGGAGTTGGGGTTTGTTGGTTTGAGTTAGTTGCTCCAATGCACATGTTGTGACTGTTGAGTTTGGTTATTAATGTTTGAACTCAATAACTAAATGATGGCAAGATCTCTTGAATAGTATATTTATGTGCATAGACGTATATGATTATCCCAAGCAATGCATGTAGTGTATAATTAGTGAGCTCATGATATGAATAAAAATAATGACACTTGTAGAGTACGGATAGCAAATTGCATGCAACTTATAATAATAATAATCTTATTGGTGGTTTTGAATAATGAGCAACAATAACAAAAAATTTAATGGGACATGAACATCCATCTCTTTATTGGTGTAGTGTTAGCCTATTTTAGCTGTATTGAGCTTTTTGCTCATACGTACTTCTTTGGAAACCCATTCAGGTTTACGAGGTTGTTGAGCAGCAATAGTGACTTGAACTTCCGCAACTTGTACCAAACTCAGGGTACAATTTCACTTGCAGAATTGTAATAGTTGTTATTATACTTTTGTAGCTTATGTTGTTTAAGTTGTTAGCCATGTAAAAATTTATTGTGGACTCTATTGTAAGCTTGTAATGTTTTGGGAACCATGAATAGATAAATGTCAATGGAACATTTTATTTACCATTTTTGCAGCTTTACATTCCGAATGTTAATCATGATGTATGAATGTGGCTATTGCTGAGTATCTGGATCCTAGGGAGTTAGGTCCCACGTCCTCCCGGGGCGGGGCATCACAGATTAAGATTATCGAAGTTTGGACTATTATAAAATGCCTTAAATCGACTCACATATACAAAAAATAGCAAAAATATTTTATATTAGCCTAAAGTAATAGCTTACATATGAAAAAAATCCTAAGGACCCGTTCGGATCCCGGGTTACCTGCGAGTTAGGGGAGTTTACCCCCCTTAACCCGCATCCCCCTCTCTCCCCGTTGGCCCCACTTTATTCCTTTTTTAAAAAATTAAATAGATCAATTTTACATCATCAATCCTATCAAAAAATAATATATTATACCATCATATCATATAAAACTTATAAACTACTCCACTTCTACTCACTTTTCCAAACTTCAATACAATCACATCACAATAACTACTCACTTTTTCAAACTCCAATACAATCATATCTCCCCAAACCCACTTCTATCCCACCCACAGTTTAACCTTCTATCCAAACACCAAAACACAGAAACGGGTTACCCTCTATCAGTTTAACCAGCCTTAACCCGCCAACCAAACGCACCCTAAATATATCTTGTTCATAACATACATGTTCGAATTGATGAATCAAATCGGAGACAAGGTTACCTGCGAGGCCGGTTAATCTGATGTGGCTAAGAGGTAAGGAAAAACTGGTATGAAACCAGAGAGCCCTATAATGATGTTTGGAAGCGGAATGAGAATGGAGGAGAAGAAAAAAAAACGAACCATGGTGATTAGTAGGTGAGTACAAAGTGAGAAGGGTCTCGACGGAGCGTCTCATAATCGGGGCCATCATCGCAATCCACCTCCCAAAGCCAAATTTGCTCTCATTCCAAAAAAAACAAAAATAAGATAAGCCTCCAATTGATTTTGGAATTATATACCAAGCTACTTTGAAAGAAGAGCTATAGTAGAACCGTCTGAAAGAAGATAGATGTTCTTCCTATCACGATTGGCACAAAAGGATGAAGCACAACGAATCCACTCATAGGACATCCATCGAAGAAAGATGTAAAAGATAGTGTGTTGATCAATAAAGTGATCAAGACAAGGCAAAATATGATAGCCGGGCATATGTACATTGGCAATTAATAAATTATGGTTTAACAAAGTATAAAATTTTGTTACATGTAGTTACGAATATATTTGCAACTATATTTTTGTAATAAAAAAATACGAGTATAAATATTTGTCATAATGCTTTTCGTTTCTTATCCATTTGAAGACATACATTGATACATATATCAAAACATGAATAAAACCTATGCTCTCCATTGGCCACACGAATATAAGCTATTTTAACCGCACAGTTCATAAATAATGTCTCAGTTAGTAATTGTTAAAATGACATAAATATTAGATATATGATGAGCTTTCTGATAATACTAATCAATCTAACGTCAAAACAATGACATTTAGAGGAAGTGACAATGACAAAACAAATTTCAAGAATGATAAATGAAATGTAATAAAAATAATGGTCGTTGATGCTTTACTTTTACCACTTATTTAACTAAAATATAATTAATCACCCTTTCTTAGAAGTGATACCTACACGAATACCGTCAGGGAACTATTTGCCATCTAAATGAATTTGACGAGAGCGGATCGTCTTCTATGAATAGTTTTACATTCGGCTGCAATCTATGGATGGATGACACGTGGCGTAGGGAAAATGAATGTTCAGATGTGAAATAGGAAAAATAGCAGACTTTGCTGCAATATATGGATGAATGACACGTGGTGTAGGGCAAATCAACGTTCAGATGTGACACATCGTATTTATAAGAAGGGTTTGATGGGGCTGTCCTGCCCTATTTTTCCGTATTTTTTTATTTTTTTTGAAAAATTTCACAATGTATATTCATATATATATATATATATTCCTCCAATATACCATTTGAATTTCGTCAGAAACAGAGACTCATATGCCCTCCATCTAGAACATGTGGATTACAACAATCTTTAGACCGTTAAAATTAATATATTCTACATGGAGGACACATGAGTCTATATTTTTGACGAAATTCGAATGACATATTGGAGGGATAAATAGATGAATATACATGGTGAAATTTTTCAAAAAAATTAAAAAATTTACGGAAAAAAGGAACGGAACATGCCTATTTTTTCCTTACATGAAAGTAGACGATTTTGTATATTAGATAAGTGGCTCTTATGAATAAGCCTACAGTTGTAGATTTGAGAGAGTGTTTTTTTAGCCTTTTTATGTTAGATAAGTGGTTGGTATGAATAACCTACCGTTGTACATTTTGAGAAAGTATTTTTGTAGGTATGTGTATTCTTTGGTATGGTTAGTAGGGAAGGGAGTTGTGTATTGCCTTGCCATATTTTGCATGGAAGTGTATGACTTTGTATGTTCGATATGAATGTGCCTCATGTTATAGATTTAAGAAAGTTTATGTTTGTATGGTCTGCGAGGAAGATGATTTTTGTATTGGCTATTCATTTTTGAAGCGCGTGATTTTGTATGTAGGATGAGTTTTTGGTATGATTGTGCCTGCTGTTGCAGATCTGAAAAAGTTTTTACAGGTATATTCCTCCTTTGGTGTCAATCCTTAGTTTTTTTGTTTTTTTTAATTTTTTTACTAGTAGTAGGATTCGAACCCTGATCCTTTAAAGTAGGAGCCACTGCTTCTACCACCAGACCATTAGAGGGGTTCTTATCAATCCTTAGTTTGATTTTTTGTTCTTTTGATTTTGGATTTAGATTTTAGGTCAACTCCAAATCTCCGTATCTTTTCCCCCAACTTCCTAATTTCTTTTAAATTCCAAGTTCTTTCCCCAGCTCCAGCTCTAGATCTTCGGTTTTTTTATTTGAAAGTGTTCTTTCTGCCACTATAGAATGAAAGAGGAAAACCATAGCCACGTTTCATATCTGTACTTGAGCACTTTCAACCTGAACAGTTTTCTCCAGATCCATGATTGAGTTGTTAAATCAAAGAACACTTCATCACATGGAGAGTTCTTGAGAAAGAACACATATCAATCAGCCATCCCCACGATGAGCGTGCGGATAAAGGGAGCAGACGTCTCTAGACCTTACTGATTCTGGTCTCAACAAAGGAGCAACAAAGAGGGGGGAAGCGGATCGCCAAGGACCATGACAAAGGGGGGGAAGCAGAGTGGTACAAATGAGGAGTTGGAAGGAGAACGCTCTTTCGCCTCTATCACATCTTACCATTGATTTTGCTTCACACAATGTGTTGTCCATCTATAGATTCCAACAAAGTCTGATGTAAAACCATTTACAGCAGAGGATCCGTCCCGGAATTTGATATCCCTGCAAGGAGTAAATAAAAAATTATTTACTATGCATCACGGAAAATGTGGAATATTTAGCAAACAATTTGTCACAACAATGTTAGTTCATTGAATGAATTAGAAAATGTAGCACAACAATTTGTGCATCTAGAAATTAAAAAAGTAAACGATTTACTTTATGATTTATAATATTCATGATGAATAAGAGAGGTAAATCAGAATTACCGTTGATGCGTGAGTTTCTACGAAAGAAACCCCCGAATTGAAGTTCGATCTACAGACTTCTCTCTCGTGGGTGCGGAGATGAGTCGCATTGCTTCCTACGAATCCATGCATCGACTAGGCAACAAAAAAAGAGTTGTGAGAGTTGTAGACTCTCAAGACTCTCTCTCTCTCTCTCTGTCAAAGGAGGCACGGAATTTAGAGAAGGACTTGCTCTCTTAATTATTGTAAAAAAGGAGAAGGCCTTGCACTCCTTTTATACTTAAAGCACATATCCTACATGTGCCTTGGTAGCCCTTGGATTTTAAATCAAGGGCTAAGACCAAATCTTAAATCAATAAGAATCATCTCCTTATTATCTCCAATCAATATTATTTAAAATAAAATAAGCAACAACTTTAGAGTCCTATTTCAATTAAAACTCAACCATATTGAGCCAAGTGTACATCATATGTACACACCATATCACCTTCCATATATGGAAGTTGTTGATGCAAATTTTATTAAATAATTCACATGATAATCATATTATCAATATTTAAGGAATTATGAAGTTAATCCTTAAAGATTATGAATCATATTCATGAGCTAAAAATAAATGTAAATTCAATTTACATCTACAAAATTAATGTGAATAAAATTCATAAAATCTCATGCCTTGGAAAAATTATGTAAATTATTTTTACATAAATATTTATATGAATCACATCCATATTATTAATGTTTGTGAATCACTATTCACATTAATTAATGAGTTATGCTTGTATAATCATAAATATTACAATATTATCATTAACATGTATGAGTCCTAATCCAATTAGGACTCATGAGATAGGAATGCAGATACTCAGAGATAATGTTGGGGAGATCATACTATCCATGTATAGTGACTTGAAATGTGGATAACTATCCAATTTCAGGGTTTATATCATTTTTTTGTAAAAAATTGAAGCCTACAAATGTTGAGCTTGAGCTGTAACACTTTACACTCTCAGCGAGCTCAACGAAACACATCACACTCTCCATGAGCTAGAGAAAGTGTCGGTGAGCTGAATCTAGCTTTCTTGACCATTTCTAATCATAGTTCAAACCATTTGGAGCTAAGAAATGAGCTCAAGGAGCTTGTATATTTTCATTTCCATGACAGTTTTGATTTTCCACATTTGGACATTGAAATTGGAAATGGAAATTGGATTCAAATGGATTGTGATTTAATCTAATTAAATGACAAATCATCTAGCTAAAATGGAGCCACTAAAATCCATCATGTTTCATCACTTCTTCGGTATGGAAATATTGATGAACGTGAAATCTGCCTCTTTAATAATCTAAAATTGTCGTAGTACAGGAGGCAAATTCGGTTCGTCAAAAACCACAATCTTTGAATGTTGTGGAATATTTTACTTGGCAAGTTTACCAAGGTCGAACACAGGGAACGGTGATTTTTAGTTGCATGGTCTTAAATCAAATTAAATAATTAATTAATATTGATTAATTTATGCATTAAGAAAATATACAATGCACTGATGTGAATGCTATGCAAGAAAAATAAACAGAATTTATGCTCAGGATCTGTGATTTAAAACGTATCTAATTCTCCAATAATATGATCAATAATTTCATCAAAATTAATCACAAATCATAATAGATCTAACTCAATGCTTCAGGATAATAACTTTAAGCTCAAAATGATTTGAAGCAAAATATCCAGCCTCCAAATATCTTTGATTAAATTCCTCAAATAGTCGGTAATAATCTTAGAGGAATAAATGTAAATTAACCTCCTGTGAAGATTTTACTAATGAGAATAATCGACAGTAATTTCAATGGTTTAATCAGATTAAAATCCCCATCCGAACTCCTGCAAAAGATATCATTAAATTCCTAAGCATCAATATGTCAAAAATTAGCCTGCATATGTCATCAAAGGTCTACAAATAATATTAATCAGTAAACACCCTTAGATCTGATCAGTGGTTATGCTAAATTGTAGAGCATGAAAAGAGCTTTAAAATGACATATTATACGCTAAAAACAGAGTTCGTATGATAAAGATATGATGAAATGAAATTTCAGGGACTAAAGTGTAAATAAAACAAACTTTTTCTTTCAAAATGGTCCCTGAAGGGGCTTATCTGTAATTTTTGAAAGTCGGAAGGGCTTCTCTGCAATTTACCGTAGACGGGGGTATATTCGTAATTTCTGGAAACTCCGAGGGCCTTGTTGCAAATTGCCCCTAGACGCACGGGCTCAACACATGCGCAGGAGGCTCGGAGGCGGAACCTTAGGCTGGGGACTCGAACCTGAGGCTCGTGCGCCTGACCTCAGGCTCGGCGACGAAGCTATGGCTCGGAGATAAGGCGTGAGGCTCGGATACAACCTCGGATCACCCGAGGCTTGGGGGAGGCTCGGAAGAGGCTTGCATAAGCCGAGCCTTGAGGCTGGGGACCCGAACCTGAGCTGGGAACACGTGGTAAGATTGGAGCCATTGGATCAAGGGCTTGGGCCCGATCCAACGGTTGATGGCGGGCGGAGCGTCGAGGGCGGAAAGGCGAGGCGGAGAAGTGGTGCCACTGCGCTGGTGGAGGCGGCGAGTGGAGTCGGAGGCGAGCAGAGCTCGGCCGACACACGGTCGAGCTGTGGCAGAAATGATGCGCGGGCAGAATCGATGGGGTGGGCGCGGGCGGAGTCGACGTTGGTGCGGTGAAGGGCGACACCCCCGCACGACGGAGGTGGCGCTCGAGGCGCGAGCTGGGGCTGAGGCGCGGGTTGCGCGGCGGAGGGGCGGTGCCTCCGTGCGGAGGCGGAGGGCGTGGGCGACCGGAGCTGGAGCCCGGATTGGGCGGTGGAGGATGATGCATGGGAAGGGGCTTCTGAAGGCGCCCTTGATGATCGCTCGAGCCACTCGGCAAGGTGGTGAGCTCGGCAGCCTAAAAGCTGCAGTAGAGTTGGTGGCTCTGGATCACGCCGCGAGGAGCACCAAGCCGCTGTCACCGGCGGTGCATGGGGAAGGGCGGATGGGGTTTTCGGCCGACGAGGGAGCTGCTTTATAGGAGAGGAGATGGTGGCGGTTACGTGCGAGGGAGATGCGCATAACGACAGGCACTGCGCATGGCGGATGGGTGTTCGAGGAGGAGAAACTGCACGCCCAGGGGCTGCCACATGGCGCCCCAAAAAATTTTCAAAAAATAAGGACAAAGAAAAATCGAAAAGAAATAGAAGGAGACCTCAGATTGAAAAATTTCCTTCACAAAAGTTGTTCGTCTCCTCGAGATCTACAACTTTTATGAAGGACTCGGGAGCAAAAGAGGTCATCTGTGAGAAGTGGTATTTTTGGTGGTTCTCCATGTGTATAGAAAACCGGGTTTTTGAGATTTTGTATTTTTTGGTGGTTTTAGAGAGGATAAAAATATAGAAAAAATATGATAAAATACAAGAAAAATAATTACACACTAATCTAATTTTTTTGTATTTTAAATAAATAAGAAAATAGGAAAATAAAATAGAAGTAAGAAACACTCAGCTTTTGTACACACCGACAACGGACACTTGGACTCAGTCAGTTTCTTTGATTTCATTTTTACTATGAATTTGGATTTTTGAGTATCTTAATAAAACTTCCATCAAATAACAATAATGGAAAAGAAATAAAATTAAAAGAGTTAATTATGCACATAAAAATTCAGGTCAAAAATAGCAAAAAGTCAAAATGCGCAAAAGAGGCCCAAAACCCAACTTTCACATATGAGCTCCGAATTTTACGAAATTGGTCTTGTTTTGAAGGTATTTGAAAATGGAGTACTTTAAAAGTGAGTATACCAAAATCAGACACTGTATGTGGGAGATATACTCATTTTAGTCTGTCAGATGTGAAATTAGACTTTGAGATTATTTGACACTTATTAATGTTAGTAATTTTTTTTTATTTTTTATTTAATAAGGTTAGTAATATCTACAGAATGGAGGTAATTTGGGGTCAATCGGAGTTGGGATAAATTATCTAAAAATACGAGAAGTTAGCGGCTTTTTGGGCTAATTTACACATGAGACTTTTAATGCAATTATGCATGATGAAATGCAAATATTATTAACATACGTATGAATGCTAATGATGTCATGTTAATGATTAATTACAAGTGAATGATGGGGAACAGAGCCTAAATGACCAATTTTAGCATGATGAATGCGAGATTCATCATACCCCTATACTTAGACCATGCTCGTCCCCGAGCATGAATGAATGACTTAGTTGAATACATCCCTGACTGTGCATGTGAATTTTCAAGGCTTAATTCATAGAAGACCCTTAATTTGAGTGATCTTAAAATTCTGGGCTCAACCAAGCTTTAATCGAAAGGAATCCAACCTCTCTAATTTTCAGACTCTCTGTTTGTACATAAAATATAAGGATATGATTATTAGTGTACTGCATTCATGAGAGTCAAGTCTAGACATCACCCAAAGTTCTAATTCAAGAGACTCTCCTCTAGACCTAATCCTCAACACTAGGGAATAAGTCTATTCTTGCTTCAGTCAACCGTCTCATTAGTTTGTCAGACTTGAAAGTGTAGATGGACGGCCAGATGATGGAGGGCATAGGATTGTGTCTGATTTTCTCTCCCTTACATTGGAACAAGGTGCCTCTCGAGTGCCTTATTACTCAACACAAGTATATTTTTTTTTTGCTGATCAATGTGTCCGTCAAGAGAATTTGGAGTCGTCTGCACTTGTTTTTCTGGGAATACACCGGGGTATGTCTCTTTTGAGTATCTAAGATACCTTCGACACCCAGACTTGTATCGCTTACGATGCATAGCCCTTTTATGGTGTCAGCCCGACTCCTTGGTCCTAATTAGCGCTTGGTCCAAGTGGACACTTTGAAAATATTTGGGAGCGCTCGCCATTGGTGGAAGCTCATTTGGAATTGGATTATAGAGCTTTTCTTTGACATTTCTTTTTCTTTTCTTTTATTGGCTAGCTCCACTGCTTTTACCTAAAGTTGGCGCACACTGATCAATAATTTTCATTAAGTTTCATCACACCCTGGAACTTAGGTCATTTATCAAAGAGATAGCATATGAATCTTGTTCACATACTGGATAGGGTTTTGCTGACACTCAGGTTTTCTGCAGCCTTCATTAACTTTATCCCATCCTCGAATATCATCAAATCGGGTCTAAACTCAAATCTCTAGTCCTAGTTCCTTAAGTGATATCTCAACTCATCTCATCAATCATGCAGTTGTGGGAGTGATTGTGCTGATCATATTCTTTTTGAAGGTAGAGATGAAGAGTGCAATATAGCGCTCAAATCTTTCAAACTAGAAAAGTGTGGATTATTAAGTTCAAAAACCCTAATGACTAAGGCAGGCTAACTCAGAATCTCAAGATCTCAGAAATCAAGTGTCCTAAAAAATCCTCAAGCCTTGAGTGATGGTGAATGTGTTAGGAATATATCAACCAAGGAATGCATGAAATGCTTGATGAAATGCAAGACCATGAGTGATGATTTTTTTTAATGCAAAAAGTTTTTTTTGGGTTTTTTTGTTTTTTTTGTTTTTTGAAAAACAGGTATTATACATACTACTTGTACCCACCCTCGATGTTAGATAAAAATGATTAAAGTACGAGCTATGGATAAAGTAGATAAAATATATACAAACACCCCCCTATACTTAGCTTGTGCTATGTCCTCATGGCACAAAGTGAAATGTTGACATAGCTCGTACTCAGTATAGACGGGTCTAAAATAAAAGAAGAGAAGTGATGTCTAAACAATGGTACCGATCTCCCTATACTTAAGCTCAGGTTAGCCTAAGTATAATCGGATAATTACAGACGGGGAACCGTATAAAATTTGCGGATGTACAAGATCAAGGAGGTTTGCGACAGACCTTCTTACAGGAGTGTGGAGGGAGATAGTATGGAGACGTGGAGTGTGATGAAGAGGGGGCCGATGAAGAAGACCAACCATCGTCGGAGTCGTCCTCAGGAGAATAGTAGTCGCATGCAGAGGATCTCTAACTTTTGTCGATCAGAGGTAAGTGCCCTTGGATCAGAGTTGTACCTATTGCACTTATCTGATGAACCACATTAGGACTGGACAAGGACTTTTCAGAAATCACCTGGTGTCTAAGGTCAAAGGTGACTTTCTTGGTCGGTTTGTTTCCTTGGGAAGTATTAGGAGGAAGTTGGACAATCTTCATCTCCCTGTCTTGAGTAACCGATGTGACATTCGTGAGTTCCTCATCAGATGAATCCCCATAAAAGTCGATCAATTCTTGAAGGGTCATTGATTTAGCGGAGATTCGATGGTCTTAAGTTCCACACAAAGCGGGAACTCAGTCGAAGCGTTGACCACGCAAAATCTCAACTAAAGTCAATAATTAACCCACAGTATAAATATCAAGAAATGAAAAATAAAGTGGAGTTAAAATTTATTTTTAACTCTATGTAAAAGATGTATAGATGCAAGTACGTAGAGAGTTCGAACACAGGGAGCAAGGCAGGATAGATCAACAAAGTGTGTATGTGTGTGAATGTGATGTATTGTCTACACCATGCAATGCAAATGTTTTTGTGGGTTTTAAATTTTTAATTTTTAATTTTTAATTTTGTATTTTGACTTTTAGTTTTCTGATTTTTTATTTTTTTATATTTTATATTTTTTTAATTTTCTTTTTCAATATTGGAATATATAAACTATATAAGAAAAGAGGTGATAAAATATTTATAAAAATAAGGAGAAATAGTCAAAAATTAGGAAATGAAATATTTTTGGTCTTTTTTTAATTTTTTACTGTTTTTGTGATTTTTAGGGATTTTTCAGAATAGTTTTGGTATTTTTAAAAGCTGAAATAAAGGAAAACAGTGACTTAGCTACTGGCTGAAAGTAAAATAGGAATGAAAAATATCAAACAACCACAAAATTTTCCAAACTAATTTTAAAATAAAGGTAATAAAATGAGGAACCTACATGACCTGAGTTTTCATTTTTTGGAGTTTTCTATGATTTTTTAGAATTTTTTGAAGTTTTTGGGTACTTTCTAATTTTTAAGGTTTTGCTTTTGAAATTTTTAGTGGTTTTTGGACTGACACTAAAAGACACTAAAATACATAGTAGGTAATTTTTTTGGAATTTTTCAAGGTGTTTTTATAATTTTTATGGATTTTCTAAGATAGACAGTACTAAAAATGCATGTTTTTTATTTTTAATAAATAGTAAAATGCAAAAAAAATGAAATGCAAAATAATGGCGTGAATATGCAAGCTAACGGGAGCTTAAGTTAAATTTTTGGGAATTTTTCGAATTAAGATGATGCTCCAAATAAATAAGACAATCACACAAAAATACTAAGCCTGGTAGGGATATATATGCAAATAGACAAACAACCAGGGGGTAATCTACAATTTTCACGCAAAATTTATAACTAAATAAAATATTTAATGGACCAAACGTAAATATCCAGACCTGCAAGGGTACCTCTGCAAATAACCCACCAGGCGCGTGACTCGCACGAGCTTGGGAAGGACCTGTTCGTAATATTAAAAAGGATGAGGGCCTTACTGCAAATTACACAAAAGTATTACACTAGATCTGGATTTTTGTGGACCAAAATGAAATAACACAACCCTGGAGGGGTCCCTTACAAAAAGCCCTCACCTCACGTGTACTGGTCACGTGAGGTGACGTGGCGAGGGACCGGAATGCAATATTACAAAAGCGGCGGGGCTTACTGCAAATTTTACAAAAGATTCATGACGGCAGATGAAAGTTTATATGCTATTAAATAAATAAACAAAATTACGGGGGTTAGGCTGCAAAATACCCCGCGCTCGCAATCGAACGGTCGACGATCTTCCACTTGACACGTGTCCGCTCGAGGGGCACCGATGACGCTTCACGAACGGAGGGCTAGGATTAAATCCCAGCCCCGGATCTGACGGTTGCACGGAGAAGCGATCGGACGGTTGATGGCGTATCTGGCGTCTGCACAGGATCGGACGACTGAAAGGGCCGGAGGAAGAACGCGGAAGAAGGTCGGCGATGGCGAGCTTCCGCGACCTCCCCCGCCTTCCTACGTCATCGTTTGAAGCTCAAGATGGCCCAGAACTTCTCCTGCAGGTGATCTCCAGGCATTGGGAGCTTCAAATGGCCGGAGGGGCTTTGTACCTCGCCTACGACGACGACGGAGCTTAGGACCTCCAGGTACCTCCGGCGAGATCAGAAATGCCCCTAGGTGGTCGTTCGAGTGCGCATACCTGCAAGAAAAAGTGATAGAGTCCAGGGCAAAATGCCTGGACTCCGTGGAGGATGAATGGTGGCGAGGAGTAGTGCGACGGTGGCTGGCCGGAGATGCGCTCCGGCGAGGTGGATTTGAGAGTGTGATTTGATCGATGAAATGCAAAATTTGTAGAGGGTTTTTGATCCTAAAGCTATGGCGAGATGAATGCGAGAAAAATAAGGGGGAAACGAACACCTCAAGGGCTAGGGGCCCAAGGTTAAAAGTACCTCGACGGGAGGGTCACCGGAGGTGGAGTGGAACACCCAGATCTTCATCGCTCCGCCGCCTTGAAGATGCCAAGCTGGAGCTGTCACCTCCAGGGAGCTAAGGCGGGATGAAATGGGGACGAAGGACCAAAGAATGGGGTTCGAATTTCAAAAGAAAATCAGAGGTTTGGTTATAAGGTGTTTGAATCAATGACTGGGGTGCTCCAAAGTACGAGGCGTATCGAGAGAACCTTTGATCCATGGCCCGAGGATGCACATGGGCGTGTATCCTCGATCATAGAGGATAAAATGTCATGAAGGTCGTGTTGCCAAATGGTGAAAGACACTCCTTCGAAAAATGGTTGAAGTTGGTAAAAAATACAGGTCTGACAAGGTCCAGACCTCGGTCAGAGAGTTGACCGAGGTCAACCAACGACGTTCTCTGGTTGGTCCACGTGGACCAACCAGAAAATTCCTTGGCAAAAAACATTGTAAAACCGATAAAAAATAGAAATTGAATTATTTAATTTTTGGTTATTAAATACAAAGTGTTTTTAATTTTATAAACTATTTTATGGTGATTTTTAATTATTTTTATGAGGTGTATTTTTACAACTTACCTATTATACCCTTTATAGGCATATTACCTATATATTTTATCAATTTATTTTTATTTTGTGTTTTTAATTTATTCATTTTTGTTTATTATTTTATAAAATTATAAAGTACTTTTATATACCTAAATATATTTTTATTGTATTTTTCTGAAATGTTTTGGATATTTAATAAAATAAAAGTATAAAGTATACATGTATGCGTATAGGTATACTACCTATGTATTTTATATACATGTATTTTATTTTGAGTTTTATTTGTGTTTTTATTCTGATTTTAATGTACACAATTATTAAAAATAATATTTACATAATTATAAAAATATAAAATTATAAAAATAATGAATAAATAATAAATTGAATATTTTAATATGTACAAGTATACAATGTGGGTTCAAAACTCAACTTTCAAACCGTAGCTCCTCCAAATGCGAAACCACCACCATTAAATAGCTTATTTTTAACTATATATAATTAAAGGTGAGTTTGATGCATTTGGAGTTTTCATTTGGGAGATACGGGTCTGGGAAGTTGGGATTCTGGATTTTTATTCAGACCATAACTTTTTATATGTACATTATTTTTCAGTGAAATCAAATTTGTATTTTTCTTTATTTAATTATCTACAACTTTCATATTCAAAGTTTCTTTATCTGATGTATAAAAAGTGGAACCAAAAATAGGTCTCAAAATGAATAAAGAATGGATTAAAAGAATAGGTATTTATACTGTATTTTGACCCTTATCTCCCCCTACTTTATTCCTTGTTGTCCTATTCATCAAGATGCCTAGGTCTCGGGGTTTCGGGTCATAAAATATTTACAGTATTTTATTCTTTTTCTTTTCTTTTATTTATTCTATAATTTTGGCTTTAATTACAGTACTTTATACACTATTTACATGCACATGCATGAATGCTAAGATGATCTAATTAAGGATATTTAATGCATTTGCCAGGGTTTTTGAGGCCAAAATGATAGAATAAAGATGATGCAATGTGGATTCATCATCCCCCTATACTTTACCTTTGCTAGTCCCTAGCAAACACTTATGCAATAAGTGCAAAAAGAAAAAGAAAGAAAAGAAAAAGAAGAACTTGAATTTAGTTTAATTATCAAACTTGTCTTCACATAATCAAAGTTTGGAGCTTAAGTCGGGCCTTTGGAGTTTTAGTGCAGGCAGAACCTTAATGAGAACCGGATTTGAAATCCAACAGCCTCTGAGAATCCCAAAACTCTGCCCAAGTCTCCTCAATAGCCAGGTCAGAAATTTCTCAATTCATACGCAAACTCTTACGACTATGAATCTGACTCGTACAGTGTAAGTGATGGTGGCTCTCCCCAACTAGAATGGCAAAAAAACTAACTTCTCCATTACGACAACCCAATGATTCCCCAATCCAACAACTCCATCCTTGAGGAGCAGGGTATTCCCTTCTAAGTTCAAGTGGCAACCAGCTCAAGAGGAGGGGGTGAAGAGAAGAATGGACGGTAGCCAGTGTAGCTACCTATCCTAGGATGCAAGACCAGTGTAGTCAAGTCATCCTGCTACAGGATCACATATTTGACTTTGGAACTCAAGCTTTCTTATTGACTTTACAACATTTGTACATACTTTGCAGGCATTTATTTTTGTATAGGCTTGAACTTTTTTTTTTGAATACTATTCACAACAGCATTTACATAAGGAGTTTTTCCTCTTGAGCCAGTAGACTATCCCTCTTTTGAAGCTTTATTGCAACCCACACTCTCCTGTCTTTAGACTTCCTCATCACTGGACAGGTTGGGGTGCACTTCCCTCCCTAGAGGAGGACAAATGTTTCCACTTGTGTGCATCTCATACCGGCAAATCCAATCCCCTCACCACTCCAACTGAGTTGAGCCATGTGAAAGGTGCAAGTGTCCAAGTTAGGACATTATCAACAAGAGTCGTGTGTGTGCTCCGAAATACTCTACTTAGGCAGTCAAGAATCCATTGAACCAAGTCTCGTGCTCCTCAAAGAATTAAGTCAACTAGACCTGAAGTACCTCAACTCCAGTTCCTATAAGGTTCCTGTTATTAGGTAGATTTTAAGGTCCAATCAAGCTCCAATCTCCGGATTTTATTTAGACTTGTTCAACTATCAAACTCAATCTGAAAAATGTTCATGCTATGCAATTGCAATGCAGAAAATATTTTTGAGATGCAATTTTCAAAGATTTTTCAGATGTTTTTGGATTTTAATTTTGCAAATGTTTTTGGAATTTTTGAAAAGAAATAGATTTTGGCTGGAAACTAGGTTAAAAAAATTTACACGAGAGTGCTTCTTATATATACAAGAAGTGGATTTTAAGAATTTACAGGGTAAGTGGTCAATTTTATAAATATATATAGTAAAGAATTTTGGTGTGATGTAAATATTCCTCAATCTTATTTGACACAAGTTTTTTTCAAACAATTTTGAAAACTATAGTCCAAAATAATTTTACAAACATTTGACAATCATGTACACACATTTGAAAAATCATTTTGCAAAGGTTTTTCAAACAGTATAGATAGATTTTTCAAAATATTTTTGCAACTGTTTTTCAAACCATTTGCAAATCATTTTTCAAACATTTTATTTCACACAAAGAAAAGAAATTTTACAAACCACACATTTTACACAGGTTGAAAACATGTAACAAAATATTTTCAAAATAGTTTTCAATAGATTTTCACAAAGATTTTCAAACTATTTTTCAAACATTTTGCAAAAAATATTTTCACCTAATTTATTAATCAGTATATACAAAAAGAATTTGAGGAATGGTAACATCTTTTTATTAAGGATTTTAATGAGTTTTAATGAATTATAAGCCATATTATTAAGAAAATACGAAAGTACGAGTTATGGCTAAAGTATATAGTAGTATATACGGCCCCCTATACTTAGCTTGAGCTATGTCCTCATAGATCGGAGAGAAAAGAGAAGACATAACTTGTACTAAGTATAGGCAAGTCTAAAGAATAAATAAATGAACCAATGAGAAGTTGACCATCCCCCCTATACTTAGGATCAAATAATCCTAAGTATAGCAGACTGTACACAAAGCAGGGAGGGTCAAGGGTGGGAATGAACAGATCGTACTCAGATTGTCTCCCCCTATACTTAGGGTAAGATATCCCTAAGTAAGAAGAGGAGACAATGGAGAGGATCGGAATGAACAAAGCAACTCGTGGTGCACACCCCCTATACTTAGGACAAAGTACGTCCTAAGTGTAGAAACTGTCTTCAAGGGGCGACACCTTTTTTGGTGGATAAAGAAAATAGAGAAGGAAAAGAAGAAAAGAAGAAAATAAGAAAAGAAATCAACAGATGAGAGAATGATATAGACAGATGAATCTATACAGCGGAAGATGGAATTGATCACCATGTATGAGATGCAAGTGATATGAGTCAAAGAACACATCTCATACCAGAAGAATAGGGGCAACATCAATGGTCGGCAGATCATGATCTAGATATAGTTTCAGGCATTGACCATTGACACGGAAGGTGGACGAAGATGACGGTTCAGATATATCAATACTGCCATTGTCATGTACCTTCTTGACTACATACGGACCTTTCCACTTGCTCTGTAATTTCCCTGGAAATAATTTCAGCCTGGAATCAAACAACCATACGCGCTGATCTGGCTCAAACTGTTTATGGTTGATATGGGAATCGTGCCATGTTTTCACTTTTTCCTTGTACTGTAGGCTGCTAGAAAAGGCTGTATCTCTCAACTCCTCCAGGGATGCCAACTCTGCTCTCCGCTGTTCTCCTATACTCTCGGAATCCAATAATAACTCAGTGACTTCCCAAAGTGACTTGTGCTTTATTTCCACTGGCAGATGGCACGGCTTGCCATAGACGAGTCGAAAGGGAGATGTCCCCAATGGATTCTTGAAAGAAGTCCGATAGGCCCACAAGACCGAGTCCAAAAGCTGTGACCAATCCTTTCGGTCTGGGCGGACAACCTTCTGTAAGATAGTTTTTATCTCCTGATTCGATACTTCGACAAGACCAATAGTCTGAGGGTGATACGATGTGGCAACCCGATGGTCAATACCGAACTCGTCTGCAAGGGCCCTAACCTTGTCATTGATGAAGTGAGACCCCCCGTCTGAAATCAAGACTGTAGGTACCCCGAACCGTGAAATGATATTTTTCCTCAAGAATTTAGACACAGTTTTAGCATCTGTGGCTCGGGCGGGGATGGCCTCAACCCATCGGCTGACATAATCTACAACGAGCAAAATGTGCTCAAACCCCTGACTCTTAGGAAATGGGCCCATGAAATCAATCCCCCATGCATCAAAAACCTCAAAAAAGTGAATGGGTTGCATGGGCATCATGTCTCTCTATCCGCAGGTTCCCATCTTCTGACAGTCAATACATCTCTTCACGAACTCATCTGAATCCTTGAAGAGAGTAGGCCACCAAAGGCCGGATTGAAGCACCTTTTGTGTTGTCCTTTTCCCAGAATGATGTCCTCCTGCCTCAAGCTTGTGTCAGTATGTGAGGACGCTATGCTGCTCTTCTTGAGGAATGCACCTCCTCCAGATGTTGTCCCCTCCTTCATGATAAAGGACGGGATCCTCCCAATGGTAAAGCTTGGCCTTCGCCAGGAAGGTCTCGAGCTACTGCCTGGGCCAACCTTGTGGGACCGTCTTGGCAACAAGATAGTTTACAATGTCGGCGTACCATGGGAGAGAGGCGATAGCCAAGATCGCCTCATCTGGAAACGTCTTTGTGATAGGTGCGCTGGGCTCAGATTCCTCAAGGTTCTCCAAGCGGGAAAGATGATCCGCCACCACATTCTTGACTCCAGGCTTATCCTTAATCTCAATATCAAATTCCTGGAGCAGAAGGATCCATCTGGTAAGGCGTTCTTTGGCATCCTTCTTGGCCATTAAGAACCGGATGGCGGTTTGATCTGTATAAATTGTCACTCTAGATCCGAGAATATAAGATCGATACTTATCCAAAGCAAAGACTACGACCAACATCTCTTTCTCTGTCACAGTATAGTTCCACTGAGCAGCATCCAAAGTCCGGCTGGCGTAGTGAATGGCAAACGACAATCCATCCCTCCTCTGTCCAAGCACAACCGCAACGGCAAAATCTGAAGCATCCGTCATGATCTCGAATGGGAGAGACAAATCGGGTGGCTGAAGGACAGGAGCCGAAACAACCATACTCTTGAGAGTCTCAAAAGATGCAAGACACTTATCATCGATAATGAACTCAGTGTCTTTCGTCAGCAGATTAGTAAGCAGTCGGGCAATCTGACTGAAGTCCTGAATAAACCATTGGTAGAAACCGACATGCCCCAGAAAAGACCGCAATTGACGCAGATGTGACGGTGGATTGAGTTTTCTAATGATATCCACCTTGGCCGGATCGACCTCCATGCCCCTGTTGGAGACGATATGACCGAGGACCGTCCCTTGAGTCACCATGAAGTGACTCTTTTCCCAAGACAAGATAAGATTCACCTCGATACAATGCTGAAGCACGCGGTCTAGGCAGTCAAGACAAGCATCAAACCATCGCCATAGACCGAGAAGTCATCCATGAAGACCTCTAAACAGTCACCCACCATGTCCGAGAAAATGGACAACATGCACCTTTGGTATGTCACGGGAGCGTTACATAGACCAAAGGGCATCCGTCTGAAAGCATAAGTCCCAAACGGACAGGTGAATGTCGTTTTCTCTTGGTCTTCGGGTGCAATGGCTACTTGATTATATCCGGAGTACCTGTCAAGAAAGTAGTAATGACTTTTCCCAGCAAGCCTCTCGATAATCTGATCAATGAATGGCAGCGGGAAATAATCCTTCTTGGTGGCCTCATTCAATCGTCTGTAGTCCACACAGACCCTCCAAGAAGTGGGTACTCGGGTAGCGATCTCCTCTCCAGACTCATTCACAACTGTAGTGATACCCGTCTTCTTGGGTACCACATGTAATGGACTAACCCACTTGGATTCAGAGATGGGGTAGATAAAATCGGCGCTCCACCACTTCGATATTTCTTTCGTGACCACATCTCGAAGATTCGGGTTCAATCGTCGCTGGAACTCACGCGATGGCATAGCGTCCTCCTCAAGATAGATGTGGTGGGAGCATAGAGCCAGACTAATCCCCTGGAGATCAGCTATACTCCATCATATCGCCTTGCGGTTTCTTTCAAGAACCTCCATCAAACGAAATTCTTGCTCTCCAGTCAAACCTGCTGAGATAATGACTGGGTGCATGTCTAGCTCACCCGCAAGGAATTTATACTTCAGCGACTGCGGCAAAGGCTTCAGTTCTGGGAAACTGGGAGGTGGCAGATCTGGCTTCTGATACGTCTGTGTGAAGGAGACTAGGTCTGCATGGGAGAACTCTCGCTCTGCATGAATTTCCGACGAAGGGAAGCCTGATGAATCATCAATAAACTACACTAGCTCGTACTCCGTCCTAGCTGTCGGCTCAGAAGGAATCAGACACGGCAGATATTCATCAAAATCATCCCAATCAATGTCTGAATCCGAGGGATCTGAAGTAGATGAACATGACTGAAAATCATCAGCACCACTCGTCCCAACACTGTCAGCCTCAACGGTATCCTCGTCCAAGGATGTGCTTTCCAGGCTCTCGACTGCCATAAGCTTTAAGTATGGTGAATCTGTAGGCAAGGCGAGGGTCTGTGCTACAGAATCTGTCTAGTTGGATTCATCATCTGTCATCACAAAATCACACTCCTGGTGGATGTCTAGCTCTTCCTCTATCATCTGCGCGGCTTCGCTGGACTGCTCCGAGCATTCTAGTTCTCTGGCTCTTGTTTCCTCGATCGTCTCTATTTGTATGGTTTCACCCTCTACGCGAAAACATACCTTCCCGCTATCATGATCGGTTACCGCCTTAGCTGTGACCAAGAATGGATGTCCGAGTATGATGGGGGCATCGGTTACCAACTCAGGGATCTCCATGTCCAACACAACGAAGTCCACGGGGAATTTCAGGCCCTGAATGGTAACGACCATGTCTTTCAATAACCCCTTAGGCCTCTTAGTCGACCTATCAACAAACTGAAGGACTGTCCTGCTCCTAAGAAGAGGACCAAACTCGCATCGGTCGAGTAAGGCTGCCGGAAGAAGGTTAATCGAAGAGCCGCTGTCTAACAAAGTACGATCAAACTGCTGCTCCTGAATCTAGCATCTAACATAGGGAGCTCCTGCATCTGGTCGCTTGGTTGGCAGTTTATTCTGAATGGTGCAGCAAGTGGAATGAGTGAGCACATGGATCTAATCTGTGTGGTTCCTCCTCTTCTTGCGGACTGTAGTCTTCTCTTTCAAATTCTTTTTGAAGAGGGGGATGTGATCAAGTGCTTCCTGTAGAGTCAGCTAAATGTGGAATCTATCAATCATCTCATTGCTGAACTCTACATGTTGGGTCTTTTTAAGATTTTCTCTTTTATTCCCCTTCGCCCAGTGAAGTGCTTCGGGGAAGGGGATAGTAGGGGTCTCCTCAGATGGAGGACTAGGACTAGGTTCCTGCACCTGTAAAGGACTAGAATCCATACAATGATCATCATGCAACACATTTGGATCTGAAATGTGAACAGAAACCTTTCCTTTATTCATATTTTTGTTCTTTTTGTTGTTACCACAGTCCATAGATACAAAAGGTGGCAACACCACAGAAGGAAGCTCAATAAAAGTAGATGTGGTGGCCTCAGTACCACCAACGGCACCTGTCTTCGCAGCATCAACACCACGCTCTGGCTCTGAATCCAAAATGGTGGCTTCAGCACCATCGTCTGCATTTGGTATCAGGACGGCCTCAGTACCGTCGTCTGGCTCTCCATCATTGGTGGCATCAACACCACCGTCTTCAAAATCATCATTAGCGGCATCAGCACCGCTACTCTGCTCATTTGGCGCTCTTGGTTCTGCTTGAGGCTGTCGCTCAGATGAGGCGCCGTCGGCTGGCATCCTACCGCTCCTAGTAGTCACAAAATCAACATCATACAAAGAAAAAGACATGTCACTCAAATAGTCACTAGGAGAGGTATCCTCTGTAAACTCTACCTGCTCAGACTTCCTTTTCAGACTGTTCGGGTTTGGTTCAATCTGAGCTGGTATGGCAACCTTACCCTTGATGATATCCCTCATCTCCTGCCGGAACTCATCCATTTCCTGCCGGAAGGACGCTCGCTGTTCGAAGAGCAAGCGGGCAAGGTCATCTAGAACTGGGTTCTCAAAAGCGGGGGCCTGAGAACTGGACGAGTTTCCCTGCTGGAAATGAGGTTGTTGCTGGTACTGGGGAGGATGGGAATAAGACTGATGAGGCTGCTGACGCTGCCTCCACTGCTGTCCCTGATAGGTGGGATGAGGACCATGCTGATATTGCTGCTGGTGGGTATACTAGGGCTGTTGCTGGCCATTCTGCTGTCCCTGAGCTGGAGGCTGCTGCTGAGATGAGGAGCCACCATTGCTCCAACGGAATCCGAGGTGATCGCGACGAATCCCGGGCTGTGGGTACTGGTCGTACCAAATCCCATTGACTTCCATCAATGGCTCCTGCTCGAAGGATGGTGGGGGTAGAACTGCAGTGGCTGCTCCGGCTGATAGACCACCATCTGAGTGTCCTGAGATGGTGGCTGTGACGGGTAGTACTGTAGCAACGGGACCGTCTCTGCCTGGATGTGGTTAACCTGGCGGTACGAAGTAGAGGGTTGGGATGAGCTGCTACTGCCGGCATCAGCTCGTGACCTGGAAGGCTGCTGGGAAGAAGTTTGTGCCTCCTGTACGCAAAGAATCTACGTCTTCAGGTCACTCATAGTCTTTGCAATCTGGTCCATCTGGGCCATTCCTTGCATCTGCTTCGTCTCGAGGATCTCGAGACGGTCCAACTTCTCACTGATGATGACCATGTCGGCTGCGGCTGATTTGGCTTGGGCTGCGGTGTTGGACATGCGAGCCCACGGCGAGCCATTATGCAATAAATGTTATTGCAATTCACTCCTTAATCTGAAATAAAGAGTACATAGTTTGCATAATAGGTCCCTTAGTGCAATTAGGGTTATGTACCATGGCCATCTTAATAATCATACAGCTGTTGATTCAATTATTGAATAATAGAGGATGGTGCTTAGATGAATATCTAATGAGTTAGATTGAGGACTCATCAAGCACCGTCAAATGATTATTAAGAGATGATCTCCAGCCTGAGTGGGAGATGGCAATCCTTTCTCAGTTAGGCTGATATCTGACCGACTTCTTGATGCAGGCCCTCTGCATAGGAATAGAGATTCAAAGGTGTCAGATTAGTTAGGTCAAAGAGTTGATTTAACGAGATTGAGATAACCAAAGTCCTATATCATATGCTGTCATGGTATAGGCACACATCCTCTGACCGAAGACAGATGTGTTACTATATATCTAAGTATGTACATTTGGCAGACCAATAGGTTGATGACCTAATCAAGGTCTATACACCGACGCGCTGGTGTGCATATAAGGGCATATGAGTAATACGATCTCTCAAAGGGATCATACAGGTTCACTACTGAACCGGAATACATGAGCTCACTCACGAGATATTGGGAAGAATCAAATTCCGTGCGCACGATCGTCTCGCTTTGGAAGCTTGACTAAATTTGTTGGTTTGATATATACTTTTGGAAAGTATATGATCAAGACATAGGTATGATATATGCTTTTGGAAAGTATATGATCAATACCGACTCCCAATGATCGAATGAGAAACTTACTGATAAAACCATGAAGTAGACAGTATAAAGTTGATCCAATAATTCGGGTTTAATCTGAGTCTTCCAGTATGCAGGATGTACAGGTATTAGGAATACGTGAGGGTGATGTGATCATAAACGATTGTATAACCATGACGCTTCCATTCCTAGGGAGTGATGAAACGGGTCTGGATTTTAGTGACTCCTCTTAGTAGAGAAGTAATCTTATCTTAGTCCAATTATTGGACATTGATCTGAATATTATTCAGATGCAATGAGAAGATTAGATTTGCGGTCTTGATTTAATCAAGCATCTATAGGAGGCCCGCGATCTGGATTTGAGATATGATCTCAATATCCATGTCACTATACGTGGAACAATACAATCACCCTGTCCTTATCTCCAAGTATCTGCGGAGAAAGCGCATTATCCTTGAAGGAGTTCATGGATAATTCTATTGTTGATTTATGTATCCGAGCATTGAGGAAATGGATAATTAAATGTGATTTAATTATCATGATTAATATGAATTCGATTCATATTATAAAGAGAGTTGTCTTAGATAATTAAATATGATTTGATTATCAAAGATGTAAATAATGTGAATATGATTCATGTTATTTGAGAACAAGAGAATAGGCCAAGATGATTAAATGTGATTTAATTATCATGGATATGAATAATGTGGATAGCAATATCCATATTAGTCATATATATTATAAATGTGATTTATAATATATAAGAGAGAGCTATTTGTAATTTACATTTGTTAATTAAATGTTAATGTGAATTGGATTCACATTGGACATTGAATTGAAAATGTAATTTACATTTTTTTGGGTTGTGAATATGATTCACAAATTTTTCAATGGCAAGATTGCAATGTCTACAAAATAATTGTGAATTATTTTTGTAGAATAATTTGCAACATAAGTTGTTGCAAATAATAGAGATTACATAAAAGATGAAATAGCCACCTTCCTAATGGAGGAGGGTGGACGGCCACCACTCCCATTAGGAAAGGGAGGCCGTCCCCCCTCTCCACATGGAAGGAGGCTTTCTCTCCTTTCATTATCTCCATGTATTGATGATTTAATTTAGTGATTAAATTGTGTTGATTTATCAACATATATTTAAATTAAATTAAATTAATTGTTGTTGGTTTTACCAACACAAATCTTAGCCATTAAAAGAAACACAATCAATGAGAGCCATTGGATTTGTGTTGGCCCATGGATTGAGATCCATGGATCCCAAAACCCTATAAATAGAGAGGCATACTCATGCTCTCTCTTTACACAAAATGCTTGAGAAGCATCTCTCTCTCTCTCTCTCTCTCTCTCTCTCTCTTTCTCTAGACGTCAGCCCTCTCTATCCCTCTCATGGCCATCCACCATGGATACCATGGAGAGGTTCTCCGTCGTCGCAGCATCGTCGTTATGCTGCCCGATCGTCTGCTCGTGGATCTCCTTCTCCTCCGGTGCGCCTCGCTCGTGAAGAAGACGACGGATCTCATGTGTCGAGATCAGGAGATCCGCCGCTTGGATCATCAACATGGATTGCAAGAAGCACGCGGTTCATCCCCGCGCTCGCAAGCGTCTCCTCCGTCGGATCGGACTTGAGACATGAGGTCTCTTCGTTTAGAGACTCGATCACAACCACACTTCAAGAGGTAATCCTATTACTTGTTTGTGGTTTATACGAAACGATTCAAGAAGTGTTCTTGGATCATGTGGTTTCGTCGTATAAAATTTTTTAAAAATTCCGCTGCATCGAGCAACTAGTCTGACTAGTCGCTCCTTGTCGTATTCGATACGATGCACACGCTTCCGTAATGCACTTGAGGATCAAACCATATCCTTCATGCGACTGCCGATGAAGTGTGCGGACCGGCATCGATGCAGGCGATCCTCTGGAATGATCCCGCTCCTTGCGGGGGCTTCTGTTGCGTGTAGACGTGGGCTTGGGCCATAACAGTTGAGTTTTCTGCCATCCCTTCATAGATGGCCCAAACATCGTCTTCACCCTTAGAAAAGTAGGACCCACCACAAGAGGCGTTTTCAAGCCCCTGCAGCTCTGGTGTCAGCCCACAAAACAAGCTCTGAACTAGATTGGGCTTGGATATATCGTGATGTGGACACCGGTCGATGAGCTCTCTGAATCGATCCCAAGCTTCATGAAACTGTTCATTAGGGATCATGACAAAGTTGCTGATCATAACTCTAGCTGCATTTGTCCGGCCGAGAGGGTAATACTTCTTCAAGTATGCAGTCCGGAGATCTGCCCAAGTGTCGATGAACCTCCCCAGATGTTTCAGCCAATACGCGGCTTTGTCAACTAAGGAGAATGGGAAGGCTATCATCTTAATGGTGTCCTCAGTCATCAGCCTGTCATGAATGGTACTGTAGATCATTTCAAATTCCTGCAGATGGAGGTGTGGCTCTTTGGTCGGCAACCCATGGAATTTGGGCAGAAGCTGAATAGTGTGGGGCCGAACTTGAAATCTCCATGGATAGGAGGGAGTCGGATCCAACGATGAGTGAGGGATGCTGCAGGATTGTGCAATTCCCTCATGATGGTCTGTGGCAGTCTCTCAGCGTTGGGATCACCTCCTCCTGCATCAGGTCCATCTCCTCCTCTGCCACTGCCACCGCCCCCAGGTCGGTTCTCTCGCTTCTGTACGATTTCCCTCATGAGGTCACCCATAAAGACTCCCTGGTCTCGGATCTGTCTCTGCATGGTCTCCAGGGATGCTAGAAGTGAATTATTGATGGCGGCTTGATCATGTAAGAATGGAGGGTGCTCATGCTCGTCTGGATGCTCTCCTCTGTCAGCCATGTCTGGATTCTCTGAAAAGGCAAAAGAACCCATCTCAGGTGCCGTTGAATGCTCTGAGCTCTGTGATGCACTAAATTCTGAAATTCTTGGACTGATGGAAGGAGAATGAGAAGGGTGGTTGAGGGGGGACAGGGTGGAAGTGAACTCAGGCTCGGAGAGTGGGTCTGGACTCTCCGAAGTCGTCCTAGATGAATGGGGAGGAGTGCTAGATAGCGGTGCCGACAAAGTCGGCCTAAGAGACCTCTGTCCCATCATCTTGATTATTCGAGAAGAGTAAGTTTCCAAAATGATGAAGAAAGAAGGGAGAAGCAAAATTGCGCACAAGCGTGCAATGTTTTTGATCTTGACCTAAATGCGACTAGCAATCAAACACAAAACAGGGGAGTTCACCAACTCAACACATGAAGCCGTGAAGGTTCGGCTTTTATCTTTGTAATTTTTAGCTTGTTTTCAGGAAGTTATCTTGTAACGAGTCCTTAGAGCGCTACACCTAAAGGAGAGAGTCTACTGCCGGAAAAGTATTCCTGTACTTGTCCTCCTCCTGTGTAACCTGTAGCTTGCGCTTTTTGAGGTCCTTGTAACCCTTCCTGGATCCCTACTCAGCCAAAGAAAAGAGGGAGGAAGCCGATAGGCGAAACCGATACTTTGGATCTCGCTCGCAACGGAATCACCCGTGAGCGTGCAAGATCCTACTCGGATGCAGACGGCGAGACAGACACACCCGTGAAGGCGTGGCCTATGCTCGGTACTTCGGATTAGGTCGATGCTCACACAATAGTGAGTCACCAATGATGACCAAGCCCTACTCGCCTACGTACGATAGTAGCGCCAATACTTCGGAAATCCAGATGATACATAAGGCAGCCACAAGCTGGGTTTTTGGCTCTAATCCTTATGAAGCCGCTCAAATCACTTGGAAGGAGACCTTCCTAGGCAACCTGAAGACAAGTGAGGGTGTTACTCTCCCCAATCAATGAATCCAATTACCAATTTTATTTAGGTCAAAGTTTTCTTAGCAGTCCCTTTTTAATTTTTTGGTGTTATCGCTTCTTTTGAGTTGATTCAAACAAGCGGCTAACGTTTTTTTTCTTTGATTCCTACTTTGTCCAAAAACAGAGGGAGAAAAGAGTCGGAAAAGCTGTGCAAGTCGGCACCAAGATGGAAATCTCACCTTTGTGCCTAAATGATGAATGCAAAGATAGAATGACTTACAGCGCCTCAAGCTCTCTCCATGCGGGATGCAAAGCATAAATTTTTAAACCTAAACTACATGCCGATATGCAAGCGGAAATCGTCCTAAGCAGGCAATTTCTACGTTAAGAACCACAAGTCAACCACCAATCTCCAATCCTAAAGTCCGGTCTAGGCTCACCCCTCCTCCTCTGGACACATCGAGTTCAGGAGAGCGCTTGGCGGGATGAGCTTGCGGCGCGGGGGATCAAAGATGATGATTAACTGTTTCATTAAACCAAGTCCAAATACAATCTATACGTACATGCAATGGTTATTAGGGTGTTTGGACCTAATCTAATCGATCAAGCAAAAGCCTAGAACTAAGGGCTCAATCCACAAAAGAAAGGAAAAATGAAATCAAAACCGGCAAACGACAGCGAGAAACTCGATGAAATCCGCGGTGAGCCTCCAGGTGTACAAACACCTGGAAATTAGGCCCGGAGTGTCCTGAGTGTCCCTGTACATGTATTATTACAAATTCAAATAGTCTCTCTCTCACAAAAGAAAATGCAAACTAGCTAACACTCTCTCTCTCACTCCTCCTGCTCTCTCCTGCCGGCTTGGCTAAGAAAAGCCGACTCCGCTTCCCAAGGCTGCACTGGATCACCTAAGCGACCCGCCTCGCTCCACGGTCCCTCGCAAGAAGACAAGAAAAGAGAATGGTTAGAAAGCTCAACAAGAGATATCAAAACTAGAGAGGTCAAGCAAACAAGCAATAATGTAGATAAATGAACACAATCGGACAAAAGTGTGATCTATTCGCTGTTGCTCCCCGGCAACGACGCCATTTGATTTAGAGGAGATTTGATGGTCTTAAGTTTCACACAAAGTGGGAACTCAGTCGAAGCGTTGACCACACAAAATCTCAACTAAAGTCAACAATTAACCCATAATATAAATATCAAGAAATGAAAAATAAAGTGGAGTTAAAATTTATTTTTAACTCTACATAAAAGATGTATAGATGCAAGTACGTAAAGAGTTCAAACACAGGGAGCAAGGCAGGATAGATCAACAAAGTGTGTGTGTGTGTGTGTGTGAATGTGATGTATTATCTACACTATGCAATGCAAATGTTTTTGTGGTTTATAATTTTTAATTTTTTTAATTTTTTTATTTTTAAATTTGTATTTTGATTTTTAATTTTCTGATTTTTATTATTCTTTTTATATATTATATTTTTTAATTTCCTTTTTCAATATTGGAATATATAAACTATATAGGAAAAGAGGTGATAAAATATTTATAAAAATAAGATGAAATAGTCAAAAATTAGGAAATGAAATATTTTTGGTCTTTTTATAATTTTTACTATTTTTGTGATTTTTGGGGATTTTTTTAGAATATTTTTGGTATTTTTAAAAGCTGAAATAAAGGAAAACAATGACTTAGCTATTGGCTGAAAGTAAAACAGGAATGAAAAATATCAAACAACCACAAAATTTTCCCAAACTAATTTTAAAATAAAGGTAATAAAATGAGGAACCTACATGACCTGAGTTTTCATTTGTGGAGTTTTCTATGATTTTTTAGAATTTTTTGAAGTTTTTGGGTATTTTCTAATTTTTAAGGTTTTTCTTTTGAAATTTTTAGTGATTTTTGGATTTGCACTAAAAGACATTAAAATACACAGTTGGTAATTTTTTTGGAATTTTTCAAGGTATTTTTATAATTTTAATGGATTTTCTAAGATAGACAGTACTAAAAATGCATGTTTTTGATTTTTAATAAATATTAAAATGCAAAAAAAATGAAATGCAAAAATATGGCGTGAATATGCAAGCTAACAAGAGCTTAAGTTAAATTTTTGGGAATTTTTCGAATTAAGATGATGCTCCAAATAAATAAGACAATCACACAAAAATACTAAGCCTGGCAGGGATATATATGCAAATAGACAAACAACCAGGGGGTAATATGCAATTTTCACGCAAAATTTATAACTAATAAATTATTTAATGGACCAAACACAAATATCCAGACCCGCAAGGGTACCTTTGCAAATAACCCACCAGGCACGTGACTCGCACGAGCCTGGGAAGGACCTGTTCGTAATATTAAAAAGGCTGAGGGCCTTACTGCAAATTACACAAAAGTATTACACTAGATCTGGATTTTTGTGGACCAAATGAAATAACACAACCCTGGAGGGGTCCCTTGCAAAAAGCCCTCACCTCACGTGTACTGGTCACGTGAGGTGACGTGGCGAGGGACTAGAATGCAATATTACAAAAGCGGGGGGGGGGGGGGGGGCTTGCTGCAAATTTTACAAAAGATTCATAACGACAGATGAAAGTTTATATGCTATTAAATAAATAAACAAAATTGCGGGTGTTAGGCTGCAAAATACCCCGCGCTCGCAATTGGACGGTCGACGATCTTCCACTTGACACGTGTTCGCTCGAGGGGCACCGATGACGCTTCGCGAACAGAGGGCTAGGATTAAATCCCAGCCCCGGATCTAACGGTTGCACGGAGAAGCAATTGGATGGTTGATGGCGTATCTGGCGTCTGCACGGGATCGGACGGCTGAAAGGGCCGGAGGAAGAACGCGGAAGAAGGTCGGCGATGGCGAGCTTCCGCGACCTCCCCCGCCTTCCTACGTCGTCGTTCAAAGCTCAAGACGACCCAGAACTTCTCCTGCAGGTGATCTCCATGCACTGGGAGCATCAAAATGGTCGGAGGGGCTTTACACCTCGCCTACGACGGCGACGGAGCTTAGGACCTCCAGGTACCTCCGGCGAGATCAGAAATGCCCCTAGGTGGTCGTTCGAGTGCGCGTACCAGCAAGAAAAATTGATAGAGTGCAGGGTAAAATTCCTGGACTCCGTGGAGATGAATGGCGGCGAGGAGTAGTGCGACGGTGGCTGGCCGGAGATGCGCTCCGGCGAGGTGGATTTGAGAGTGTGATTTGATCGATGAAACACAAAATTTGTAGAGGGTTTTTGATCCTAAAGCTATGTCGAGATGAATGCGAGAAAATAAGGGGGAAATGAACACCTCAAGGGCCAGGGGCCCGAGGTTAAAGGTACCTCGACGGGAGGGTCACCGGAGGTGGGGTGGAACACCCAGATCTTCGTCGCTCCACTGCCTTGAAGATGCCAAGCTGGAGCTGTCACCTCCAGGGAGCTAAGGCGGGTTGAAATGGGGACGAAGGACCAAAGAATGGGGTTCGAATTTCAAAGAAAATTGGAGGTTTGGTTATAAGGTGTTTGACTCAGTGATTGGGGCGCTCCAAAGGACGAGGCATATCGAGAGAATCTTTGATCCATGGCCCGAGGATGCACATGGGCGTGTATCCTCGATCATAGAGGATAAAAAGTCATGAAGGTCGTGTTGCCAAATGGTGAGAGACACTCCTTCGAAAAATGGTTGAAGTTGGTCAAAAAATACAAGTCTGACAAGGTCCAGACCTCGGTCAGAGAGTTGACCGAGGTCAACCAACGGCGTTCTCTGGTTGGTCCACGTGGACCAACCAGAAAATTCCTTGGTAAAAAACCTTGTAAAATCGATAAAAAATAGAAACTGAATTATTTAATTTTTGGTTATTAAATACAAAGTGTTTGTAATTTTATAAACTATTTTATGGTGATTTTTAATTATTTTTATGAGGTGTATTTTTTACAACTTACCTATTATACCCTTTATAGGTATATTACCTATATATTTTATTAATTTATTTTTATTTGTGTTTTTAATTTATTCATTTTTGTTTATTATTTTATAAAATTATAAAGTACTTTTATATACTTAAATATATTTTTATTGTATTTTTCTGAAATGTTTTGGATATTTAATAAAATAAAAGTATAAAGTATACAGGTATGCGTATAGATATACTACCTATGTATTTTATATACATGTATTTTATTTTGAGTTTTATTTGTGTTTTTATTCTGATTTTAATGTACACAATTATTATAAATAATATTTACATAATTATAAAAATATAAAATTATAAAAATAATGAATAAATAAAAAATTGAATATTTTAATATGTACAAGTATACAATGTGGGTTCAAAACTCAACTTTCAAACCGTAGCTCCTCCAAATGCGAAACCACCACCATTAAATAGCTTATTTTTAACTATATATAATTAAAGGTGAGTTTGATGCATTTGGAGTTTTCATTTGTGAGATACGGGTCCGGGAAGTTGGGATTCTGGATTTTTATTTAGACCATAACTTTTTATCTGTACATTATTTTTCAGTGAAATCAAATTTGTATTTTTTTATTTAATTATCTACAACTTTCATATTCAAAGTTTCTTTATATGATGTATAAAAAGTGGAACAAAAAATAGGTCCCAAAATGAATAAAGAATGGATTAAAAGAATAGGTATTTATACTGCATTTTTACCCTTATCTCCCCCTACTTTATTCCTTGTCGACCTATTCATCAAGATGCCTAGGTCTCGGGGTTTCGGGTCATAAAATATTTACAATATTTTATTCTTTTTCTTTTCTTTTATTTATTCTATAATTTTGGCTTTAATTACAGTATTTTATACACTATTTACATGCACTTGTATGAATGCTAAGATGCTCTAATTAAGGATATTTACATGCATTTGCCAGGGTTTTTGAGGCCAAAATGATAGAATAAAGATGATGAAATGTGGATTCATTAGTCATGTGCTGCTTCGGTCGAGGGAGATTGTTCCTGGTGATTTTGTAGTTTATGGCTGGGGTTTTTGATGTCACATCCGGATGATCGTGAATTTTGGTGACATCGGATGTTTCCGGAGTCGGTTCCTTATATGGTTCAAGTATCTCATGAATTACTGCTGACTCAAAGATTGGACCACTCAAATAATCGTGGTGATCTTCAATAATATGATCCAATTCCTCATAAGCTCCAAAATCTTAATTTTTCCTAGGGGCAGTGATAGGGTGGTGAGAATCTGAAGTTTGTCCAACAGTCAATCTTTTAGGTGACTCTCCTAGGGTTTGTATCAATGTGTTATGCGGAGATGTCTGATAATGTGAAATTTTTATCTCCTGATCATAACTGTTGGTTTCAAGCTGGTTTTCCTCAGAGCATGATGTGTCATTGGGGGTTTGTTCATTATGGTCCGAGTTTGGGAACTTTATTTCCTGAGTCGCACAATCGACGATCACCTTAGCTGAGGCTAAGAACGGCTTTCCTAAAATGATAGGAGACTCAGACATCCTTACGGGGTGCTCAATGTCAAGGACAATAAAGTCCACTTTATGTTCTTCACCTCAGAAATTTACGACGACAAATTCGATCCCCCGCGGTCTTTTGGTAGATCGATCAGGTAATTGAGCGATCACCCTAGTCTTTTTGAGTTGTCTGAGTTTGCGTCGGTCAAAGACGGACTTAGGGAGGATGTTTACTATGGAGTCATCGTCTAACCGAATATGAGTAAATGTATAATCCTCAATTTCGCATGTGATCCGAGTCAACCGCTTGACTTTGCGGCTTTCGATTTTATGATTCATCACCAAAGAACTAGCCATATATATGACTTTATATTCAGTCCTGGATCGTTTCTTGCCCGTCTTTTTGGGGTTCAATCGACTCTTCACAAATCTCTTAAGATCGGGCACATATTCTATGGCTTTGATCAATGGAAGCTCTAAGATCAGACTCTTACAAAATGCTTCCATTTCAGAATTGTCCAATTTTTTTGAGTTTTCAAAATTTTCAATGTTTTTGGTATTTTCTGTAATATGGTCAGTCGGGGGTTCAGAGGTCAGCGGTGGCTGTGCCTGATTGTGATGACTTAGTGGTTCGCATGGTGGTGGCCTCACTTCTTCTGAATTTTGAATAGACTAGATGAGATCATATATTCTCTTAGTTAAAGTGTCTGCTCTATAATTAATCCGAGCAATCTCATCCAAAAAGCTGGGTTAAGAAAATATACAATGCAATGATGCGAATGCTATGCAAGAAAAATATACAATGCAATGATGCGAATGCTATGCAAGAAAATAAACAGAATTTATGCTCATGATCTGTGATTTAAAACGTATCTAATTCTCCAATAATATGATCAATAATTTCATCAAAATTAATCACCAATCATAATAGATCTAACTCAATGCTTCTGGATAATAACTTTAAACTCCGAATGATTTGAAGCAAAATATCCAGCCTCCATATATCTTTGATTAAATTCCTCAAATAGTCGGCAATAATCTTAGAGGAATAAATGTAAATTAACCTCCTGTGAAGATTTTACCAACGAGAATAATCGACAGTAATTTCAATGGTTTAATCAGATTAAAATCCCCATCCGAACTCCTACAAAATATATCGTTAAATTCCAAAGCATCAATATGTCAAAAATTAGCCTACATATGTCATCAAAGGTCCACAAATGATATTAATCAGTAAACACCCTCAGATCTGATCACAAGTTATGCTAATTGTAGAGCATGAAAAGAGCTTTAAAATGACATATTATACGCTAAAAATGGAGTTCGTATGATAAAGATATGATGAAATAAAATTTCAGGGACTAAAGTGTAAATAAAACAAAGTTTTTCTTTCAAAATGGTCCCTAGAGGGGCTTATCTGTAATTTCTGAAAGTCGGAAGGGCTTCTCTTCAATTTACCCTAGGCGGGGGTATATTCGTAATTTCTAGAAATTCCAAGGGCCTTGTTGCAAATTACCCCTAGACGCACGTGCTCAGCACATGCGCAGGAGGCTCGGAGGCGGAACCTTAGGCTGGGGACTCGAACCTGAGGCTCGTGCGCCTGACCTCAGGCTCGGCGGCGATGCTGTGGCTCGGAGACAAGGCGTAAGGCTCGGATACAGTCTCGGGTCACTCGAGGCTTGGGGGAGGCTCGGAAGAGGCTTGCGTAAGACGAGCCTTGAGGCTGGGGACCCGAACCTGAGCTGGGAACACGTGGCAAGATTGGAGCCGTTGGATCAAGGGCTTGGGCCCGATCCAACGGTTGATGGCGGGTGGAGCACCGAGGGCGGAACGGCGAGGCGGAGAAGTGGTGCCACCGCGCAGGTGGAGGCGGCGAGTGAAGTCGGAGGCGAGTGGAGCTCGGCCGACACACGACCGAGCTGTGGCAGAATTGATGCACGGGCGGAGTCAATGCGGTGGGCGCGGGCGGAGTCGACGTTGGTGCCGTGAAGGGCGGCATCCCCGTACGGCGGAGGTGGCGCTCGAGGCGCGAGCTGGGGCTGAGGCACGGGTTGCGCGGCGGAGGGGCGGTGCCTCCGCGTGGAGGCGTAGGGCGTGGGCGACCGGAGCTGGAGCCTGGGCTGGGCGGTGGAGGATGATGCCTGGGAAAGGGCTGCTGAAGGCGCCCTTGATGATCGCTCGAGCCACTCGGCGAGTTGGCGAGCTCGGCAGCCTAAGAAGCTGCAGCAGAGTTGGTGGCTCTGGATCACGCCGTGAGGAGCACCAAGCCGCTGTCACCGGCGGTGCATGGGGAAGGGCGGATGGGGTTTTCAGCCGGCGAGGGAGCTGCTTTATAGGAGAGGAGATGGCGGCGGTTACGTGCGAGGGCGGCGCACATAACGACAGGCGTCGCGCATGGCAGATCGGTGTTCGAGGAGGAGAAACAACGGGAGGGGGGGGAGGTAACAGCCGAAGGTGGAAGGAGGTCGGGTCATACCCCTATACTTAGACCATGCTCGTCCCCGAGCATGAATGAATGACTTAGTTGTATACATCCCTGACTGTGCATGTGAATTTTCAAGGCTTAATTCATAGAAGACCCTTAATTTGAGTGATCCTAAAATTCTGGGCTCAACCCAGCTTTAATCGAAAGGAATCCAACCTCTCTAATTTTCAGACTCTATGTTTGTACATAAAATATAAGGATATGATTTTTAGTGTACTGCATTCATGAGAGTCAAGTCTAGACATCACCCAAAGTTCTAATCCAAGAGACTCTCCTCTAGACCTAATCCTCAACACTAGGGAATAAGTCTATTCTTGCTTCAGTCAACCGTCTCATTAGTTTGTCAGACTTGAAAGTGTAGATGGATGGCCAGATGATGGAGGGCATAGGATTGTGTCTGATTTTCTCTCCCTTACATTGGAACAAGGTGCCTCTCGAGTGCCTTATTACTCAACACAAGTATATTTTTATTTTGCTGATCAATGTGTCCGTCAAGAGAATTTATAGTCGTATGCACTTGTTTTTCTGGGAATACACCGGGGTGTGTCTCTTTTGAGTATCTAAGATACCTTCGACACCCAGACTTGTATCGCTTACGATGCAGAGCCCTTTTATGGTGTCAGCCCGACTCCTTGGTCCTAATTAACGCTTGGTCCAAGTGGACACTTTGAAAATGTTTGGGAGCGCTCGCCATTGGTGGAAGCTCATTTGGAATTGGATTATAGAGCTTTTCTTTGACATTTCTTTTTCTTTTCTTTTGTTGGCTAGCTCCACTACTTTTACCAAAAGTTGGCGCACACTGATCAACAATTTTCATTAAGTTTCATCACTCCCTGGCACTTAGGTCATTTATCAAAGAGATAGCATATGAATCTTGTTCACATACTGGCTAGGGTTTTGCTGACACTCAAGTTTTCTGCAGCCTTCATTAACTTTATCCCATCCTCGAATATCATCAGATCAGGTCTAAACTCAAATCTCTAGTCCTAGTTCCTCAAGTGATATCTCAACTCATCTCATCAATGATGCAGTTGTGGGAGTGATTGTGTTGATCATATTCTTTTTGAAGGTAGAGATGAAGAGTGTAATATAGCGCTCAAATCTCTCAAACTAGGGAAGTGTGGATTATCAAGTTCAAAAACCCTAATGACTAAGGCAGGCTAACTCAAAATCTCAAGATCTCAGAAATCAAGTGTCCTCAAAAATCCTCAAGCCTTGAGTGATGGTGAATGTGTCAGGAATATATCAACCAAGGAATGCATGAAATGCTTGATGAAATGCAAGACCATGAGTGATGATTTTTTTAATGCAAAAAGTTTTTTTTGGGTTTTTTTTGTTTTTTTGTTTTTTTTGTTTTTTGAAAAACATGTATTATACATACTACTTGTACCCATCCCCGATGTTAGATAAGAACGATTAAAGTACGAGCTATGGATAAAGTTAAAATATATACAAACACCCCCCTATACTTAGCTTGTGCTTCGTCCTCATGGCACAAAGTGAAATATTCACATAGCTCGTACTCAGTATAGACGGGTCAAAAACAAAAGAAGATAAGTGTTGTCTAAACAATGGTACCGATCCCTCTATACTTAAGCTCAGGTTAGCCTAAGTATAATCGGATAATTACAGACGGGGAACCGGATAGATTTGTGGATGTACAAGATCAAGGAGGTTTGCGACGGACCTTCTTGCGGGAGTGTGGAGGGAGATAGTATGGAGACGTGGAGTGTGATGAAGAGGGGGCCGATGAAGAAGACCAGCCATCGTCGGAGTCGTCCTCAGGAGAATAGTAGTTGCCTGCAGAGGATCTCCAACTTTTGTCGATTAGAGGTAAGTGCCCTTGGATCAGAGATGTACCTATTGCACTTATCTGATGAACTACATTAGGACCGGACGAGGACTCTTCAGAAATCACCTGGTGTCTAAGGTCAAAGGTGACTTTCTTGGTCGGTTTGTTTCCTTGGGAAGTATTAGGGGGAAGTTGGACAGTCTTCATCTCCCTATCTTGAGTAACCGATGTGACATTCGTGAGTTCCTTATCAGATGAATCCCCATAAAAGTCGACCAATTCTTGAAGGGTCATGCGCTGCTTCGGTCGAGGGAGATTGTTCCTGGTGATTTTGTAGTTTATGGCTGGTGTTTTTATGTCACATCCGGATGATCGTGAATTTTGGTGACATCGGATGTTTCTGGTGTCAGTTCCTTATATGGTTCAAGTATCTCATGAATTACTGCTGACTCAAAGATTGGACCACTCAAATAATTGTGGTGATCCTCATTAATATGATCCAATTCCTCATAAGCTCCAAAATCTTGAGTTTTCCTAAGAGCAGTGATAGGGTGGTGAGAATCCGAAGTTTGTCCAACAGTCAGTCTTTTAAGTGACTCTCCTAGGGTTTGTATCAGTGTGTTATGAGGAGATGTCTGATAATGTGAAATTTTTATCTCCTGATCATAACTGTCGGTTTCAAGCTGGTTTTCCTCAGAGCAGGATGTATCATTGGGGGTTTGTTCATTGTGGTCCGAGTTCGGAAACTTTATTTCCTGAGTCGCACAATCGACGATCGCCTTAGCTGAGGCTAAGAACGGCTTTCCTAAAATGATAGGAGACTCAGACATCCTTCCGGGGTGCTCAATGTCAAGGACAATAAAGTCCACTTTATGTTCTTTACCTCGGAAATTTACGACGACAGAAACAATCCCCCGCGGTCTTTTGGTAGATCGATCGGGTAATTGAGCGATCACCCTAGTCTTTTTGAGTTGTCCGAGTTAGCGTCGGTCAAAGACGGACTTGGGGAGGATGTTTACTGTGGAGTCATCGTCTAACCGAATATGAGTAAATGTAGAATCCTCAATTTTACATGTGATCCGAGTCAACCGCTTGACTTTGCGGCTTTTGATTTTATGATTCATCACCAAAGAACTAGCCATATATATGACTTGATATTCAGTCCTGGATCGTTTCTTGCTCGTCTTTTTGGGGTTCAATCGACTCTTCACAAATCTCTTAAGATCGGGCACATATTCTATGGCTTTGATCAATGGAAGCTCTAATATCAGACTCTTACAAAATGCTTCCATTTCAGAATTGTCCAATTTTTTTGAGTTTTCAAATTTTTCAATGTTTTTGGTATTTTCTGTAATATGGTCAGTCGGGGGTTCAGACGTCAGCGGTGGCTGTGCCTGATTGTGATGACTTAGTGGTTCGCATGGTGGTGGCCTCACTTCTTCTGAATTTTGAATAGACTGGATGAGATCATATATTCTCTTAGTTAAAGTGTCTGCTCTATGATTAATACAAACAATCTCATCCAAAAAGCTGGGTTAAGAAAATGTACAATGCAATGATGCGAATTGATGACACGAAAATCCCGAGTGACTAAGGTAATCAGGTAACTAAAACGGTCGTTGCGACCTCAATCACTCGAACGTGTCGATCAAGAAAAATCGAACCACTAAATAAATCAAAAATCAATCAAGCACGAATAGCGGTCCTGCTATGTGATTAACCTGGTATAGCACCCAGGGTCGAACTCAAGGAGCACGGGTTGGCCGAGAGGCCTACGAAGTAGTAAAAATAAAGAAAATAAAGAAAGAAAACATTTTTAGTGATTTTTAATATTTTTTTATATTTTTTTGGATTTTTAATATATTAAGAAAATAAGAAAACAAAGGAAAAGCACACTTCAACAAATTATTCAAAGCATCAAAAATCAACCAAAAATTAAAATAAAAATGTTTTATGTATTTTATATTTTTTAGTGTTTTTGGTGAATTTTTGACAATTTTCTGATGTTTATTTTATTTTCTAAAAATCAAACAGTAGGTAAAAACAGTGGTACTGTCCAGCCAGGCCAAAAGTCCCTAGATAAAATATCTAAGGGCCTCAAAATGGCCTGGAGGTAATTTTCCTATAAAGTAGGTGAAACAAGGAAAATTAAGATACCAATTTTATTATTTTTGGATTTTTAATTTATTTACTAGAATTTTTATGGGTTTTTTAGTGTTTTTACGTTTTTAGTGTTTTTAAGCAATGAAAAATAGCCAAAATTGGCTAGAAAATCAAACAAACTAAACTAATCAGTAGACAATTTTTATAGAATTTTTAGGGGAGTTTTTATATTTTTTGTGATTTTTCAAACTAGACAGTGACGAAAATATAGGTTTTTGAATTTTTAAAAATAGCAAACAAAATCAGAAATGTCCTCAAAAATCCGTGAAAATCCTACACCATGGCAGGAGCCATGTGTCACATTCCCATTGGATTTGGAGGTGATTTGATATTTTATTCAAAAATAAAGGTAGGGTATTATGCATAGGGACTGAAGTGCAAATATCCAAAGTTCTGGGGGTCCTGGTGCAATTAACCCAGCAAAACACGCGCCACGCACGTGCCTGGGGCACTCAGGGACCTATATGTAAGAAAAATAAGTCCCGAGGACTTATTGGTAACGGGTACCAAAAGTCCAGGGGGCTTACCTGCAATTTACCCAAAAAATCACGCACATGGGGAAATAAAACACGCACAGGGGTATGAATGCAATTAATAAAAACTTTTCATTCAATTCAGAACATCCAGAACTACAGGGAGTCTACTGCAAATAACCCAAACATATCACGTGTCGATGCACGTGGCTCACAACAGGTAGGGGTATAAATGCAAATAAACTAAAGCACGAGGTCCTCTATGCAATTAAACCTAAAACTAAACAACTTCATTTAATATTTACAGGACTAAAACAAAATGCATAAAAGAAAGGGGGCCTAAGAGCAAATTACCCCTTTTATTAACATCGACGTCTGAGGGCGCTCCACGTGGCGATCGGACGGCTCTGGTTCTCTGGAGTCGAAACCCTCGTGTATCAGACGGAGGGGAGGAGGGCACGTGGCGAATCTGACGGATGAGGCTAGCTGGTGCCTCTCTCTCCGCACGGACGGTCAAGATCGACTCTCGAGATGATCGGACGGTGACACCTCGCCTAGGATGGATGGCTCAGATGATAACTGGGGCGATGAGGACGATCTGACGGTCGGTGAGGATCCTGGAAGAACTGGTCGCCGGCGACTGTCGCCGGCCCTCTGTGCGCGCGGTGGTCCTCGTCTGATGCTCCTGAGGTGAGGGAAAGCTTCGCCGTGAAGCTCCGCACCCGGTGCTCTGCTCCGATGGAGGTAAGGAGCTCCAGAGAGCTCCCACGACGTGAAAGAACTGGAGCTGCTGTGCCCAGAAGTTCCGACCTCCAGATGCGGTCGATTGGCCCTGAAACCTGCACAGGAAAGAAGCTGGGTCGAGGGCAAAGTGCCTCAACCCGTCAGAGCGGGCGGAAGGTGACTGGTGTGGCGAGACGGAGGCTCTCCGACGAGCGGCGGAGGGGTGAGAGCCGATAACCTGCTCCGAGGCGAGACAGGGGGAGTGAAGGGGCGGAGAAGGTGGATAGGAGTCAGGCGAAGGTGGTGGTGGCGTCGGATGGTCGAGTGCGTGGACGGAGACGGCTGGTGGAGGCGTCGGAGCTAAACTACTGAAAATCGGAAAATCGCAACCTAAGCTAATCTACGGCCTAACTAAGCTACCTGATGGGCGCATTCGACTGGGCTGGAGCTGATGAAGCTCCCGGTCATTGCCTGCAAGGGGCCGTCGAGTCCCAAGGCTCGAAGCTCGCTCAGGTGGCGGAGCTGCGGCGGCTACGTCGCCGGATCAATGGAATCCTCCTCCTCGCCTCGCTGCAACAGGTGGAGGCGCTAGCTGTCACTCTCGCAGTCTCTCTGGAGCTCACAGGGAAGGAGGCGAATGGCCAAAGATGGAGAGAGAAGGTGGCGGAGCAGCGACTTTATATGGCTAGGGGTCCGAGAAGAATGGGTCCGGGCAAGCTCAGGAGCGCGCGGATCCTGAGGGAGCGGCTCCGGCGAGGATGTCGGATGCAAGGGGAAGGATTCGGACCCGGGGTTCAAGGAGATGGATGTTGGGTTGAGCGGGTAGAAATAGGAGAAGTCGGGTCCGGAGCTCAGACCCGTGGGAAGTGGTCCTGGGGGTCCAGTTGACCGGGCGGTCAACATCCCCAGGACCCAATGAGGATGGGCCACGTGGCAGGATCTTGAAGCTCAAAATTAAGGTAACTAGGGCCCGATTTTGCAAAAACTCAAAACACAAACTATTTTTATTTTATTTTTTACTATTTTTTGGCGATTTTTAATTAATTTTTGGAAATAAAAATAAGCTATTTACATAATATGTACTATATATAGGTATACATACAATGTATTTTTGTATTTTTAAATTTTCTATTTTTATTTTGTTTTGATTTTTAATTGTTTTTATTTTATTTATTTACAATATATAACATAGACTATTTACAAAAGGTATAGAAATTACTTTTATATATTTACAAAGCTAAATAAATATATAGGTGTGGTTTATGTACATGATGAAAGGGGGTATTTTTGATCTTTTTGATTTTTAACTTTTTATTTTGTTTTTAGATTTTTATAAATATATACAAGTATTTACAAGCATATTTTTGGGTGAGGAAAATATAGTTTTATTTATTTACACAAATATTTACACATGAGCCCCTATCTCCCTCTACTTTGGCTTTTATGCGGTCAGGCCCATGCTGAGCCCTCCCTTGGGTTAGGTTGCTCAATATTTATTCTAAATATTTCCCTCTTTTTCTTTTTAATCTTTATTCTTTTATTTTTGCACAAAAACATGCTAATTATAGGTTTTTACACAATGCATGCTTTTGATAATTATTCCTATTTACATATATCTACATGTATTTGCAAAGGTTTTTGTAGCTAAAATATAAGAATAAAGAGTGATGAATGAGTATTCATCACCGCTATGCAAGAAAAATATACGATGCAATGATGCGAATGCTATGCAAGAAAAATAAACAAAATTTATGCTTAGGATCTGCGATTTAAAACGTATCTAATTCTCCAATAATATGATCAATAATTTCATCAAAATTTATCACAAATCATAATAGATCTAACTTAATGCTTCTGGATAATAACTTTAAGCTCAGAATGATTTGAAGCAAAATATCCAGCCTCCAAATATCTTTGATTAAATTCCTCAAATAGTCGGCAATAATCTTAGAGGAATAAATGTAAATTAACCTCCTGTGAAGATTTTACTAATGAGAATAATCGACAGTAATTTAAATGGTTTAATCAGATTAAAATCCCCATCCGAACTCCTGCAAAAGATATCGTTAAATTCCCAAGCATCAATATGTCAAAAATTAGCCTGCACATGTCATCAAAGGTCCACAAGTAATATTAATCAGTAAACACCCTCAGATCTGATCACAAGTTATGCTAAATTGTAGAGCATGAAAAGAGCTTTAAAATGACATATTATACGCTAAAAACATAGTTCGTATGATAAAGATATGATGAAATGAAATTTCAAGGACTAAAGTATAAATAAAACAAAGTTTTTCTTTCAAAATGGTCCCTGGAGGGGCTTATCTATAATTTCTGAAAGTCAGAAGGGCTTCTCTGCAATTTACCCCAGGCGGGGGTATATTCGTTATTTCTGGAAACTCTGAGGGCCTTGTTGCAAATTGCCCCTAGACGCACGTGCTCAGCACATGCGCAGGAGGCTCGGAGGCAGAACCTTAGGCTAGGAACTCGAACCTGAGGCTCGTGCGCCTGACCTCAGGCTCGGCGGCGAAGCTGTGGCTCAGAGACAAGGCGTGAGGCTCGGATACAGCCTCGGGTCACCCGAGGCTTGGGGGAGGCTCGAAAGAGGCTTGCGTAAGCCGAGCCTTGAGGCTGGGGACCCGAACCTGAGCTGGGAACACGTGGTAATATTGGAGCCGTTGGATCAAGGGCTTGGGCCCGATCCAACGGTTGATGGCGGGCGGAGCGCCGAGGGCGGAACGGCGAGGCGGAGAAGTGGTGCCAACGCGCAGGCGGAGGCGGCGAGTGGAGTCGGAGGCGAGCGGAGCTCGGCCGACACACAGCCGAGCTGTGGTGGAATTGATGTGCGGGTGGAGTCGATGCGGTGGGTGCGGGCAGAGTCGACGTTGGTGCGGTGAAGGGCGGCACCCTCGCGCGGCGGAGGTGGCACTCGAGGCACGAGCTGGGGCTGAAACGCGGGTTGCGTGACGGAGGGCCGGTGCCTGCGCGCGGAGGCAGAGGGCGTGGGCGACCGGAGCTGGAGCCCGGGCTGAGCGGTGGAGGATTATGCCTGGGAAAGGGCTGCTGAAGACGCCCTTGATGATCGCTCGAGCCACTCAGCGAGGTGGCGAGCTCGGTAGCCTAAGAAGCTGCAGCAGAGTTGGTGGCTCTGGATCACGCTGCGAGGAGCACCAAGCCGCTGTCACCGGCGGTGCATGGGGAAGGGCGGATGGGGTTTTCGGCCGGTGAGGGAGCTGCTTTATAGGAGAGGAGATGGCGGCGGTTACGTGCGAGGGCGGCGTGCATAACGGCAGGCGTCGCGCATGGTGGATCGGTGTTCGAGGAGGAGAAACGACGAGGGGGGGGGGGGGGGGTGGAGGTAACGACTGAAGGTGGAAGGAGGTCGGGTCACGTGCTGGGCACGTGACCTGGGCGGGCTGGAGAAAGAAGAAGAGGGGGCCACGTGGCATGCCCAGGGGCTGCCACGTGGCGCCCCAAAAAATTTCAAAAAGTAAGGACAAAAAAAATAGAAAACAAATAGAAGGAGACCTCGGATTGAAAAATTTCCTTCGCTAAAGTTTTTCTTCTAGTTGAGATCTACAACTTTCATGAAGGACTCGGGAGCAAAAGAGGTCATCTGTGAGAAGTGGTATTTTTGGTGGTTCTCCATGTGTAGAAAACCAGGTTTTTGGGATTTTGTATTTTTTTGGGTGGTTTTAGAGAGGATAAAAATATAGAAAAAATATGATAAAATACAAGAAAAATAATTACACACTAATCTATTTTTTTTGGATTTTTAATAAATAAGAAAATAAAATAGAAGTCAGAAACACTCAACTTTTGTATAGACCGACAACGGACACTTGGACTCTGTTAGTTTCTTTGATTTCAGTTTTAATCTGGATTTGGATTTTTGAGTCTCTTAATAAAACTTCCATCAAAGAACAATAATGAAAAAGAAATAAAATTAAAATAGTTAATTATGTACATAAAAACTCAGGTAAAAAATAGCAAAAAGTCAAAATGCGCAAAAGAGGCCCAAAACCCAACTTTCACATATGAGCTCCGAATTTTACGAAATTAGTCTTGTTTTGAAGGTATTTGAAAATGGAGTACTTTAAAAGTGAGTAGACCAAAATCGATCATTGTATGTGGGAGATATGCTCATTTTAGTCTGTCAGATGTGAAATTAGACCTTGGGATTATTTGACGCTTATTGGAGTTAGTAATTTTTTTGTATTTTTTATTTAATAAGGTTAGTAATATCTACACAATGGAGGTGGTTTGGGATCAATCAGAGTTGGGATAATTATCTAAAAATACGAGAAGTTAGCGGCTTTATGGACTAATTTACACATGAGATTTTTAATGCAATTATGCATGATGAAATGCAAATATTATTAACACATGTATGAATGATAATGATGCTCTGTTAATGATTAATTACAAGTGAATGATGGGGAACAGAGCCTAAATGACCAATTTTAGCATGATGAATACGAGATTCATCAAGTATCATGTTAGATAATCCATTATAACAACAAAAACCTTGAATATTCCAAATACTCATCCATCCTTCACACTGGAAGACTTTGATAAATTTGAATTTCAAACCCTAGTTTGATCGTCTTCTTCAGAATATATCAATATGTTTCTCATTTGATAATTGGGAGACAATATTAATATATACTTTCCAAAAGAATGTATTATTATCTCAAATTCGTGTCTTACGTCATAAACAAGAAGACCATGCATGGAATTCATTTTGACCCCAAAATATCTCATGAGTGAGCTCTGTCTCCCGGTTCATCTACTATAAACCTGTATGATTCCTTTTAAAGATTATACATCTCATATGATTTCATATGCATATCGATGCGCTATGGACCGTGGCTAGGTCACTGATGAATCCACGATTCATCATCTCAATATCTTGATCTTAGCGAAATCCCTGAGTAAAATTTCAAACAAATGTCCATAAAATCAATAAATTAAAAAATGACTCTTGTAAATAAAACACACTAATTATTGTATATTATATTGTACAAATAAATTAACAATAAAAATCCACAAAATTAAAGAAGTTTTTCACCTATAAATAATTCAAAACTTCACGCATTTTTAATAATTTTATTTCAACTCCTTTTTGGCTAATTCTTTTTCTATCTTGTTCATAAAAATATATATAAATAAACACAAATATAAAATAAATTTTACGTCCCATAAATGCTCCAAGATCCCAAAGACAAAAAGCCATAAAGTCCAACTCCAGGCCAAATTCCCGCTCCGTATGAATTCCAAATTCACTAAACTCACTTTTAAAGTTGAAGTTAGAAAATTATCTATCTAACAAAAGTGGTTTCATTAAAATTAGAGCTCATTTGCAAAAGTTGGATTTTAGGACCTCAGTGTACATTGTATATATTGTACATATTTTTTGTTTTCCCATTATTTATTTATTTTTTTAATCACTAAAAATCCAAAAAAATCAATTTTGTGTTGTATTTTATTTCTAGTATTTTATTATATTTTTTTGTTGTAAACATCTTTTATTAAAAATATATAAAAGATAAAATTAGAAAAGCAAAAAAAAATTATACATAGTGTTTGTCTTATTTTATAAATTCTCCAGTCCTTTTCTTCTCTTTTATTTTATTGTATTTAAAGCAGCCTACTTTATTTCATTTTATTTTCCTTTTATTTTTCCCCATTCTCTACAATAACTTCTATTCTACCACCAACTCCCATTATACCCCACATTCTTCATCAACCTCCCATTCAACTCCACCAATAATATAACCTCCCATTCAACTTTACCATCTATCTAACCTCCCTTTCTCTTCTCTTTATATTCATCTCCACATCCACAAATTTTCCCTATCCACCATTCTTATAGAAAAAGGAGAGAGCTTGGAACGTGGTGTCGGTGACAACGGCTTATCATCTTCCTCAAGCGACGACCTCCTTCATGTGAGATCCGCGAAGCTTCGCTCCGTGTCATGAGCTCCCCATCGAGCTCGCGTAGCTTCTCTGATTTTTATTTCGCCAATCGGATCGAGATGGAGACAGGAGTTCAGCGTAGCTGCTCTGCAAATCCGATGAAGAATCAGGTAAGTATTCCACCTCATTTCTCTTGTTATTTTATTTTATCTAATATTTTATTTCCTTGTTGTCTCATCAACATATTATTTTTTATCCACCACACCATCATTTCCATCACCACCTCCATCATCTTCTTCACCATTCCCCTATACCAAACTTTTTCTCCTTTTTTGTATATATTCTTATTTCCTCACTGTTTAAAAGAAAAAATCAACAAAATTAAAACAAAAAATATATACACAACAAAAAATCAAAAAAATTAAAAAAAAATAACAGCATGTGGTCAGCCACCTGCGTGCCTCCGCCGACAACCCGCTGCCACCACCGTCGCCTGCGGGCGCCGTCGCCCCTCCTCCAGCAGCCATCCACACTCCCTCCGACGACGTCGCCGCCCACTCCAGTCGCTGCTGCAAACGCCATGCAGGCTCCGCCTCAGCCCGCGTCCCTCCTCGCCCTCCTGCCAACGCCACGGGTCGGCCGCCACCGGAGCGACCCAGCTCCGCCTCTCCACGACGCTTCCTCCGCCGTGCGGCGTCTCCGCCGCCCGCCACCTCCTCGCCGTCGCCATGCGCGGGCGGCGTCGCTCGACCCGTGTTTCTCCCACCTTCGTGCCCTAGCGGCTGGAGTGGAAGAAGGTCCACTTTAATTTTTTTATTATTGTAAAAATTACTTATATGTCTGGTTACGTTTTTGTAATTACAAAAACATCCCTGTACTTAGTTTGTGTTGTTCATGTTTATTTCTATTTTGCACAGACACCCCTGTATTTGATTATAATTTTGGATATCAACTTTACGTCATTTTATTCAATGAAAATGTCTTGATGTTGAGCAACTAATTCTCTACGATGTGGATATTTATTTATATTTTTCTGATATTTGGGTAATTAACTAAAATTTTTAAATTGAAATATTTCATATTTTATCCACATTGAGCTTTTAAATTCATATCTTACTCACTGTTGCTCTAAAAATTCCACAAAAATTAGAGATGATACCTTTAAATGTGTTTAAGTTAGTATCCAAATATCTTTTTAATTGGAGTTATCTTGTGACTGAAATAAATTATAGGATCTGGTTATTTGATTTTTAATTAAATCCACGTACATCCTTTTCACAAAATTTCAACTCTCATGTATTTAACATCTGAATATCCTTTTGAGATAATTTGCACTCTTATTAATTTGATAACGTAGATTTATTAGGAATTAAATAGTCACTATCATTCTGTTTTTATTAAAAAATCCATAAAAAATTCATACTTCGTCAGAAAAATCTAAAAAATTACGGTAGCTTCCATGCATCATGTTTTCATTCCAATAATTTTTTCATGATTTTGATTACTGTTTGTGTGAAAATTTGCGAAAAAACCCATAAAAAGTGTACATTTTTAATTGTTGTATTTTAACCCTGAAAATTCCAAAAAATATATGTTGCATTCATCATTGGATTAAGATTACTGAAAAAAAATATAATTTGGCTAAATTGGTTTAATTTCGTATTAAAATTAATTTGGCTAAGTTGTGTGCTTTCTTAGTGTCTTAATTCATCTACATTTGTATTTTGCATTTGTTTTTGCATAAAAAATATAAAAAATTCACATTGGAAATCTAAATCTTCATTTTCGAATTAACCTAAAGTTGTTCCTTTGCCTCCCTGTGTTCGACCCCGGACTTGCCTGGATATAAATTAAGCCGAGATACTCTTCACAGAGATCTTGTCTCGGTTCTGTTTGAATCGCTAAGTATATGTACTACAACATACCCGAATTAAACATCGTATTTAGTGACTCATCAGATGGCGCCGTTGCCGGGGAGGCAAACGGCTTAGGGATTAATTTAATAAAATTGGATTTAGATTTTCACTTACTAGGGTAGTCTGACCCCTGAGCCATTTGTAATTAATCCATTTTCCTCTCAATTATTTCTCTTCATATTTTTGTATATATTTTATTTTTATCTCTCTAATACAAATTTTATTTTCCTTGCGAGGGCCCGGTGGACTTGGAGTGCATCGGAGGTCGACGGACGTGATGCGTGCCGACTGCTGAAGAGTAAGAAAATTTGAATTTATTTTTGAGATTTTTTTTCATTTTTGTAATTATTGTGTTGTAGTAATTTAGGTAATCCTCTCTTTACAGCGACTCTTGTTTGAGAGCTCGCACTTGTATCCGGACTGGACATTGGACCCTCTCGTGGTCGTGTGGTTGCTTGATGTAGAATAAGACTTGCACTCGCGACTCTTAGAGCATATTTTTATTAGAATATTTTATTGCTTGTGCTCGTAATTTTTTAAGACCACACATTAATGTTAACGAGACGCACTTAAACCGCAGAGCTATTAATTCAAATTAAATTATTCATCATTCGCTAATAGAACTTCCTGTCTAGGAACGGTTTTCTCATTTGCATTCATTTAGTGTAAAATTCAATTCTGCCTTGCATCCCGCATGTAGAGCGCGAGGATCACTGTAAGTCTCCTGAACTGGAAATGCATCATTGATTTCACTATTTGCATCGGTTTTTCTCGACTCCCTGCCCCTTGGTTTTTGAAACTTATGTTAAAAGGAAACCGGGACTGATCATTAGGCGTGCTTTATTTGGTGGACTAATCAAGTGATAACCAAACTTAAAATCGGGACTGCTAATCAGAATTGACCAAAAAAACTGACTAAAACTAACACTTATTTTGGGAGAGCAAAACCCTCATTGTATGCTTGGCTATTGTGATTGATGAGAGGTGAGGACGCATCCCTAAGATAGTGCCCAAAACCTTCTTTTAAGCCTTACGTAATTGGACTTATATCTTGATTTATCACCTAATTAAAACTGAAAAGATAAAAGGTCGGACTCTTACGACCATCATTGTGCTGAGTAGGTGAACTCAGGGTTTGCTCTTGTGTTTGTTTGTTTTGTGTGTTATTTGGTGCACTTGCATGCTTTCTTCCTCGATCCACTTCATTTTCCCATCTCCCTTCCAAGATGTCAGAATATTGGTCGCCATATCCATGTCACTCTTCCTCGACCTTATTCCGATCATCTCCACCCTCTTATTCCTCCTCATACCCATGCCCCGACCGTGAAGTCAGAACTCCGACTGACTTCTCCACTTCTCCGTCCTTCTCACCTACCCCACATTCTTACACCCCTGATCCACATCCACCCTGGATTGACTCACCATATTCGCGTTCGCTTGCTGGAATGAAGGAACCAATCAAAGAGCAAGTGACTGCTGAGATGAAAGACTAGCAGAATCAGTTGACCCCACATACCTCATTCTCACCTCGAGTTGGGATCGAACAATGATTGACCTATACACATCCTGACTTAACCTTAGGGTACAATATGGTCGACCAGACAAATTGAATAGAGAGGCCTGCACTACATGATCTTCCTAACTTGATTGACCTGAGTGATAGATTCCACATTGACCAACCTTCATATCACCCATTCGAAAAGCCAACATATACAGGAGATTGGATTCATGCGACTGATTTACAGACCCTCTGTCTACTAACTCCACCTTATGAGGCTCCGACCACCATCTGCCATACAGATGGGCCATACTCAAACCAGTATTACACGCCTAAGTCAAGGTGTGTTGAGTATAAGAGCCCGAGTTCTCAGCAGTATCCTCCAATTACGAAGACTTCTCTCATGAGGTGTCATGAGAACTTATTAGAGGATGATATTTGTAGACCGATCAAGAGTCCATGTAGGAATATGGATCATGGATTTCGCGGATTGAATCTTGAAAACTTGGAAGGCACCGGATTGACCACACGTCATGTACAGTTGGAGTCCCTTCTACCTCCCTCTTCTACTAACCACTTTTCCTCCAAACTTGAGTCTGTAAATTCTCCTATTCCCCATTCACCTATCAAAAAGATAAAAAAAATGGAAAAACCAGAAAATACCATAAAAATTGAAAAAGGAAAAGATCTACAAAAATTGGATCATGCACTTAGGGAAGCATTGGATAGGAAGTTGATTTTTGAGCTTCCCTTAATAATGGCCATTGAACACTTTCCCGACCTTAAAAGATTTGTGAGAAGTAAATTGATGCCTAAAAGGTCGGGCAATAAGAGAATAAGGACTGAGGGACATATAGTGTCTATGGCCACATCTTTGATGATAGGGAGAAAAACCAAGAGCCGTAGAGTAAAGCGGTTTCCTAGATTTTATTGTGAAATCAAAGATACCACATTCACCCATGCAAGAATCGATGATGACTCACCGATTAATATCCTCCAGACCTCAGTGTTTGCCAAGCTCAAACTCGGATCTGCCAAGAAGTCAAGAGAGATCATTCAGTTGGCGGATCGGTCCATTAAACGGTCGAGAGGAACCATTTCAGTCATCGTTACTTTCCAAGGTGCTCTACTGGAGATAGACTTCACGATCATTGACATTGAGCACCGAGGAGAGTTCACCCAGTCTCCGATCATTCTTGGGAAGCCGTTCTTAGCCTTTGCTAAGGTAACTATAGATTGTGAGACTCGGGAGATCGATTTCTCTGCATTGGGAGCACTCCGACCTCACTCGATCTTTGAGGACACACGATATTCCAAGGTAAACCGTAAAGTCGCAGATAGTTGTGACCTTCGAGAGGCAGTTAAGTCTCATCTCTCTATTACACCTGAGATACCGACTGTCCAGGTGACCATTGGTTCAGAGACTCCCTACACCTCCACACCACCCACTGCTTGCATTACCACCACCGTAACAGCTTCTCAAGAGGACTCACAATCAGAAGTTGTCCCTGAGTCGGACATGATCATTACCGATTTCCTTGATTATTTAGATGATCAGACTCATGAGCCAATCAATGCCAAGCCAACTGAGAACACTATGCCTTACCAGAGACGTGTGCTGAGATGATGAATCCTCATTTCATCATCTTTATTCTACCATTTTAGCCTCAAAAACCCTAGCAAATGCATGTAAATACCATTAATTCCCGCATCTTAGAATTCATGCATGTGTATGTAATTAATGTATAAAATACTATTTTTAAAGCCAAAATTATTGAATAAAGAAAAGAAAAGAAAAATAATAAAATATTCTAAATATTTTATGACCCAAGGAATAAAGTAGGGGGAGATAAGGGCTAAAATACCAATAAAATTGCCTTTTATTTTATTCATTCTTTATTCATTTTGGGACCTATTTTTGGTTTCACTTTTTATACCTCAAATAAAGAAACCTTGTACACAAAAGTTGTAGATAATTAAATATAGAAAAATACAAAATTGATTTCACTCAAAAATAATGTATAGATACCAAGTTATGGTCTGAATAAATTTCCAGAATCCCAACTTCCCAGACATGTATCTCCCAAAGAAAAACTTGAAACGCATCAAAATCACTTTTAATTGTATATAATTTTAAATAATATATTTAATGAAGGTGGTTTCGCATTTTGCGGAGCTACAGTTTGAAAGTTGAGTTTTGGACCCCTATTGTATACTTGTATAGATTAAAATATTCATTTTATTATTTATTCATTATTTTTATAATTTTATATTTTTATAATTTTGTAAATATTATTTATAATATATGTGTGTATTAAAATCAGAATAAAAACTCAAAGAAAACACAAAATAAAATACTTGTATATATAACATACCAAGGTATAATACTTATACATATACCTATATAATTACTATTTATAATTTATTGAGTGCACAAAATATATCAGAAAAATCAAATAAAAATATATTTAAGTGTATAAAAATATTTTATAAATTTATAAAATAATAAACAAAAATAAATTAATTAAATATACAAAACAAAAATAAATTATTAAAATATATTGAAGAATATACCTATATAGGACATAAAAGGTAACTTGTAATTATATACCTCATAAAAATAAATAAAAATAACTATAAAATTCTTTATAAAATTAAAATATTTTTCATTTTATAACTCAAAATAAATAAAATCATTTACTATTTTATTTTTAATTTACAAATAATTTTTGCTCGGAATTTCCTGGTTGGTCCACGTGGACCAACCAGGCGCGGTCAAGTGTTGACCTCGGTCAACTGCCTGACCGAGGCCTGCCAGCCTTCAGACACCCGAGATTTTGCCCGATTTCTCCCCTTTTTGGAGCTCGATCCATTCTCCCTCGGGCCTCGATTTCTTCTTGGGACTTCTTCCCCGATCTTCACTTGGCCACGCCAAGCACCTAAATCGTCCAAAATTTTCATCATTCACGCGTGGTCCTCGCTTGAAGGAGACACCACCACCTTGTACATAACTGACCTGCCACCTTCAAGCTCCAGTTTGAACCCCCCTAGCACCCGCTTCGCTCCTGTTTTGGTACCCTTGAGTGAGAGGAAGGTGACAGCTTCCGCCTCCGCGCGTCAGATCGGTCAAGCAAGCATCAATGCGGCTCCACCACCTCCGCCATTCGCCGGCGTCGAGGTCCATCCCCTCTTGTCTTCGGCCATCGAGGCAGTTCCCTATTCTTGTTTCTTTTTGCTTCTTTTTAATCCCTGTAGTCGTAGGATTCGATTAGACCCCTTAGATCTCCTCGCCGATCACTATCTCGCCGTCCATCAATCCATCGCCGGAGTGCACCTCCGGCCGTATCTCCTACGTCTTCCATAGCCCACCTCCGACATCTATTCCGCCTCCGTGGGGTCCAAGCAGTTTTCCCTGGACCCTCTTACCCATTTTTGCAGGTCAAAGCACAGTCAACGCACCTGGGGACCATTTTGCGTAGTTCGCCGGAGATACCTGGAGCTCCAAGCTTCGCCGCCTTCGCGCCAGTACTCCGACGCCCCTCCGACGAACTTGGGTACTCCAGCACCTAGCCTGACCTTCCAGGAGCACCCTGGCCATTTTTGCATGCTTCCAAACCGCCAAAGGCCCAAGATCGAGCTCAGGGAAGTTCGCCTCACCGGTGCTCTTCCCTGTTCTTCCACCTCGCTCCTCCGCCGTCCGATTAGAGGCGCGCTCCAGCTCGACCAGTAGCCGTCCGATCTAGGCCCGCATCGACCGTCGATCTCCTCGCCAGATCTGATCCAGGCCGCTCATCGCCGAATCGTCATCGCACGTTGTGCGCGCGCCACGTGGATAAGTGAGCGACCCTCCGCCGTTCGATCACGCACGTGTTGGGTATTTTGCACTTTTGACCCAACCCTTTTGTGTGTTTTCTTTTAGTCCATAAACTTTCATTTGTAGTTTAAATATTTCTGTAATATTTGTATTTAGACCCCCGTACTTTCATTATTTGCATTTAGGTCCAGTCCACGTCACCTCACGTGACTCACGCATGTGGGGTGGTGGGCATTTTGCAAAGACCCCCTAGGGGTTTGTTTATTTCAGTTCAGTCCAGAAACTATTTATTTAAGTTGTAATATTTTGGTTAAATTGCATGTTAGCCCCTCGAACTTTGTAAAATTGCAGAAATACCCCTGCCAGGTCACGTGCCCCGTGCGCGTGAGTTTGGATATTTTGCAGAGACCCCCTCTGGGTTTGGGTATTTATATTTAGTTCAGAAAATTGTGTTTAACGTTATATATTTTTGGAAAAATTGCAAGTAGGCCCTTGAATTTTTGTGTATTTACGTTTATGCCCTTGCCAGTATTGTATATTTGCGTGGATGTTTGCATTTATTTCATGCATCATTTCAACTCGAAAAATTACCAAAAAAATAACATAAGCTCCTGCTGCATTGTAGTTTAACTTCATATTTTTAGTTTGCATTTTATCGCATTTGCATATTTATAAAAAATTAAAAACATGCATTTTTGCTATTGTTTGCATTAGAAAATACATAAAAATTATAAAAAGTCTTTGAAAAATTCCAAAAAAATTATATTTCGTGTATTTTATCTTATTTTATTTTCTGACCAAAAATCCCTAAAAATTACAAAAGAAAACCCCTAAAAATAGCAAAATTCTCAAAATCTTCATAAAAATCTAGAAAATTCATAAAAACTCCAAAAATTGTGTTTCCTGTCTCTGAAATTTCCTTATCTTATTATCTACCTACAAAAATTAATTTGAAAATTTTCCTCCTATTTGCTATTTTATTTCTATATTTTTGTCTCAAATATATATCGCATTCACTATTTACCAGTATTTTTGATTTTAAAAATACCAAAAAATTAGGAAAAATATAGAAAAATTACAAAAACATTAGAAAAATATAAAAAGCCCAAAAAGATTTTATTATCTGAATTTTGTTTATTTTTACTTATTTTCTCTATATATTGTACCCCTTTTTCCTTTATTGTATATATACTTCATTATTGAAAAAGAAAATATAAAAAAATTATAAAATCTAAAAAGAAAATAGAAAATCAGAAATTAAATAAAACCAAAATATAAAATTATAAATTAAATAAAAAAATTTAAAAAATAAAAACCCACAAAAAATTGCATCTGTGTAGTCCTTTGATCACACTATCACATTTTTGAGTATCACTGCCCGATCTATCTTGCTTGCTCCCTGTGTTCGACACTCTACACATACTTGCACTATACACATATTTTGTAGAGTTATAATAAATTTTAACTCCACATTTGCTTCTCATCGTTTGATTGATATTGTGGGTTAATTGTTGATTGTAGTCGGGATTTATCAAAGGTCGCCACAACGACTTTGCCTCCGCCTTGTGTGAGACATTTAGACCCTCGTGATTCTCGCTCCATCAAATAGCGTCGTTGCCAGGGAGAAACAATGTATAGACCATTCTTTTGTGATTGATTGTGAATATTTTTCTATCTTTTTACCTATTTATTTGATTATATTGCTTGATTGGTCTAATCACTTTTTTTAGATTTTGTACGAGGTACCATCGAGCGAGGAAAGCTCTCTATCCTAGGCGCTTGTGCACCCACGTGAAAGCTCACTGAGCACCAAAGAGAACTTAGAGGCTTGAGAAGACCATCACTTCTTGTAGAGTTTTTGTAGTTTAAAATATTTGTAATTTGAAGTGAGAGAGAGAGACTTAATTTGTAATAACTTGAACTCTCCAGGACACTCGGGCCTAATTTCCAAGTGTTTGTTCACTTGGGGGCTCACCGCGGTTTTGTGTTTTTCGCGGCTTTCTCGCTTTTATTTTTACTTGTTTCACGAGGATTTGACCCCTAGACATAGGAATTTTTGTTGACTGTGACGACTTAAGAAGCTAAGGCCCAACCCCTAATATCTTGCCTGCACCTATAGATCGTAATTGGACTTGGTTAAAAATCAACTGAAAAAGCTACTTGACCTGGACTACAGACCATGTACCGAGAGGGGTTGTATACAGCGCGTGCAGGATCCACTGTGGTGGACACCGATCAGCTCCCAAGACCGAACTCCAGACTCTCTTCCTAGTCGTAGCTACTTGTTCTTTACGTCAATAGAAGTTACTCATCTTAGGGCGATTTCCTCGTGCATGCATCTAGGTAGTTTTATTTATTGTCTTTAATTTATGCACGGATCACTTTGCATGTAGAGTGCTGATGGAAAGGTACGCATCTCTATCCCTACATGCATCATAGTTCTTGACCACGCATCGGCTTTTCCGCTTTCCTCCCCCAGTTTTATTGGACTTTAAATAACAAGGAAATTAGAAAATTGGTTAGACGATGTTTGTTCTGAAAAATACTAAAAAAGTGAAAATCATAAAATTGGGGCTGCTAATGCAAACTTGACCTTAAAACTCATCCCACCAAAAAATTTGTCTTGGGGAGAGTGATGAATCCACATTTCATCATCTTTATTCTACCATTTTGGCACCAAGAACCCTAGCAAATGCCTGTAAATACCCTTAAATAGAGCATCTTAGCATTCATGCATGTGCATTCAGATAGTGTTTAAAATACTGTAATTAAGGCCAAAATTATAGAATAAATAAAGAAAAGAAAAAGAATAAAATATTGTAAATATTTTATGACCCAAAACCCCCGAGACCTAGGCATCTTGATGAGTAGGTCGACAAGGAATAAAGTAGGGGGAGATAAGGTCAAAAACACAGAGAAAATACCTATATTTCTATTCATTCTTTGTTCATTTTGGGATCTATTTTTGGTTCCACTTTTTATACATCAAATGAAGAAACTTTGTACATGAAAGTTGTAGATAAATTAATAAAGAAAAATACAAAATTGATTTCACAGAAAAATAATGTACAGATAAAAAGTTATGATCTGAATAAGAATCCAGAATCCCAACTTGCCAGACCCATATCTCACAACTGACAAATCCAAATGTAGCAAACTCACCTTTAATTGTATATAGAATAAAATAATCTATTTAATGGTGGTGGTGTCACATTTGGCGGAGCTACGGTTTGAAAGTTGAGTTTTGGACCCCTATTGTATACTTGTACTGAATAAAATATTCAATTTATTCTTTATTCATCATTTATTCATTTTTTTATTTTTATAATTTTGTAAATGTCACTTATAATATATATGTGCATTAAACTCAAAATAGAATGCAAAGAAACATAAAAATAAAAATACTTGTATAAAGACTACATAGGTATATTGCCTATACCTATACATGTACAAAATACTCTTATATTTTATTAAATATACAAAATACATCAATAAAATAAAATAAAAATATATTTATGTGTATAAAAGTATTTTATAATTTTATAAAATTACAAACAAAATTAAAGAAATTAAAATACACAAAATAAAAATAAAATACTTAAATACATAGGTATTGTACCTATATAAGGCTAAAAAGTGAACTTGTAAAAATATAACTCATAAAAATAATTAAAAATCATAATAAAATACTACATAAAATAACGAATATTTTTTATTTTATAATCATTATTTAATTCAACTTATTTCTATTTTTAAATGAATTAACAAAATAATATTTCAGGGTTTTTCCTGGTTGATCCACGTGGACCAACCAGGAGGCGTCAACAGTTGACCCCAGTCAACTGGTCGCCCTACCCCCTGTAGCCCGTGTCAGGCTCGGTTTTTGAGCCATCTTTTTGGCTTTTTCCCAGCCAATTCTTTCATGTTTTCGTGTTGCATCCTTCTGCAACATTGTTCACCAACCATCTATCTAACTCGCCCGAGCTTAATCTTGGTCTTTGGACCCAAGATTTGCAAGATATTCATTGATCTTTGGACCCCTGAAGCTCAGAGTCAAACCACATAAAAAGAACCCTCAACCTTGCGACTCGATTTTGAACACCTTCGGTCCACCCCCTCGCGCCTCTTTCGTGCTCCAGAGCTACCTGGAGGTGACAGCTCCGACGTGGGCTCTTCAGCCAAGGCAGCCGAGGTCGGAGGCGTCTCCACCACCTCTCGCAACTCCGGCGGTTGAGGTACCCTTCCCTCCGGTCTACACCGTCGAGGAAGCCATTTCATCCTTTTATTTTTCGTGCATTAGCTTAGTCTGAGTCTTAGGAGTAAAAGCCCTCAAGAAATTTTGAATTCCATCGTTCGATTCACCTAATTGCTCATCCTCGCCGGAGCGCACCTCCGGCCACCGACTACCACTCCACCTCTCGCGTCGATTAGGTCCACTTAGGGTCCAGGCAACTTGCCCTGGACCTCTTGACTGGTTTTGCAGGGTCGAAGAACGTTGACTCGCGCCTGGGCGCGTTTTTGATGCTCGTCGGAGCTCAGCCGAGCTCTCCAGCTCCGCCGACCACTTGCGAGCGGCACGGCCAACGCCGTGCACTTTTGGTGCCCCCAGGAGATAGAGGACGACCCCAGGATGCTCCAGCCCGATTTTGAAGCCAAGCAGCCCGCCGGAGACGGAGCTTGACCTCGGAGAACCTCGGCTCGCCGGAGTTCGTCGTTGTTCTTGCTCCGGCCTTCGCCACCGTTGGATCAAGGTGGAGCTCCAGATCGCGCATCGACCGTCAGATCTTCCGCGACCAGCCACCGTTGGATCTCTTTCTGAGATCTAATCTCAGACGTCGAAGCGAACCGTCATCGGCCGTTCATCAAGCGCCACGTGTCAAGTGGCAACTCCATCGCCGTCGGATCACGCGTCGAGGGTATTTTGCATCTACACCCTCGCGCCTTTTTGTATTTATTATTTAGTATTTAAACTTTTGTGTGTAGTGTAATAGTTTTGTAATATTTGCACAAAGACCCCCAAACTTTGTTTATTTGCGTCCAGGTCCTTCGCCACGTCACCTCACGTGACCTGTACACGGGAGGTGTGGGCATTTTGCAGAGGGACCCTCGGTTGTTTGCTTATTTTGTTTTAGTACCAAAACTATGGCGTTAAGTGTTGTATTTTTGGATATTTTGCAAGTAGGCCCCTAGGGTTTTGAGATATTACATTTCAGTCCTCTCCAGGCGCGTGCAAGTCACGCGCCCTGGTGGGAAAATTTCCAAGAGACCCCGGCGGTTCTTGTAATTGTAGTTTGAAGCTATAAATTGAATATTCAGTGTATATTTTTGTGGAAAATTGCATGTATGCCCCTGGATGTATGTTAAATTGCATTTATACCCTTGCCAGGCCTATTTATTAATTGGATGCTTGTTGTAATTATTTGAATGATCATTTTAAGCCCAAAAATTCCACAAAAATAGGTTTAAGTTCCTGGATACTTGTACTTTGACGCCATCAATTTAGTTGTTGATTTTACTTTATTTTAATATTTATTAAAAATCAAAAACATGCTTTTTGTGTACTGTCTAGTTTACAAAATGCCAAAAAAATATTAAATCACCTCCAAAAATTCCAAAAAAATTACCTAGTATCTATTTTATCATCTTTTAGTGTCAGTCCAAAAATCATTAAACATCACAAAAGAAAAACACTAAAAATTTAAAAACACTCAAAAACTTCAAAAAAATATATAAAATAGTAGAAAAATCCAAAAATCACAAACTTAGTTCTTGTTTGTTCTTCATTTTGTCCTTTTTATTTGAAAAATAGTGTGAAAAATTTTGGTTGCTGTTTGATAATTTTAACTTGCATTTTAGTCACAGCCAGCCCTATTTCCACTGTTTTGCCTTATTTCAGTAATTAAAAATATCAAAAACACCTTGAAAAATCTCCAAAAATCACAAAAACAGTAGAAAACCATAAAAATATCAAAAATATTTTATTCTTGAAGTTTTGGTTATTTTTGCACTATTTTATAAATATTTTACCTTGCCTTTATTATACTGTCTTTACTTTCCAATATTGAAAAAAGAAAATAAAAAAAAATATATATAAAATATAAATTATAAAAATCAGAAAACTAAAAACCAAAATACAAAATTAAAAATTAAATAAAAAATAATTAAAAACTAAAAACGCACAAAAATTCCCTTTGCTTGATTGCTTAGTGTAGACACATCACACACACACACACACTTGAGCACATTTGCTTGAACTACCCTGCTTGCTCCCTGTGTTCGAACTCTCTGCATACTTGTCCCTATACACCATTTGTGCAGAGTTAAAAATAAATTTTAACTCCACATTAGTTCTAATTTGTTGATCTTTAGTGTGGGTTAATTGTTCATTAATTTCAGAATTTGTGTGGTCAAACACCGACTGTTGACTCGCCTTGTGAGTCGATACAACCACATCGAATTTAGAGATAATCAAATGGCGCCGTTGCTGGGGAGCAACAACGAATAGTTCACATTTTGTTTGATTGTGTGATTGTTTACCATAGCATTATTTTCCATCTCTTACATTTTTTGATATATCTTGTTGAGCTATCTGACCGTCTCTTTTCTTGTCTTCTTGCGAGGGACCGCGGAGCAAGGCGGATTGCTTAGGTGATTCGGAGCATCCTTGGGAAGCGGAGCCGGCCTTCTTAGGTCACGCCGGCAGGAGAGAGCAGGAGTAGTGAGGGAGAGTGATTAGATTAGCTTACATTTATTTTCGTGAGAGAGAGACTATTAATTTGTAATAATACAGGTACACTTGGACTTGGACACTCAGACTATCGGGCCTAATTTCCGGGTGTTTGTTCACCCGGGGGCTCACCGCAGTTTTGACGAGTTTTTATCGCCATCATTTTCCGGTTTTGTTTTCATTTTTCACTTTCTTTTGTGGATTGAGCTCTTAGTTCTAGGTCCTGCTTGATTCGATTAGAATAGGTCCAAACACCTAATTATCTTTGCATGCTCCTATAGATTCGTATTTGGACTTAGACTAATTAAACAGTTAGCTAGTAGCTTCCGATCCACGCGCCGCGAGCTCACACCCGAACAAGCGCTTTCTCCTAACTCAAATGTGTTGAGCAGAGGAGGGGTGAGCCTAGACCGGACACTCGGATTAGGAGTTAATAGTTAGCTTGTGGTTCTTCACGCTAGCAGTTGCCTGTTCTAGGACGATTTCCGCTTGCATATCGCCATATAGCTTAGGTTTAAAAATTCTGCTTTGCATCCCGCATGGAGAGAGCTGGGATTCGCTGTAAGTCTTCTTACTTTGCATGCATCATCTAGGCACAAAGGTGAGATTTCCACCTTGGTGTCGACTTGCACGGCTTTTCCGACTCTACTCTCCCTCTGTTTTTAGAACAAAGTAGGATAAAGGAAAAAAATACAAAAACCGTTAGGCGCTTGTTTGAATCTACTCAAAAGAAGCGATAACACCAAAAAAATTAAAAAAAGGGACTGCTAAAGAAAACTTGACCAAAATAAAATCGGTAATTGGATTCATTGCTTGGGGAGAGTAACACCCTCACTTGTCTTCAGGTTGCATGGGAAGGTCTCCTTCCAAGTGAGGTGAGCGCTTCGTAAGGATTAGAGCCCAAAACCCAACTTGTGGCTGCCTTGTGTATCGCCTGGATTTCCGAAGTATTGGCGCTACTATCGTACGTAGTCGAGTAGGACTTGGTCGCCATTGGTGACTCACTATTGTGTGAGCGCCGACCTTGTCCGAAGTACCGAGCTTAGGCCACGCCTTCACGGGTGTGTCTGTCTCACCGGCTGCGTCCGAGTAGGACCTTGTACGCTCACGGGTGATTCCGTTGCGAGCGAGGTCCGAAGTATCGGTTTCGCCTATCGGCTTCCTCCCTCTATTTCTTTGGCTGAGTAGGGATCCAGGAAGGGTTACAAGGACCTCAAAAAAGCGCAAGTTACAGGTTACACAGGAGGAGGACAAGTACGGGGACACTTTCCTGGCAGTACTCTCTCTCCTATAGGCGTAGCGTTCTAAGGACTCGTGATAAGATAAATACCTGAAAACAAGCTAAAATTGACAAGATAAAAGCCAAACCTTCACGGCTTCACGTGTTGAGTTGGTGAATTCACCCTTGCTTTGTGTTTGATTGCTAGATTTATTTAGGTCAAGATCAAAAACACCGCACAATTGTGCACAATTTTGTTGCATATCATCTTCTTCTTCTCTTGCATTATCCCCACTCTTCTCGAATAATCAAGATGATGGGACGGAGATCTCTTAGGCCGACTTTGTCGGCACCGCTATCTAGCACTCCTCCTTACTCATCTAGGAATGCCTCGAAGAGTCCGCTCTCCGAGCCCGAGTTCACATCCACCCTGTTCCCCCTCGACCACCCTTCCCATTCTCCTTCTCTCAGTCCAATTGTGTCAGAATTCAGTGCATCACAGAGTTCCGCTCATTCGACAGCACCTGAGATGGCCTCTTTTGCTTTTTCAGAAAATTTAGCAATGGCAGACAGAGGCGAGCACCCAGATGACCACGATCACCCTCCATTCATAATCGATCAGGTGGCCATCAACAATTCCTTGCTAGCATCCCTGGAAAATATGCAGAGATAGATCCGTGATCAGGGAACATTCATGGGTGATCTGATGAGAGAGATAGCACAGCTGAGAGAGAACCGACCTGGGGGCGGTGGTGGAGGTGGAGGAGGAGGACCCGATGCAGGAGGAGGCGATCCAGACGCTGAGCGACCGCCGCAGACCATCATGAGGGAGCTGCACAACCCAGCTGCATCCCTCACTCACCGGTGGATCAGACTCCCGCCAATCCACGGAGATTTCGAGCTTCGGCCCCATACGATCCAGCTTCTTCCCAAGTTCCATGGGTTGCCGACCGAAGAGCCGCACCTCCACCTCCAAGAATTTGAAATGATATGCAGTACTATCCATGATCGGTTGATGACCGAGGACACCATTAAGATGATCGCCTTCCCGTTCTCATTGGTTGATAGAGCCGCATATTGGCTCAAACATCTTGGGCGATTCGTCGATACTTGGGCAGATCTCTGGACCGCATATTTGAAGAAATACTATCCTCTCGGCCGGACCAATGCAGCTAGAGCTATGATTAGCAATTTTGTCATGATCCCAAATGAACAATTCCATGAAGCCTGGGATCGATTCAGAGAGCTCATAGACCGGTGTCCACATCACGATATCTCCAAGCCCAACCTGGTGCAGAGTTTCTTCTGTGGGCTGACACCGGAGCTGCAGGGGCTTGTGAACGCCTCTTGCGGTGGGTCCTATTTCTCCAAGGGAGAAGACGACGTCTGGGCCATCTACGAAGGCATGGCAGAGAACTCCACAGTGATGACCCAGGCCCGTGTCTATACACAGCAGAAGCCCCCGCAAGGAGCAGGATCATTTCAGAGGATCGCCCGCATCGATGCCGGTCCCAGCACAACGTCGGTAGCCGCAGCTCAAGCCGAATCAGCCGCAGCCGACATGGGCATAATTAGTGAGAAGTTGGACCGCATGGAGATCCTGGAAAAGAAGCAGAACCAAGGTCTAGCCCAGATGGACCTTCTCACCAAAACCATGAGTGACCTGAAGACTCAAATTCTATGTATTCAGGAGGCACAAGCCCATTCCCAACAACCTCCCAGGTCACAGGTTGCTTCCAGCAGCAGCAATCCCAACCAGGCCTCTACCTCATACCGCCAGGTGAACCATATCCAGGCGGAGCCGGTTCCATTGCTGCAATACCATCCAGAGCAACCGCCATCTCAGGAGACGCAGATGGTGGTGTATCAGCCAGAGCAGCCACTGGCAGTTCTTCCTCCACCCTCCTTTGAGCAGGAACCATTGATGGAAGTCAATGGGATTTGGTATGACCGATACCCTCAGCCCGTAATTCGTAGGGATCACCCCAGATTCCGTTGGGGCAATGGTGGATCCTCATCCCAGCAGCATCCTCCTACTCAAGGACAGCAGAACAGCCAGCCGACACAACAGCAACAGCCCCAGTATGCCCATCTGCAACAATACCAGAGTGGTCCTCGTCCCCCCTATCAGGGACAGCAGTGGAGGCAGCGACAGCCGCCTCAGCAGTCTTATCACCAGCCTTCCCCCCAGTATCAGCAGCAACACCAGCAACAACATCCCCATTTCCAGCAGGGACCGACATCCGGTTCTCAGGGTCCAGCCTATGAGAACCCAGCCCTCGATGATCTTGCCCGCTTGCTATCTGAACAACGAGCATCTTTCAGGCAAGAAATGGATGAATTCCGGCAGGAGATGCGGGATATCGTCAAAGGCAAAGCCGCCATACCCGCTCAGATCGAACCTAATCCTAATAACCTAAAAAGAAAATCTGAGCAGGTAGAGTTCACAGAGGATACCTCTCCTAGTGACGATTTGAATGATATGTCTTATTCTTTGAATGATGCTGATTTTGTGACTACTAGGAGCGGTAGGATGCCAGCCGGCGGCGCCTCTTCTGAGCGACAACCAGATGCTGAACCAGGAGCGCCAGAGGAGCAGAGGAGCGATGCTGATGCCGCCCAAGATGATGTTGAGGACAGTGGTGCTGATGCCACCAATGATGGAGTCCAGGACGACGGTACTGATGCCGTTGTTATACCAGATGCAGACGGTGGTGCTGAAGCCACCATTTTGGATGATGAACCAGAGCGCGGTGCTGATGCCGCAGAGACAGGTGCTAGTGGTGGTGCTGAAGCCACCACATCTACTTTTGTTGAGCCATCATCTGTGATGTTACCACATTTTGTACCTAGAGACTGTGGGAACAAAAACAAAAACAAAAATATGAATAAAGGAAAGGTTTCTGTTCAAATTGCGGATCCATATGTGGTGAATGATGATTATTGTATGGATTCTCCGTCTTCACAGGTACAGGGACCGATTCCTAGTCCTCCATCTGAGGAGGCCCCTACCATCCCCTTCCCTGAGGCACTCCGCCGAGTGAAGGGGAACAAAAAAGAAAATCCAAAAAAGAACCAACAGGTAGAGTTCGGCGACCAAATGATTGACAGATTTCACATTCAGTTGACTCTACGGGAAGCATTTGAGCATATCCCCTTCTTCAAAAAGAACTTGAAAGAGACAACTACTGTTCGAAGGAAGAAGAGGCACAGAGATCAAATCCATATGCTCACTCATGACACATGTTGCATCATCCAGAACAAGCTGCCAGCCAAGCGACCAGACGCAGGAGCTCCCTATGTCAGATGCGAGATTCAGGAGCAGCAGTTTGATCGTACTCTATTAGACAACGGCTCTTCAATTAACCTCCTCCCGGCAGCCTTACTCAAGCAATTCGAGTTTGGCCCTCTTCTTCGAAGCAGAACCGTCCTTCAGTTTGCTGATAGGTCGATTAAGAGGCCGAAGGGGTTATTGAAAGACGTGGTCGTTACCATTCAGGGCCTGAAATTCCCCGTGGACTTCGTTGTGTTGGACATGGAGATCCCTGAGGCGGTAACTGATGCCCCCATCATTCTCGGACGTCCATTCTTGGCCACAGCCAAGGCGGTGACCGACCATGATAGCGGGAAGGTATGCTTTCGCGTAGAGGGCGAAACCATACAAATAGAGACGATCGAAGAAATCAAAGCTAGAGAGTTAGAGTGCTCCGAGCAGTCCAGTGAAGCAGCGCAGATGACAGAGGAAGAGCTAGACATCCACCAGGTTTGTGACTTTGAGATGACTGATGATGAATCCAACTGGACAGATCCCGTAGCACCGACCCTCGCCTTGCCTACAGATTCACTGTATCTCAAGCTCATGGCAGTCGAGAGCCAGGAGAGCACATCCCTGGATGAGGACATCTCTGAGGCTGACAGTGTTGTGATGAGTGGTGCTGAGGAATTTCAATCATGCTCATCTTCTTCAGATCCCTCGGATTCAGATATTGATTGGGATGACTTTGATGACTATTTACCTTGTCTGATTCCTACTGAGCCAACAACCATGATAGAGTGCGAGCCGATGCAGTTTATAGTTGATTCAGAAGGCCGCCCTTCGTCAGCAATTCATGCAGAGCGAGAGTTCTCCCATGCAGACCTGGTAGCATTTACACAGACATATAAAAAGCCAGATCTGCCACCTCCCAGTTGCCCAGAACGGAAACCTCTGCCGCAGTCGATGAAGTACAGATTCCTTGCTGGAGAGCCAGAAATGCACCCAGTCATTATCTCAGCAGATTTGACTGGAGAGCAAGAATCTCGTCTGATGGAGGTTCTTGAAAGAAACCGCAAGGCAATCGGTTGGAGTATAGCTGATCTCCAGGGGCTGAGCCCAAATCTTTGCTCTCACCACATTTATCTTGAGGATAACGCTAAGCCGTCGCGTGAGTTCCAATGACGGCTGAATCCGAATCTTCGGGACGTCGTCATGAAAGAAATTTCCAAGTGGTGGAGCGCCGATTTCATTTACCCCATCTCCGACTCTAAATGGGTTAGTCCACTCCATGTGGTACCCAAGAAAATGGGTATCACTACAGTTGTCAATGAGTCTGGAGAGGAGATCGCGACCAGAGTACCGACTTCTTGGAGGGTCTGTGTGGACTACAGACGATTGAATGAGGCCACCAAGAAGGATCACTTCCCGCTACCATTCATTGATCAGATTATCGAGCGGCTAGCTAGGAAGAGTCATTATTGTTTCCTTGATGGGTACTCTGGATACAATCAAGTGGCCATTGCGCCCGAAGACCAGGAGAAAACGACATTCACCTGTCCGTTTGGGACTTATGCTTTCAGACGGATGCCCTTTGGTCTATGTAACGCTCCGGCGACATTCCAAAGGTGCATGTTGTCCATCTTCTCGGACATGGTGGGTGACTGTTTAGAGGTCTTCATGGATGACTTCTCGGTCTATGGCGACGGGTTCAACGCTTGTCTTGACTGCCTAGACCGTGTGCTCAAGCGCTGCATTGAGGTTAACCTTGTTTTATCCTGGGAGAAGAGTCATTTCATGATGACTCAGGGGACGGTCCTTGGTCATATCGTCTCCAACAGGGGCATGGAGGTCGATCCGGCTAAGGTGGATATCATCAGAAAACTCAATCCGTCGTCCAATCTGCGTCAGCTACGGTCTTTTCTGGGGCATGTCGGTTTCTACCGACGGTTCATTCAGGACTTCAGTCGAATTGCCCGACCGCTCACTGACATGCTGACTAAAGACACCGAGTTTATTGTTAATGATAAGTGTCTAGAATCATTTGAGACTCTCAAGAATATGGTTGTTTCTGCTCCTGTCCTTCAGCCACCCGATTGGTCTCTCCCATTCGAGATCATGACGGATGCTTCAGATTTTGCCGTTGGGGCTGTGCTCGGACAGAGGAGGGATGGTTTACCGTTTGCCATTCACTACGCCAGCCGGACTTTGGATGCCGCGCAGCGGAATTACACTGTGACTGAGAAAGAGATGCTGGCTGTAGTCTTCGCTCTTGATAAGTATAGATCTTACATTCTCGGATCTAGAGTGACCATTTACACTGATCATACCGCCATCCGGTATTTAATGGCTAAGAAGGATGCCAAAGCACGTCTCACCAGATGGATCCTTCTACTCCAGGAATTTGATATTGAGATTAAGGACAAGCCTGGAGTCAAGAATGTGGTGGCGGATCATCTCTCCAGATTGGAGAATCTTGAGGAATCTGAGCCCAGCGCACCTATCACAGAGACATTTCCAGATGAGGCGATCTTGGCTGTCACCTCACTCCCATGGTATGCTGACTTTGTAAACTATCTTGTTGCCAAGACAGTCCCTCAGAGTTGGCCCAGGCAGAAACTTGAGACCTTCCTAGCTAAGGCCAAGTTTTACCATTGGGAGGATCCCATCCTTTATCATGAAGGAGGGGATAGTATCTGGAGGAGGTGCATTCCTCAAGAAGAGCAGCACAGCGTCCTCACATACTGCCACAAGCTTGAGGCAGGAGGACATCATTCTGGAAAAAGGACAGCACAGAAGGTGCTTCGATCCGGCCTATGGTGGCCTACTCTCTTCAAGGATTCTGATGAGTTCGTGAAGAGATGTACTGACTGTTAGAAAATGGGAACCTGCGGACAGAGAGACATGATGCCCATGCAACCCATTCACTTCTGTGAGGTTTTTGATGCATGGGGGATTGATTTCATGGGCCCATTTCCTAAGAGTCAGGGATTCGAGCATATTTTGCTCGCTGTAGATTATGTCAGCCGATGGGTTGAGGCCATCCCCGCCCGAGCCGCAGATGCTAAAACCGTATGCAAATTTTTGAGGAAACACATCATTTCACGGTTCGGGGTACCTAGAGTCTTGATTTCAGACGGGGGGTCTCACTTCATCAATGACAAAGTCAGGGCCCTTGCAGACGAGTTCGGCATTGACCATCGGGTTGCCACTCCTTATCACCCTCAGACTAATGGTCTTGCCGAAGTATCGAATAGGGAGATAAAGACTATCTTGCAGAAAGTTGTCCGCTCAGACCGAAAGGATTGGTCACAGCTTTTGGACTCGGTCTTATGGGCTTATCGGACTTCTTTCAAGAATCCATTGGGGACATCTCCCTTTCGTCTCGTCTATGGCAAGCCGTGCCATTTGCCAGTGGAAATCAAGCATAAATCTTTTTGGGCAGTTACTGAGTTGCTTCTAGATCCCGAGAGTATAGGAGACCAGAGAAGAGCAGAATTGGCAGCCCTGGAAGAACTTAGAGATACAGCCTTTTCCAACAGCCTACAGTACAAGGAAAAAGTGAAGACATGGCATGATTCGCACATCAGTCATAAACAGTTTGAGCCAGATCAGAGAGTATGGTTGTTTGATTCCAGGCTGAAATTATTTTCAGGGAAGTTGCAGAGCAAGTGGAAAGGCCCGTATGTGGTCAGGAAGGTACATGACAATGGCAGCATCGACATATCCGAACCGTCATCTTCCTCTACCTTCCGCGTCAATGGTCAACGCTTGAAACTATATCTTGATCATGATTCGCCGACCATTGACGTTGCCCCCATTCTTCTGGTATGAGATGTGTCCTTTGACTCTCATCATCTACAGCTCATACATGGTGATCAATTCTATCTTCCGCTGTACAGATCCATCTGTTCATATCACTTTCATCTGTTGAATTATTTTCTTCTTTTCTTCTTTTCTTCTTTTCCATTTCTATCTTCTTCATCTATCAAAAAGGTGTCGCCCTTGTAGACAGTTTTCCATACTTAGGACGTACTTTGTCCTAAGTATAGGGGGGTTGGCACCCCGAGTTGTTCTATTCTCTTCGATCTTCTCCATTGTCTCTTCTTCTTGTCTATACTTAGGGATATCGTACCCTAAGTATAGGGGGAGACAATCTGAGTATGATCTGTTCATTCCCACCCTTGACCCTCCCTGCTTTATGTACAGTCTGCTATACTTAGGATTATTTGATCCTAAGTATAGGGGGGACGGTCAACTTCTCATTCATTGATTCATTCATTTATTCTTTATTTATTTATTTAGACTTGTCTATACTTAGTACGAGTTATGTCTTCTCTTTTCTCTCCGATCTATGAGGACATAACTCAAGCTAAGTATAGGGGGGTCGTAATATACTACGTATATACTTTAGCCATAACTCGTACTTTCGTATTTTCCTAATAATATGGCTAATAATTTTTTAAAATTCATTAAAAATCCTTAATAAAAAGATGTGATTATTCCTCAAATTCTTTTTGTATTTACTGATTAATAAATCAAGTGAAAATGTTTCTTGCAAAATGTTTGAAAAATAGTTTGAAAATCTTTGTGAACATTTATTGAAAACTATTTTGAAAGTATTTTGTTACATGTTTTCAACCTATGTAAAATGTGTGGTTTGTAAAATTTCTTTTCTTTGTGTGAAATAAAATGTTTGAAAAATGGTTGCAAAAATGTTTTTAAAAACCTATATATACTGTTTTGAAAGCCTTTGCAAAATGATTTTCAAATGTGTGTAAAATGTTTGTAAAAACTATTTTGGACTATAGTTTTCAAAAATTGTGTGTAAATGGTTTTCAAATAAGTTTTAGGAATATACACATCACACCAAAATCCACTATATGTATATATGTATAAAATTGATCACTTACCCTGTAAATTTCTAAAATCCACTTCTTGTAAATATAAGAAGCACTCCCGTATACATATTTTCACCTAGTTTTAGCCAAAATCTTTTGTTTTCAAAAATTCCCAAAAACATTTGCAAAATTAAAATCCAAAAACTTTTGAAAAATCTTTTTGAAAAATACAAAAAAAATGCATCTGCATCATGCATCATCTTTTCAAAAATCCATAAAAAGTTCAAAATCTTGAAAATTGCATCACAAAAATATTTTCTGCATCGCATTGCATAGCATTCACATTTTTCGGATTGAGTTTGATGGTTGAAAAAGTCTAAGTAAAATCCGGAGATTGGAGCTTGATTGGACCTTATAATTTACCTAATAACAGGAACCTTATAGGAACCAGGTTTGAGGTACTTCAGGTCTAGTTGACTTAATTCTTTGAGGATCACGAGACTTGGTTCAATGGATTCTTGACTGCCTAAGTAGAGTATTTCGGAGCACACGCACGATTCTTGTTGATAATGACCTAACTTGGACACCTGCACCTTTCACATGGCTCAACTCAGTTGGAGTGGTGAGGGGATTGGATTTGCCGGTATGAGACGCACACAAGTGGAAACACTTGTCCTCCTCTAGGGAGGGAAGTGCACCCCAACCCGTCCAGTGATTAGGAAGTCTAAAGACAGGAGGCTGTGGGTTACGATAAAGCTTCAAAAGAGGGATAGTCTACTGGCTCAAGAGGAAAAACTCCTTGTGTAAATGCTGCTGTATATAGTATTCGAAAAAAAAATGTGTTCAGGCATGTATAAAAATAAAAAGCCTGCAAGTACAAAGTCAATAAGCAAGCTTGAGTTCCAAAGTCAAATATGTGAGCCTGCAGCAGGATGACTTGACTACACTGGTCTTGCATCCCGGGATAGGTAGCTACACTTGGCTACCGTCCATTCTTCTCTTCACCCCCTCCTCTTAAGCTGGTTGCCACTTGAACTTAGAAGGGAATACCCCGCTCCTCGAGGATGGAGTTGCTGGATTGGGGAATCATTGGGTTGTCGTACTGGAGAAGTCAGTTTCTTTGTCATTCTAGTTGGGGAGAGCCACCATCACTTACACTGTACAAGTCAGATTCATAGTCGTAAGAGTTTGCGTATGAGTTGAAATATTTCTGACCTGGCTATTGAGGAGACCTTGGGCAGAGTTTTGGGATTCTCAGGGACTGTTGGATTTCAAATTCAGTTCTCAATAAGGTTCCGCCCGCACTAAAATTCCCAAGGTCCGACTTAAGCTCCAAACTTTGATTTTGTGAAGGCAAGTTTGATCATCAAAGTAAATCCAAGTTCTTCTTTTTCTTTTCTTTCTGTTTCTTTTTGCACTTATTGCATAAGTGTTTGCTAGGGACTAGCAAAGGTAAAGTATAGGGGGATGATGAATGCACATTTCATCATCTTTATTCTACCATTTTGGCACCAAGAACCCTAGCAAATGCCTGTACATACCCTTAAATAGAGCATCTTAGCATTCATGCATGTGCATTCAGATAGTGTTTAAAATACTGTAATTAAGGCCAAAATTATAGAATAAATAAAGAAAAGAAAAAGAATAAAATATTGTAAATATTTTATGACCCAAAACCCCCGAGACCTAGGCATCTTGATGAGTAGGTCGACAAGGAATAAAGTAGGGGGAGATAAGGTCAAAAACACAGAGAAAATACCTATATTTCTATTCATTCTTTATTCATTTTGGGACCTATTTTTGGTTCCACTTTTTATACATCAAATGAAGAAACTTTGTACATGAAAGTTGTAGATAAATTAATAAAGAAAAATACAAAATTGATTTCACAGAAAAATAATGTACAGATAAAAAGTTATGATCTGAATAAGAATCCAGAATCCCAACTTGCCATACCCATATCGCACAACTGACAACTCCAAATGTAGCAAACTCACCTTTAATTGTATATAGAATAAAATAATCTATTTAATGGTGGTGGTGTCACATTTGGCGGAGCTACGGTTTGAAAGTTGAGTTTTGGACCCCTATTGTATACTTGTACTGAATAAAATATTCAATTTATTCTTTATTCATCATTTATTCATTTTTTTTTATTTTTATAATTTTGTAAATGTCACTTATAATATATATGTGCATTAAACTCAAAATAGAATGCAAAGAAACATAAAAATAAAAATACTTGTATAAAGACTACATAGGTATATTGCCTATACCTATACATGTACAAAATACTCTTATATTTTATTAAATATACAAAATACATCAATAAAATAAAATAAAAATATATTTATGTGTATAAAAGTATTTTATAATTTTATAAAATTACAAACAAAATTAAAGAAATTAAAATACACAAAATAAAAATAAAATACTTAAATACATAGGTATTGTACCTATATAAGGCTAAAAAGTGAACTTGTAAAAATATAAATCATAAAAATAATTAAAAATCATAATAAAATACTACATAAAATAACGAATATTTTTTATTTTATAATCATTATTTAATTCAACTTATTTCTATTTTTACATGAATTAACAAAATAATATTTCAGGGTTTTTCCTGGTTGGTCCACGTGGACCA